>CM069308.1:38059782-38392282 GCA_035609425.1 Epinephelus awoara
GCCAATTTATTCCAGTTAGCTTACCTGAAACCTGCGTTGAGATGCTGTGTCCTGCGAGCTCAGTTCCACACAAAGACCGCGACAATAATATCCAGCATGACTTCCGTCACGTCAGGGGCTTGTGCTCCGGGGCTACAGCTGGATGCTACTCCTTACAGGTGCACGATCGTCGGCCGCCATGCTGCAAACTAGACCTCTTGACCATAGACATACGCGCCTGACCTTCTTCTTCTTCTTCTTCTCTTCCGTATTAATTTGGCGGTCGCAAACAATGTAGTGGTGCATTACTGCCACCTTCTGACGCTACGACGTTAAAACATACCCCGCGTGGGGGTGGTTCCGGGACGCTCATGATTGGCACAGAGGATTGGCTGAGGAGGAAGGAGACATCTGATTGGCTACCTATATCCCCTTGGTAGAAAAAATGCATTTGTGGATCGGGTCACGTCAGGAGAGTCTCAAAAAGATTCACACACAAATGCGCGGAGGTTCACAAAATAAAAGCATTTGTAAATGAATGTATCAACATCCACATATGTTTTGATGAAAATTGCAAATACTTTTTAAATACATATATTTGTGGATTTTTATTGCATGTATTTAAAACAATAAATATTTGTGTGTGCATCAGAAATACATTTGTAAAACTTTTTTGGTTATTTGTGGATTTTTTTTTACATTTATATAAAATGCTAAATATATGTGTGTGCATTGAAAATATTTGTGTGGAGAGAGTCATTTATATATAAATCTTAACATGTATTTGTGAGTCCTTCTGTGTGCATTTGTGAATATTGAGACTGATCTAACTCCATACCATCTCAAATGGAAATAAATTCATGTTTGCAAGACTTTTTAATAATCAAACTGAAAAAATTGACTGCCCCCTTAAAATCCAATAAACTATTGTACTGGGCAACACTTTAAGTCCCAGTATTTATAAGCCGCATATAAACATTTATGAAATGGTTTACAAAGCATATTAATGCAGTTGCAAGTAGGTATAAAAGCATTTTAAGTCTTTATTAGTGTGCAGTATTTGTCAACAGTTATTATAACCTCTCCCTTGAAGACATATTTTATAATATTGCCATTCATTATGTCTTTATAAAGTAGCCTCCACTTATGGGTGTTAAGAGTCATAGAAGACACAGTGGTGTTGAAAAATGAGTCTGTTTGCACTAATGAAATTGATAATTGATCAGAGTGTCCACTTCCTTCCTTCCTTCCTTCCTTCCTTCCACACTTGATCCAAATCAGTTGAGTTCATTGTTGAGTCCAAATGGACGTTTTTGCCAAATTTGAAAACATTCCCTTAAGGTGTTATTGAGATGTCACATTCACAAGAATGAGACAGACAAGGTCACAGTGACCTTGACCTTTGACCTGTGACCACCAAAATCTAATTAGTTCATTAGATGTTCGTGCCATTCCTGTGATATCCTTTTCACAAGAATGAGATGGACGGACGGATTGATGCACTGACAGATGGACAGACAAATTGAAAACATAAGGCCTCCGGCTGTAGCTATCACTGGCATGGAGGCCTAAAAATGGGCAAAACAACAAGTCTGTATACTGATCAGTGTGCTTCAGTCCCTTCTTCACACTCGGACATTACCTGACTACTTTTTACACGTTCTCAACATCATCAAAGATCCTTGAGAAAGTAGTCACAGACCAGCTGTGTGATTTTCTCCATGATAATAATTTATTTGAGGAATTTCAGTCAGGATTTAGAGTGCATCATAGCACTGAGACAGCACTAGTTAAAATTACAAATGATCTTCTGATTGCTTCAGACAAAGGACTCGTCTCTGTACTTGTTTTATTAGATCTTAGTGCAGCGTTTGACACTATTGACCATCAAATTCTGCTACAGAGACTGGAACACTTAATTGGCCAACAAGGTTCTGCACTAAGTTGGTTTAAATCTTATTCATCTGATTGTTTTCAGTGCATTCATGTTAATGATGAATCATTTCTACGTACTAAAGTTTGTTTGGAGTTCCACAAGGTTCTGTGCTTGGACCAATCCTATTCACTCTATATGTGCTTCCCTTTTGTAACATCATTAGAAATCTAATTAGGTTCATCTTGTCTACTCAAAATAGTTTAAGTGTAGAAAGTTTCTTTTTACCAGACAATGAGTTTTTAAGGAGATTTAGTTTACCTTGACATGTTTCGACTGTCACTTAAGTCTTCAGAAGCATCATCTGACGTGCGTCATGGCGTGTCTTCATCAGCTGGTAGCCTGGCAAATCAGATTGCCTAAAGAACCTAAAATGTGATGTAAAAATTACTAACTAATAAAACAACATTGGAACATAGATGATATATTGCTGGAGACAACTGAATCTAATGCAACACTGTGTGTGTGTGTGTGTGTGTGTGTGTGTGTGTGTGTGTGTGTGTGTGTGTGTGTGTGTGTGTGTGTGTGTGTGTGTGTGTGTGTGTGTGTGTGTGTGTGTGTGTGTGTGGAATGTGGGGGAGTGAGCTAGAGTAACCAAGCAGGCAAAAGAAAAAGTGAATGTGTGTGTGCTGAATATATGGTAACAAATGTAGTGAGGAATGTAGTAAGAGTAAAGTATTTAAAGTATCATTAAAGTGAGAAGTGCACAAAAACCTGTAAAAGTTATACAGGGAAGAGAAAAATAACAGGTAAAGCCAAAGAGATAAAGTATTTCTGTGATACCACTATTTTATCCTCCTAACGATCATTTTTGTCACGCATGGGGACAGGGCCATCAGGCAGAGAAATAGGTTTGCTTGGACAGAATACTGAGTGTTTCTGTGATACCGCCACTTCATCTTGTCACATTCCCTTCAGTCACGGGAACTGTGTTACCGGGGAAGTGGGCCTGTGTGGACAGAACACCAAAAGAGCTTAAGAGGATCCAGAGAGAAAAGTGAAAAAATAAACAAAAATAAGTCAAAAGAGCAATGCCAAAAACCGATCGATCATATTGTAAAAACTTGTAATTTAACTGAATGTGGTATGTAATGTCTGTGTTAAAGTAGAGAGAAGTATCAAATAAAGCATAAATAGTTGTTGTAAATACAGTTAAAGGAGGCGTCCAGGAGAGAAATGTAAAAAGACTGGTGTGCTCTGACACACACACAAGACTGCCTGACTCCGACAGATACACAGAGAGGAGAATGAGAGACAGGACCAACACAACTAATTACATAACTCACAGGGAAATAGGGACAGTGGAGAGAAAACCTGACCGATAAGACGGAGACGTAAACTGATCGGACTATAAGATTAAGAGGAGGTGAAGTCAGATGCAGAGAGACACAGAAAATCTAAAATTAGATGGACATAGAATCAGATAGTGAGTACAAGATTATAAAGGAAAAACACTGCCTCACAGACGGTCCTGTAGTATATCAAAGAATACACACACACTTTTGGCTAGAGAGAACATACTTTAATAATAACGGGGGTGGAGCAGATAAGAATACAAGGTTAAGCAGACGGAGTGATATACAACCCACAGCTGCAGGTTGTTATCGTGCCCAGATAGACAAGACTGAGGACATAATAGACTAACGACTGGACAAGGACGGGAGCATGAGATGTAGATAAAAGTGCACACAGCCAACAAAAGTGGGCTTATACAAAAAAAACAAAAACAAAGCTTTGTTAAAATTTGATATTTTGGTTCTGATCTCTTTTGGGTTAAAGGTCATTACAAAGAAAATTCTTTTAACATTTTGGGGCCTGAATGTTTTATCATAATCTGGTATCTGTGTGTTAGTTTGTTACATAAGGTAGTTATTAACAGTGTCTCAGTGAAACAAAACCAGACAAGGGTAACCTAACGGTGTCAACAAATTGTCTGGGGACTGGAAACCTAACGGTGCCAACAAAAAGTCCATATATTTCACTGATTGAACCAGTTGCTCGGGTGAACTCCATACAAACTGGTTGGCTGTTAAGGGGAGAATAAAAAAGAAATATCTGTTACTTTAATTTAATTTTATAGAGAAATAAAACAAGTGATAAGTATAGTTTCATAAATAAATAGAATAAGTAATACAATTATAAATAGATTATAAGTGATAAGTACAGTTTTATAATAAATAAATTAAGTAATAAAATAAAGAAAAAAGAAGTTGAGATCAGGCTGTTAAGAGCTCGGTGGAAGAGGGTGACAGCAGTAGTGACGAAAATTGGGCTGAGGAACATTGCATGACTGATGGCTTCGTAGATACTGGAGGCATAAAAGAACACATTTCGGGTTAGAAAGAACCTACATGGACGACGAGGGTGAGAAGCAGTGGCAAGACGAGCAAGAGATTTTGATTAAAACTTGTATAGTTAGTAAATTTACCAATTGAAACTAGTGAAGGAAGAATTTCAGGTATACAGTGGGAGACAACTTTAAATGATTTGTGGTCTCCCAGTTCATTAGATCCACTGCTGCAATATTTGTGTGATAAGTATAAAAACGGACCCGTAGCTTCACTTCCTCTGAACCAGGTAATATTTCAAGATTTAGAGAACAGAGTGGAATTTAATCCAGGATTGTGGATTGTTGTCGTGCCTAGAAAAGCTAATTTGGGAGGAGATGGGTCACATAAATTAGAACATAACCTCTGACGAAAGATAATTAAAAACTGCCTTTACAGTAGGGAAATTACTAGCACTGATACATACAAAAGAAACAGATGAGCAACGACAAAATTCCAAAAGTGAGTAAAGTTAAACAAGGCTTCATGGGAGCCAACCAAGGACAGATGGAAAAGGGGATTCTGACACCAATAGAGATAGTGATGATACAACACCCAGATAGGAGAAACCGAATCCAACGCTGTGTGACTAAATGGCACAAAAAGAACATCAGAAAAAAAAAAAAAAAATCGTTGGCCTAAAGATGGAACCTTCAACCTGGCATGTTGCGACAAGGTGGATACAGAACTAAGACACATTGAGGCAAAAGACACTAGGGTGAGTTATAAGAAAAAGAACAAAAGGGTTAAAGAAAGGGAGGTATTAGGGTGGTTTAGACAGACAGGGGGTGGGAAGCAAATGGTGCAAGTAGAGTACTGTAAGCATCCACAGGACCCACAGGACCCACAGACACTGAAGCAAATGGTGCAAGCAGAGCGCAGCAAGGACACACAGGACCCCCAGGTACCCACAGCCCCACACCTGCCAGCATCACCACCACCATATCCACAAGACACTATCACTATCAGAGACGGCACAGCACCCACTACGCTCAGTAGGGGAGGCAAGAGCAGCAACAACAATGGAAGGCCAAGTGGAGGGAAGGTTCACAGTGACCTTGGCCAGGGATACGAAGACCGAGAGCAGATGAAAGAAGACGCTCCCCGCACGCAGAACACTGACAATGCAATGCCTCACATTACCACTACTGTTATCCACAATGAGCAGGTGGAAACAACGGTAGCCAGAGGCCCCTGAGGTGGCGGGGTCGAGGCGAACCTAGGGGAGAACCAGCAGGCTGAGGAGGATGGAGAAGGGGACCGAGCTTTCCTCCAGGACCCCAGCCACTGCAACAGCAAACCTATCAGTGAGCCGCACCCTATCAGCGATCAGGCTCCCAGGAAATGAACTCAGGATAACCAGGAGTGAATCCTGCAGCACCGAACAAGCTATGCTGGGGTTGTTACCAGCCCGGCCACCGACGTAGGGACTGCCCGGTCAACCCATGGGAAGGTCCAGCAGAAAATTGGCCGAAAAGAAGACCAGGTGCCCATGATAGGGCTGCCCAGAGAAGTCTGAGGGGGAAGTAATGTCACCAGCCATTTTGTTACAGCCACACGACAAACCAACTATACCTGTTGTCATCCATGAACAAGCATATCCCTTTATGGTGGACACAGGGGCTACATATTCATGTATTGGAAAAGAAGACTACACTCCCCCTCTCTAAGTCATCCATCAAGACCATAGGCTTCTCTGGGAAATCACAAGTCAAACCAGTGACAGAGTCTGTTCAAATGCTCATCGCCGGTAAAGTCATCTTTTCACCCCTACTCTACTCAGCTCATACGCTAGTGAGCCTTCTAGGCAGAGATATATTGTGCCCTCTCAAAACTAAGATCATGAGTACCAAGATGGACTATATTTAGACTTCTCTGACGACCCCTTCACAAAGCATGATGTCACAGCTGCCCGGGAACGCCACAGAGACATCACAGGCGTTGGTCTACTGGCTCCAACTGACACCAGAGGAGTCTCACCTCAAACAGACATGGAGTCAGTGGGAACCATGGGTCAGGTTACATTTTGACACAGCACATACTGCCTCTCCGCCACTGCATTGCACGCTCATGTATGACACGGACCAGACTTATGTAAATTGAAGAATGCTGGGACACAGTGCTCAATAAGAATTAGCAGGAAGGTTTCAGGTGCCAAATTCTGCACCACACGTTACACTGATGATAGCAGAAGGATATGAGTCTCATCATCTGGGTCCAATGGTCAGACGTGCACTGCAGGTGCGAGAGTGGTTACCCACCAAGAACAAATACATCCACATTTCAGATGACAAACAATGCATCAGAATCTCAACTAAGACAGGTGATGAAACAGTCGCAGACAAGGTACATGTAGATGGTACTACACCCACACAGATAGCAGTCAGAGAAGAACACGCACAGTTGTTGAGTAAAGTTCCACCACAGCTATGGACAGCACATAAAACAGACGTAGGCTTGATAAAATCAGCGCAACCTGTTCGCATCACACTAAAACCACATTCTAGCCTACCATACCAGAGGCAGTGTCCTCTCCAGCAGCATGCCATTGACGGTATCCAACCCACAATTGAAGGCTTAGTAAAAGCCGGAGTTCTGGTCAAATCTAGAAGTCTTGCAACACGCCCATTTTTCCAATCGAGAAACCAAATTTCTCAGAAGAGCAGCTAATGCAGTGGTGGAAACAGGGACGCCACATGTGCCAGATTCACACACGTTGCTCTCAAACATACTACCCGACACACAGTGGTACACAATCATTTATTTATGTTCTGTTTTTCCAGTGTACCGCTACACCCAGACTCTCAATATTTGTTTTTGTTCACTTATGAATCTCAGCATTATGACCTAGCTAATTTGAACGTGCTAAGCACTGTATTACAATATGCAGATGATTTGCTTATCTGTAGCTCTTCAAAAAAATTGTCATAAAGATTCCATTGCAGTGCTCATAGCATTAGCAGAGGGGGGACACAAGGTCAGTAAAGACAAATTGCAGTTCTGCCAGCAGTCTGTAGAGTACTTGGGCAGACAGTTGAGTGGGAATAAAAAGTGCATTGCCCCATCTCAGATAGAGGCAGTAAGTAAGGCTTCTCAACCGCAGACGGTGGGCCAAATGCTGTCTTTTCTCGGCATGACAGGATACAGTCTGCCATGGATTTGTGACTATGCTATAAAAACTGCTCCACTTAGAGCTTTAGTAAGAGCAGCAGGACAGACAAACAACACAACACAGCTGTCCTGGATGGAGGAAGCAGAAGGTGTGTTCCTAGCCTTAAAATTAGACATGCAGTCCACTCCAATGTTTGACACTCCCAACTACTCCAAACCTTTTCATCTCTAGGTAGCAGAGAAATCTGGGTTTGCGTGTGCTGTCCTGATGCAAGACACACCCTCAGGTAAACAACCTTTAGCATATTATAGCACTAAACTGGATAATATAGAGGTTGGGCTGCCACCCTGCTATCAGGGGTTAGCCGCAGCTGTGTATGCATTTCAGAAAGCATCATCGCTGACCATGGGACATCCGGTGACTATACACACTAACTCCACGCGCTGCTGACAAGTACACTGACAAATTTATGCGCGCTAGGGAAGATTTGCATAACCAATCAATTCCAGCCGACCTCGCATTGTTTGTTGATGGGTCATGTTTCCGTGATGCCACTGGTACCCACGCCGGTTACGGGGTTGTTCAACTCAACAGCGATGACCAAACCTTTGTGACATTACAGTCATGTAAACTTGCTCAGCCCTGCTCAGCCCAACTCGCCAAGATAAAAGCTCTAACAGCAGCATGTAAAATAGCAGAGGGAACGTCGCTAAATGTATCCACAGACTCAACATATGCCTATGGTGTATGCCATGTTCATGCTAACATATGGAGACAAAGAGGACTTTGCAGAGCTGATGGCAGTCCTGTAACCCATGGAGACGCCATCCGTGATCTATTAGAAGCCATGCTTCTTCCCACAGCCTTAGCAGTGAATAAATGTCCAAGCCACCAAAAGACTGATTCGTTGATAGCCACAGGTAATAATCTGGCTGACGTGGCTGCCAAACAGGCTGCCATAGGCAAAATAATGGCACCCATACTCACCACACAGGATTGTGCTCCTATCTTAGCTCAAAACAGAGTAGATGACGCTGAAAAATGCCTATAGGTAAAGCGTGGAGCCATCAGAACAGTAGAACCAGGCTCAAAAAAAAAAAAAAAAAAGGTCTCTGGCGTGACTGTCGTGGTCATTTTGTACTACCAACTTTACTGTTAAATGCAATACTTTTGGCGCATGGTAGTGACCATTGCGCAAGGGGGGAGATATTAAGGAAACTGCAAACAGTATGGTGGTCACCATTCATGGCAGCCACAGTGGATAGAGTACTAAGTGAATGCGAAACTTGCGTGAGATATAACATCAGCAAAATTTTTACAGCCCCAATAGCGCATATACCACCTCCAGATGGTCCCTTCAGACACCTTATGCTAGACTATATAGACATGAGACCACAGTCAAGAGCAAGAGGAATGAGATATATCTTGGTGGTCATATGCAGATACAGCAGATGGGTGGAAGCAAAAGCCACCGCAAAATCAGATCACAGAACAGTTGCAAAATTTTCGTGTCAAGAAGTTTTCCCAAGATTTGGGATGCCTGATAGGCTACCATATCATCAGACAACGGCAGCCATTTTGTGTCAAATGTCATACAAGAGTGGAGATAAGCTTAATTGGGTGGATGCTTTACCGCATGCACTAATATCAATGCACTCACAAGCCAGCAGAGTCACGCATCTAACACCGCATGAAATGCTTACGGGCTAGCCCATGCCAATACCGTACTTGAGAGGTCCCCATGAAGGGCCCTCGTCGGAGCAATTGCAAGATGAAATGTTTGAATACTTACGAAGTCTGACTCGTATCCACAGGGCTGTGTTCCAGCAGGTGAAAGGCATCACTGAGGACAGAAGGGTCAAGATCCCAGAGGACCTTCAACGCATACTTCCTGGAGAGTGGGTGTACGTCAAGGTGTTCAAGAAGAAGTGGGACCAACCACGCAGAGAAGGTCCATACAAGGTCATATTAGCTACACCAACTGCCTTGAAAGTTGAAGCTAAGGATGTTTGGTTCCATCTTAACCACTGCTGCAGAGCTAACAACCCAGAGAGGGTGTCGACAGAGAACACCTCAGAGGAAAACACCCGATCCTCAGTGGCTGACGATGAACCTCATGAGTCGCCACCTGGTAGCAGCAGGACTGATGATGAGGGCGCAAGCGCAGAGAGAGCAGAAACAGCAGAGAGAGCAGAGGCAGAAAGCAGCAGCTCAGAAGCAGGCGAAGCCAGAAGCACAGAAAGGTCAGAGGCAGACCCAGGAGACTCAGACAGAAGCAGCACAGACTCAGAACACTCAGAACCCAGAGCAGGAACATCCCAGGGAACAGCCACCAATAGATCAGCACAAGGAAAGAGTGAGAACCCAGGCAACATGGGGGGAGGAGTTAAAGTGGGAATAATAATGCTACTAACCATAGTGCTTATCGTGGCAGGAGTAAAACAGAGTGAAGGGGCAGAATCAGACAGACAAGGCCAGGCACAACTAGGCGAGTGTGCAGTAGCACGAGGGACTATGGCCGCAAAACAGGGCAAGATACCTTACAGAGAGATCATACAGTTAACTTACTACAAGTCGCATGCTTATGACCACGTACTGGGGGAGGGCACAGGAAATGTTAGGTTGCATGGCCGGTCTATAGGGCCACAATGTAGTGTAGAAGGGATGGTGACAGCAAGAGTCTGGTGTGATAATGAAAAATGTGCCAATGTAGACACCTAGCACACAGTACCCGTAGAACTGGCTCAGCAATGGCTCAAACTAAAACCGAAACCCCCATAGAAGAACCAGAAATACACCGGTATGAGACACCAAACTAATTAAAGTACCACATGGAGATTTAATATGTTTTATCAGTGGTTAGAGAACTCCGCCAAGCAGGTAATTAACAGCTCGTGCATAGCCTGCCACAGAAAATTAGGCCTACCTAGAGTTAGGCCCCTCCTGGGTACAGAGGATTGTGAACAACGAGACACCTGTTTTGCGCAGTGTACTGTGTCGTTGGCGTTAGAGAAAACCAATTATGCCAGTAATAGGGAAATCTGCCCAATAAGTCTTAAAGGGCTCCTGAAAAAAAAGAGAAGAATTTCAAGTACCACCAGTAGTGCATTTGGCTCAAGATATTGTATTTCCCTTTTTGTGTACCCCAAGGTGACATCGAACATTGGTTAGAGAATTCCACTAGTAGCAACAACACGCTCGAGGTGGAACAATTGATCCAATGCTGGTGGGAAAGTGTCACCCATAAGCAAACTAATCAGACTTGGATTGCAAAAGTGTGTCAGACCATAGAACAAGCTAGGATACAATGTCACAGACCAACAGGTACAACACTCTAATTGTGAACACTAAAACCTCATCAATTCTTGACTGGTTAGAAACGTTCTCTGATGGAAAAATCTTGTGGACTATTGGAGTAATATTTGGACTTGTTCTATTGACTATTCTCTTGATAATCTGTTGCGTCCTTCTCCTAGTACAGACCCTGATAAGAAGGGCCATGAGAACGGCCACGAGACAATTTGTTATGCTGATACAACAGCAGGAAAAGCTCCCCGAGAAAGGCGAATTGTGGAAACTAGATAAACCGTGGGTAAGATCCTATGCACTCAAAATATTGAACAGCGATTTATATGAAACCATGATTGACAATACGGATGTATGTGAGAATATGGCTGACAATATAAACTTATATGAGCCAATGAAGGGGAACCTGGAAGGGGAATATGAGGCTGTATAGAGGGAGAGCCGATTCAGGGTAAGAAATAACCAAATAATTGGCAATAGATTCAGGAAAAACCTTGCTGTTACCAAACCCATACTAACAATTGACTGATTAACATATATTAGGTCATTTATACCACAATGCAATTAGGAGGAAAAGGAGGGAGGTGAACTGAACTAAACAATGTCCTTTCCAACACACAGATAGGTGCAGAGCATGGCCAGCATGTGGAGATCCCTGTATCAAAAGCAGCAGAATCCAGGGTTAGGCCTACCAAGAGCGCCCAGCCATGCCAGAGGACCAGCCCCGTTTGAGCCCAGGCTAGGGATAACCTACAGCGACAACTGGTCAACCACCATGAGCTGCAACAGGAGATTGAGATGCTGAGGGACCAGGAGGCGTCCTACAGGCGCCTGTGGATGACTGGCACATCCGCCTATGTGTCCGACGGACAGTAGCAGCATTAATAGCCAAGATTGATATGTACCATACCTACTGTGACCTGTATATGAGAAGGTTATTGTAATGAATCATGCATGCAATGGAAAATGACAGCAAGGGAACCCAGTATAACTCTTGTATCCAAACACCACTACATTAATAACATTCACAGCAATTAGATTATGGGAATTATTACCGAGACTGTTTTATGTGTGATGTATACCGATGATGGATCTGTAGTATGGGACTTTTCAAGTCCCACAGGAGGGAATATATATTTTCCCCTCTACAGATTTGTGTGTGAAATTCATTGATGCTAATTATGTAGTATGGGACTTATGAGTCCCAGAGGAGGGAATATACAGTGCACAGCAATAATGAGTACACCCTCTTTGAAAAGTAACATTTCATACAATATGACAAGGAACACAAAAATATATTTCCAAAATGTTCACAGACTAAGTTAAACACAGGATCTGTTGAGCTTTTGAACTTAAAACTAAGGTTAATAATATAACTTAAGTTTTTTTTTTTTTCCGTTTTAGTTAAATTAGTGTGGTGCAGAAATGAGTACACCCCACTGAAGGTCTCTGAGTAAAGCAACCTTTTAGGCTCCCAATGTGGACCTGAACAATCAATAAACTACAGGTGAGTCTAATTACTCATTACACTGTATTAATTAGGCAGTTGGCTACAAAAGGCTGTTACCTAAAGCAAACCACCCTTTCCCATTTCCTGCTGTCAGCAATGGCACCACATGGCAAGGAAATGTCTCTGGATCTGAGAAAGCGGATTATTGCTTTACACAAGAGAGGTGAGGGCTACAAGAAGATCAGTAAAGCCTTACTTATTAGTAAGAACACGGTCGCAAAAGTGATCCAAAGATTCAAGAGAGATGGAACTGCAACCAAAGTACAGAGATGTACAGGCCGGCCAAGAAAATTAACACCCAGGCAGGAGCGTCTTGTGATGAGAAAAGTTGAGGAAAATCGGCATGCAAGTGCACAACAGTTGGCTAAGGAGGTAGAGGCTGAAATTGGAGTGACTGTATCACGTGACACAATACGCCATACAGTGCAGCGGAATGGCATGCATGGGTGTCGTCCTCGAAGGAAGCCTCTCCTAAAGCCAAGTCACAAAAAAGCCCGCCTAGAGTTTGCCAGGGCCCATGCTGAAAAGGATGAAGGCTACTGGGACTCTATATCTGGAGTGATGAGACCAAAATCAATCTTTTTGGAACTAATGGCTTCAAAACGGTCTGGCGTCGCAAGGGTGAGGAGTACAAGGAAAAGTGCATGGTGCCCACTGTGAAACATGGAGGGGGTAGTGTTCTTATGTGGGGTTGCATGAGTGCTGCGGGTGTTGGAGAACTGCATTTCATTGATGGCATCATGAATTCTCAAATGTACTGCTCTATACTGAAGGCTAAGATGCTTCCATCACTTCGGGCCGTTGGTCGTCGTGCCAGTTTTCAACATGACAATGACCCAAAACACACATCTAAGGCCACTGCTGACTTTCTGAAGAGGAACAGGGTAAGAGTGATTCCATGGCCAAGTATGTCACCTGATCTGAACCCTATAGAGCATCTTTGGGGAATACTGAAGAGGCAGGTTGAGCATCACTCTCCATCCAACATCCAGGCTCTAAAAGAGGTCATCCTTGAAGAATGGAGAAAGATTGATGTGGCCAAATGTTGTCAACTTGTGCGCTCCATGCCAAGGAGACTTGGGGCTGTCATTGCAAGTAATGGAGGCCATACAAAGTACTAAATGTATTGGATGTAGTTGTGTTTGCTGTGGGGTGTACTCATTTTTGCTCCACCCCACTTTCACGGAAACAGAAAAAGAGTAATTTCAGTTGTCTTTTCACCTTTCTGTTTGAGTTGTTATGTAAGAACATAGTGCAATAAACATCATAAAGGAACTGTTTGGGATATATTGTTTGTGTTCATTTTAATACTGTGAAAAATGTCTTCTTTCAGGGGGGGTGTACTCTATATTGCTGTGCACTGTATATATTTTTCTCTCCCTCTGATTTTAAGCATTATATGGGACTATGTAGCCCCAAAGGGGGGGATGTAGTGTAATATTTACTATAGTGTTCGTACTGTACCTTTAAACTGACCTTTAAAAGATACGTGTGAGGCAACATAATCTGTGCAACTGACAAATTACACACTGGTTTAATATTTCATGTATTCTTATGACACACACACACACTCATTGAGCACTTAAGCATTGTGGTGGAGAAGTACCTAGGACTCACTGAGAATCATTTCTAAAAATAGCATGAGGATGGGTTCAGAAAACACTAGTGGAAAGTTAGGGGAACTGCAGTTTGTCCTGATATGACCCTAGAGGGGGAAGGACTAAAAAAAGTGTTAACTCAGCAGAAATGTGACACCCTTATGATCAGCACCCAATGGAAAAGTTTAAGGAAAAGAGATGACTCAGCAGAAATTCTACGATAAAAGAGCGAGCGCAAACAAAGAAATTTCAGTCTTGTTCCGGAGCTTGACTCATTTAGTGTGATGTGTTTGTTGCCTGCGAGCACATTAAACTCAGTTGCATCTGATTCTACATGTTTCCAGTGATTTTTTTACCTCTGAGTATTTGAGATTTTGATATCTAACGGAAGACAAAGAAAGTTTGTTCGGGAGGCAGAGAGCGGGGTCGCGAACGTCCTGACACGGCTTGGGACCTTGACTTTTTTCCTCCACAAGCTCTCTATAACAGTGGGTCCCATGTCTGTACCCCCTTTAGTTGCTGAGTTATAAGCCCTCAAACACGCACTGAGGTCAAGGTTCAAAGGTGAATGGCTGAAAGCAGGAGCCATGCAGAATCTTCATACTGACATATGTTACTCTCCAGGTTGAGACCTTCCCAATGATGTATTTGGTTTAGCTCTACGACAAAGTTTTGATTTTTTCATTTTTTGGACACAAGCCATTCCAGGTGTAGTTTCAGGGAGGATTCTGAAGGCCCAAATGATTTTTGTTTGTTTCTGTGCTTGTTTTTTTTTTAATCTTTTTTACTGCAGATAGTTACTGACATGACTCATCCTCAGACAATACAATACTACTAAAAAGTAAACCAATAATGAAATAAGCAAAATTAATATTAAAATTATAGATAGCTTAGATACTATTTATTATTGTTTAGATTTTATTATTGCTTAGATACTATTTAGCCTATTATTGTATTTACTTTTAGCATGTTCTACTTTTGAGTAATTTCTGAGAAGTTATAATAAAATAAAAAAAATATTACAGACTATAGAATAGGACTGACAACCTATCCAATGTCTCATGTCAATTAATTAACACTATTTTTTTTTTTTTGCTGCTGTCTCCAGTTGAGAGTGGTGATGTACTAAATACATTCTACAATAATAATTAGATTAACTTTAACGTTTGGATTCAGTTGCAGCAGACGGACGGCAATCTGAAATGGAATAAAGCCCACAGACAGCACACAGTAGCTACAAAACAGTAGTGGAACGCGCCCCATCCGCCCACAGCACTATGCTCTTAAAACTCTACGCTATCAAAAGCTGGCAAAATACATTTATTTTATTTTATGGCCTTGACATTAACCTGTCATATTGTTGAGTTATCAAGGACACTTCCGCGTTTTTGTGTGTATACAGGAATGTTGAAGATATCATTGAAGAAAACGAGGTTGACGTGACGTAATTGAATCAGGGAATCTGTGTGTCCACCACGGGAAAGGATTAGCGGTCGGGCAGCCTAAGCTGCCAGGACCCTATTGTTCTGCTGCATCTTCTTCTTCTTCTTCCGAGGAAATCCTACTTCCCATGCACGAAAAATGACCAAACTTTGCACAAAGGTCCAGTCCCATGTTAGTTTGCCACAGCTGCAAAAACAGGCCAATAGTCCTGATGGTGGCGCTACAGCAAGCCTCTAAAGTTCAAAATTTTGAAAATTCACAACAAATCAACCATATGTGCTACAGATTTGCAACTTTCACCAAAATGTAGCCCCAATACTGAAGAAACTTTTGCACATGAAACATGTTGCAAATTATGAAGTCCATCACTCTGTTTTTTTCAAAAAGTGTAAAACTTATTAAACCTATCTTCTCCCACAACTTTTGCTCAATTGGCACCAAACTTGCTACAGAGCATCTTCAGACTGTCCTACACAAACGATCCACACAGATTTTTGATTTATCAAAAATTGAGCCTACAGTGCATCAAAATGTTTGACTGTAAACGGTACTGTAAACATATACTTGCAAATTCTTGCTAAAATACATTTTCAAATGACAAAATTTTGGAGTCATGGTAGATGATGTTTGGAAAATATCAGAATTTTATCTCAAAAACTGAATTTTTGTTTTTTACAGCATTTTGAATTTCGCTCTCATGCCAACAATTGGAGTCAATGCAAAAATGGCTTTTTTTAAACATCAGTTTTTAACTTATGGAGCCAATAAATCATTGTTAAAAACAAATTACCAACATCTCCATGCTGTCCAGATGTAATTTGTGTATTTTCGGATTTTTGTCTTAATAACTGAATTTTTGACAGCTGTTTGAAATCTGCCTTTACACACTAACAGATGCTGTCTTGCACACAAGTGACTGGCTTAGTCAATTTGTGAAGCTACATGTGACATTTCTGTTTGCCAGTTAGCTCAGTGAGATAGAGGATGGTTCTTGGTGTTGAAGATTGTGAGTTCAAGCCTCAGCTTGTGCAAAATTTCCATATGAGAAATCTACCAAAACTTTTCATAAATATCCAGTCCCATGTGGCAGTCCCATGCCACTTTTCATAAATATCCAGTCCCATGCCAGATGTCCTCAACTGCCCCAAGCCTGTGGAATGCCCTCCCGGACCACCTGAGAGCGCCACAATCTTCGGCATCATTTAAAAATGGGCTTAAGACTTACCTTTTTACTAAAGCTTTTTCGTGATATTTCTTACTGCTTTTTAATGTTTTTATGTTTTTTATGCTTTTATGGTTTGCTTTTAACTCTGTATGCACTTTGAGATTCGTTAGAATGTAAAGCGCGTTACAAATAAAATGCATTATTATTATTATTATTATTAAATGGAAACACAAGACAATAGTCCTGATGGTGGCGCTACAGCAAGCCTCTAAATTTCAAAACTCAGAAGTTGTGAGTTCAAGCCTCAGCTAAAGCCTGGCTCACACTACAGGATTTTAAAAATCTTTGAAATCAGGTTGTATCACACACATAACGAGAATCTTCACAGATTATCTTATCTAGAATCTTCATTGCGCACTCGCTGCAAGATTTGCAAATAATGACCAGCACACACTACAGGATTTCATCAAGATTATTGGACCAGAGAGTGGTGCACCACGTAATGTACGTCATCTCACAAGGAAGCGGAAGTCAACAGTACATGCCATTCTGTGCAGCGAAAAAGGCAAGAGGAAGAAACGCCATCTCCGCTGTCCCATAGACATAATAAAGAGTCTATTTTATTTAGTTTATTATGTCTATGCGCTGTCCAACGCACCCTGCTGCTCTGGTGCTCCTTCACAGTCGCCATTTCTGTCTCTAGGTAACGTTACGTCCGGTCTCTTCTTCTTCATCTGCTTCTTTTACGGCAATTGGCATCCACTTCCGGCGTCATCCCGATAAAAATCAAACATGTTTGAAAATTATTGGGTCGGCTTCGACGTGTCTGTGAGCTGATCGTGGAGTTTAAGATTCATCTTTCACCCGCTCACACTAGAAGATAATCTGGGCCGAACATTAGGGCCAATTAAGGTCCAAGACCCGATTTCTCCGCCGATTGTCAGGAGGGCCGAATCTGGTTCAAATCAGCCCGAGAATCCTGTAGTGTGAGCCAGGCTTAAGGCAGAACTGACATTCTAATGTGAAAGTCCTATGTTCAGGCGTCATGCTATGTGGATTAGAGACTACTAAGGTTAATATAATTATGATCCAGGCAGTTTCGCAGAGAGACAAATACTCTTTATCAACACTTTTCCCTGTTATCCCTTGTCTCTTTTCCCTGTTTTTTCTGCTTTCTGCCTGATTTTATTTTATTTTTGCAATTTTGCTGCTGAAAGGTAATGTTGATTTCCTTTTAAAATAAAGCTGTAATGGTGCATTTACAATTTCACAAATAGGCCTATCTCTGCTGTGAATCATTTCATTATTGATTAGCATTCCAGTTATTTTCTATATCAAATGTTTGTCTATAAAATTATGTAAAATTCATATTACCTTTCCCCAATTCCAATCTGGCATCCACAAACATCTCACATTGTCTGACTAAAGGTCCAAAACCATGATAAAGCAAGATTTGAGGAGGATATCCTCAAATCTGCGAAGGTAACTCCAACACTGATGCCTGAAACAATCAATCCATCATGAAATAGTTTTGGATTAATTATGTGTTTGACTTATTGATTTATTGACTAATCACTGCAACTGTAGAATTCCTATAATGCGCTAGAAGAAGTTTTAAACATATATACTGCAAAGTTGTCTCTTGCTAATTAGCTCAGTGAGATAGAGCATAGTCTCTTATGCTTAGAATGCCACCTTTTTTCATCTTCCTGCACTCTGCTTGTTGCTCAGAATTGCCTAATTTTGCTTAAAATTGCCCGGCCCTGACCATTGCTGCGCAGCAGCTATAAATGACTTTACATTGGCATTGTGTGTTGCCACCACGGAATGCAGTGTTAAGAGGTCGTGGTCATTTCACGTATTTCTGTCTCCAGCTAATTCAGAACGCAGCGGCACGTGTACTAACAGGAACTAAGAAACAAGATCATATTTCTCCTGTTTTAGCTTCTCTGAACTGGCTCCCTGTAAAATCCAGAATTGAATTTAAAGTCCTTCTCTGTACAAAGCTCTAAATGGTCAGGCTCCGTCATATCTTAAAGAGCTCATAGTGCCATATTATCCCACCAGAACTCTGCGCTCTGAGAATGCAGGGTTACTCATGGTCCAAAAGTCTCCAAATGTAGATCAGGAGCCAGAGTCTTCAGCTATCAGGCTCCTCTCCTGTGGAATCATCTTCCTGTTGCGGTCCGGGAGGCAGACACCGTCGTTTAAGATTAGACTTAAGACTTTCCTTTTTGATAAAGCTTATAGTTAGGGCTGGCTCAGGCTTGCCTTGTACCAGCCCCTAGTTAGGCTGACTTTGGCCTAGTCTGCTGGGGTCCTCCTATAATACACCGAGCACTTTCCCTCCTTCTATCTCTCTCTCTCTCCTTTGCTAACACTCATGTCCTGTTACTGCATCTTGAAAACTCAGCTGTACTGCATGTCACTAACTTGGCTTCTTCTCCAGAGCCTTTGTGCTCCACTGTCTCGCAGGTTAACTTATATCGCAGCGGTGCTTCAAAAGTGTGACGTGTGTGGTTGTGCTGCTGCCGTGGTCCTGCTTGATGCCTCCTGCTGCTGCTGTTATCATTAGTCATACTTCTACTGTTATTATACACATATGATTATTTTCACATATGTATATTATCAGATATCAATATATACCTTCAACATATTGTACCACAATAGCCGTAATTAGAACTATAATATTATTATTTTCATTACTGTTGTTGTAAGCAACTGTCATTACTGTCTGTCCTGCATCTCTCTCTCTCTCTCTGTCTTTGTCTCTCTTTCTGTCTCATTGTGTCATATGGATTACTGTTCATTTATCATGTTGATCTGTTCTGTACGACATCTATTGCACATCTGTCCATCCTGGAAGAGGGATCCCTCCTCAGTTGCTCTTCCTGAAGTTTCTACCATTTTTTCCCCCGTTAAAGGTTTTTTTGGGGGGAGTTTGTCCATATCCGCTGTGAGGGTCCTAAGGACAGATGGATGTTGTATGCTGTAACCCTCTGAGGCAAATTGTGATTTGTGATACTGGGCTTTATAAATAAAATTGATTGATTGATTGATTGATTGATTGATTAATTGATGTGTGCTAATATGTATCAATTTAGGCATCCTTCACATGACAAAGGTTAAAAGCCACTGATAGAAACCATCTATCCCATGTCTTTGTAACACTTTCTATGATGCCAATGTATATAATGCTTTTTAAACATATCTGAAAATCTGCCCATAGCACTGTATGATTAAAGTTATAAGCACTCATAAATATTAATTCAGTTCATTCAGTTGTTTTATGCCAATAATCAAAACACATTTAAAAGAATTAACAATGATTAACAAGGTCAAGTACTATAATATGTCATGACTGCTGGTCACTCACACTTTTTTGGAAGGATCATGGTATGTTAAAACCAATGGCGTAAGAAAGTTATGACGGGCCTCAGTGCACGCTTTTGTGATAGGCCCTAGTGCATGCTAGTTACTAGTTATAAGCCGTACACAGACACACCACGCTGTTTATACAGACATCAAAAGGATCTGATTTAGGGAGCTTTGCTACTTTTTTCTCCTTTTCATGTCTCTCTTGTCCTTTCTTACTGCCGCTTTTCTGTTAAAAAACGCATGACTGTTCACTGGACTTGTAGATGTGTAAATTGTTCATTTGAATGAATGAATCATCATTCCCTAGGCCCCCCAACCCCACGGGCCCCAGTGCAACCACACTGCCTGCACTGCCTATATTTATGCCCCTGATTAAAACCCTCACAGCTGTAAAATATTCAAGCCATTTTAGAATGCGTCTAAATCACTGTTATATTGGATGATATTGTGACTATAATTTGCTCTTAGTCAGTATTGGGTGCAGTAATGTAATTCCTGAGGTATAGGCATTACAAGCAGGTTATGAGTCACTATAAGTGGTCATTGTTTGCTTTAGGTTAAGTATAACATGTAAAGTTTAGTAAAGTCAAGTATAAATAAAGCATTTTAGTCTATACAAGAATCACACTGAAATGTATTTATTTGTTTAAAGGGTCATAACAAAATTGGGTACTCCAATTTGACACAACTTTTTCATGATGATAATGATGATGATGAACAGCAAAATAATGGACATTTACATTTCACTGATGTAATGTTTCCCAAAGAAGCTCACTCTTATAATTAGAACAGTTATACTTTACTTGTAGCTGTATACAGGTCATAACAGACAATAAACCTGAGTACTAGTACTGCTCCCACTGTTACAGTGTGACCAGCAAATATGAAATATTATGACATGTAATCACAGTAATGTGTTATGGTTATTGTTATAAAGAATTATGAATATTCAAGTATATCCAAGTATTGTAATTCTAATTATACAGTACTTTCAGCAGATTAATGCATTATAAGTATGTTTATGATACATTATGGACATGGGCATCATAGAAAGTCTTCTCCATAATTTTTATTGCTTATAAATGCTAAAGAGAGGGATTTCAATAAAATGTTACCCTGAATAGATGAATTAACTCAAGAGAAATTTGCTTCTCTTGTTTTGTTGTTCTTTTTTTCATTTTATATATGTCCAATAGATGGCAGTAAAGAGCAAGTAAAATTACCATTATCTCTTTTTTTTGTCATTGAACCATGTTGAAACCTCAGTTGAAGCAAGTCCCTGTTACCTGCTACCAGTCTTCTTTAAAGTGCCAACTTTATTTGTCTTCATTCATGATGACTACACATGTAGTGTGCTATATCATATGATGCTTTTAACAGCCTCATTACTAATAATAGTGACTTCTTCATCATGTATCAAAATCATTAAGTATTTTTGTGTCACACTATTTACACTAAATAGCTATACATAACAGACGTTCAATATGTTACTATCAAGTGTTACATTTAGCATTTTTTAAACATTTGAAATATGTTTAAAAATATTTCTCTAAGCAAGCAATGATCCATGTGTATCTTATACTGTTGATGTGGTGGGTGTTGCTGTAACCTCACATGGAGATCAAAGGTCTCACAACTGTGTCCTTAGTTTATAGCCTACTGCAGACCAATTCTAACTTTTGAGTGTGACAAAATGATACAAAACTTATGTCAGTTGTGTAGTTTTGAGTGTGTGTGTATTGATCGACAGTAGTGCACTTTCATATAGCATGTCGATACATGGATCTTCCAAGTATAGAACCTTGATAGTTCATGTGTAGTTTCAGGAGTCCCATGTCTACATTTTAGAATTTCCTATATTGTTGGAACTATGATTTCCATTCTTGGAATGACAGATTCTGTAAACTGAAGGTTAAAATTACAAGGTTTTTGGATATTATTCCAATAATATCTATATTTTCTGGATTCAGGGTTTCATTTGGAGCGAATTAGTCTTTTTCTTTGTTTCTATGGACAGTCAGTGATGACTCCTTCTGGTAAGGACAGTCCATGTCTGAACTGGGAACATCCATGTGCTTGCTACACATTCAGTGCAGCCCATACTGTTTTCTCAACATTATGTGCAATGTTACTTTTAAATATCATGATCATTTGTAACTGTAGTGCAATATTATTATCATATCATTTTCATTTGTGAATGTTAATTGTTCTGACTATATGTTCTGGCACAAGCATTTCCTTCGGGATAAATAAAGTTCCACTGAATTAAATTAAATTGAAAGCCTTAGAAGAAGCTAGTAAGTAGACCTTGAGTCAAGATATTTTGTCAGTATACATAATGTATAGTTTTAACTTTGATTTCTGTAGTTGAAATATTCTAATATTCTAGAAATAATGTAATATTTTCAACTCACTATTTTTCTATTCCTAGGAATAACCAATCTAAACTAATTACCATTAACAACATTTTTAAAAGCTACGAGACAAGGAAATCTTTTTCCTGAATGCGGAAAAAAAAGTTTCTTAAAATTGTTTTCAGAGTTTTTGGGATATTCAGTGATTTTATAAAATACTTTCTCACTCAGTCTTTCAACCTCCAGTTTGTATGTCCCTATAGCCTTTTGAAGGACAAAACTCCTCAGTGTTGCTTTGTGGCATCACTATGCTACATAGCATAGTTGTGCTATCATAATATCTGTAATAAAGTTAAAATGGCGTCAAGTCATTTATTTTTAAAATAATATGCGTACCAGAAGACCTGCAGCTCAAAAGCACTGAGTGGGGAGACTGGGTAACAGGCCAGCGGGGGCCAATCTTTACCAGATGATGCAGTGAGAGTGTTGAGGTTTTCTCTGTGAAGTGTGTTGGGATTTGGACCTGGGTTAATCCCATGTGAAAACAGCCCTGCGTGCACTCTGCTCTCCTGGGCTCCTGGATAAATATCGGCCAATTAGAGTTGTCTGGGATAGGGTTTAGACAAGGGCTGCTGCTACAGCTGGTGGCAGTCTGTGTATGTTTGTGTGTGTGTATGTTTGTGAAAAGTTTCTGTTCTGTTCTTTTTCATACTGTTCACATAAATCAGAATATGCTATGATGCAAACACATTTAATTTCTAGGATAATAACATTTAACTAATTTTGACTTGTCTAGATGCAAACAAACATCCACTCCACTGTGCCGAAGAGCTCCATTTTTGTCCAAAATTTATTTTAAAAAATAAATGATTGGGCCACACTGTTGCACTGGGTGATGTGTTTCTTCATGGTAACATGAACACACACACTGTAAAGTTGTTGGGTTGTTTTTGTTTGTTTTTGTTTTTTCGAATTGGAACAGTAGCTTATTTCTGTTTGATGTGTTCCAATATTCCTTCCTACTGGACTATTCAGTACTTCACCATTTACGTCCAGTGCCAATGTCCGGTATCAGTGTGTGAAGTTTGACGTAACCACAATCTTACCTTAACCTTAACCATAGCGTACATACCTGCCATGTACTGGTTCTATAGGAAGTTAAAATATTAAAACCATTGGTTCTGGACATTAAAAAGACACTTGTCAATGAATATAGTCTGGGGTTTGCAAAATTATCCAATACTAACATAAATTTGAATATATACATAGTAATCTGGAATTCACAATTTTGTTGTGACTTTTAACTATCCATTTTGACTTGACTGCTTCCTGACTAGCTAGTTTTCACACACTATCAGCCACCACACCTAGTGTTCAGGTGCAGCGGCATGGGTATGTTTGGTTGCTGACTCATTTTATTCAAAACTGCAAATCTTAAAAAATAATTCACGGGTTTAACTTAAAAAAATATCTAAAGTAACATTTTGCATGCATCTTATAAGTTGTTCCCACACAGTAAATCATATGAGTCTTTTGTAATCTGACAGGTAATGTAGTACAACCAACATGATTTGCTTTGACCTAAAAACAAATATTAATTAAGTTGAACCATCATAATATTTGACATAAATGTCAAATGTTTCAGCTTTGGAATAAACTTGTGAAAAGATAATTAACTGGGACGTCTCGCCTTATTGTATTTAAACAAGTTGTCACTTGCCAAAACAGCTTAAGTGGTATTCAGGATTTCTCATCTTTAGAGAAAAATGGTCTGTTTACACATGGTATAAACCAATACTATGAACTTATTGTTGTAAAAGAAAGAAAAAAAAAACTACAGTGTGGAACCTTATGCAAAGTATAATCTCAACAACAGACAAAGATCCCTGCAACGTTACCAGTAGCCTTAGTGACTAGAGGGTTTAACGCCACCCCAGAGGAGGTCAGATTTATTTCTTGTGTTATTTAGGTGAAGTTGACAATGAGGTTCATCTCTTGTTTAACTGTCCTGACTACAAAGACATAAGGAATGTACTTTGACCTCTATTTACGCTGATATCTTTGGTTGGATGATCATGAAAAAATTTGAGTTTTGTTTCAAAAGAGGAATCTTTTTGTGGCTTTGTTTTCAAGGCCATGGATAGAAGGCAAAGAAGAATATTTTGTTTAAGGATGGACCAGTAAAATAACATGTATTTTGGATTGATCACTACAATATCATTGTAAAGGTGTCTTGTGAGGGTTGGGAACGTGTTTGTGTACATGACACACAATAAAGAAAAATCAAATCAGTATCCAAAAGTTGTTGTGATATTTAGCGATCAAGTTATTTTATTTAGGATATTCTAGCTTATTTATTTTAATTCCATCCTACTCAGATATGTAAAAAATGATTATGTTTATGACCAGTTTCTTAAAATAAGTTGTCAACTGACTAAAACACATGAAATGAACGTAATGAAACAAAATGGGGTTTTTTCCGAATTGAAAAACCTCTAAGTTAAGTTATCTTAGAGTGTAATGCTTGGCCCATTTAAATTCTTATGGTCCCAGATATTGAAGCTACATCCTTGTTCAGATGTTACAACTGACTTGAGTTGGTGGGAGGCATGTCCTGCAGTTGACCTGTTGCAGCATGTAGTTTATTGGTTATTGTATCCATAAATATACTAAACATTAGTCTCCCAACAATTTGTAATCCAATTTGAATGTTTATTTTTTCTCCCACAGGTTACCTGCTTGGTATCAGCTGCTGAAAATAGTCCTTAACTAATTAATTTGTTGTCCTCCCTTGTTTGAGAAATGTTTGCCTAAAACTACAGTATCAAGCAATTAACTCATAAGAAGGAAAACATGAATTATTTGGTTTCCCACACATAAAAATAGAAAGCAGTCAGCCAGTGTGTCTGCCTGAATACCTGCAGTACAGATTCACAAATAGAACTACATTCTGTGTGCATGGCTTGCATGTTGGAGTCCATTGTTAGGATATTGGGGGAGTTCTAAGGCAAACGGGAAATTACATGCAAGACAGCACAAGCTGGAGGGGCTGGGGAAGAGGACAGAAAAGCTTGGTAGGTTGGGTCTGCACTGCAGCGGCTTACTGTAGGAATGTTAATCCTCCTAATGTATTACAGTTGGAGGAAGAGCAGGACAACCGGCTGAACTGGGCCTTCAGGGCACAAGGATGAAGACAGGAAAGAGGAGGAAGAGAAGGAGAGAGAAGAGGAGGGAGAAAAAGTGGAAGTAAAAAAAGATCAGAGGAGAAATGAAGTGAAGATAAAAAGGAGAGAGATGGAGAAAAGAAGTAAATGTACACAGGAGAAACAACACACTTTCACTCCGACCTCGTCACATATCGACGTTAGGTCACGCTCTTTCCACATCATAACATGACGTGGAAGGTACCCTGGGTGCATTGGTTGTTGATGTTCTTGGATGCAGTGTCAACTTCAGCATGTTACAAGCATTGTCTGTTTTCAAAATACACTTCTGTGTTCACAGGAAATGTGCAGTTTGCATGCAGCCTCTTTTAAAATAAACGCACTATGTCAGTACAACACTATGAATTGACGTGTTTGTCTTTCAAAAGAACATGGTTTGGATTTGCAATCACACTGGAAAAGATCACCTGCCTCTTGGGTGAAAGTAGGCGATTGTTCAAACCATCCACCATCCCTACCCCTTAACATTCTTTGTTGTCCGAATTTCCCCCGATGCTGCCAGGCACTGTTAAACAATAATGGCGACCGCTCACATATCATGCTGACGTGAAAGGATGGCTTTTTTCATTGGTGTCTGACACGGGATGTCCTGACCGAGCACCAGCATTTGACGACTTCAGATGGAAAGTTAAGGGGGTGGGAGGAGTGGTGGATGAGCTGAACAACCACTGACTTTTACCCAGGACTTTCAACCATGTTCTGTTTTCATAAACCAAATTAGTGTGTTGGCTAAACATAACCAATTGCATTCGTTTTCAAAAGAAAAAACATCAATTCACGGTGTTGTACTGATGTAGTGCATTTATTTTGAAAGAGACTGTTTGCAAACTGTTTTGTATTTTGAAAACAGAAAATGCATGCAACAGGCTGAAGTTGACACTATGTCCCGAAACATCAACAACCAACGCACGCAGGGTACCTTGCACGCCATAAACTTGACGTGAAAAGTCCATTACGAAACGTCAATATGTGATGAGGTCAGAGTGTGAATATGTCCTCTGTGTTGTCTTTCATTGTCAATTTAGATTTCCTTTTCTTTTTTAGATATATATAGAGTAAACAATAATATTTAATGATAAAATAATATGTAGATCATAAAATATATAACATGATTAATCAAAAAACATTAACTATTTAAAAACAAAACAGGCTTTTTCTGCGGCAGAGCAAACACTCATTATGGAAGTGTACGAGGACTATAAGGACATAATTATGAAAAAAGGCAATACTGCAGCAATCAATAAAGCAAGGGAGGTGGCATGGCGGAATATTGCTGACAGGCTTACTGCGTAAGTGACAAAGAAAATTCAGCATTTCAGCATAATATCATGTTATATAAATCCCGCATCAAAGGGACAAAATATATGTAGATAAGAACACCTATTAAATCTAACAGTTCAAGTCTGCCTAATGAAATTCACCAAATGTGTAAATTAATATTAGTGATAAACTATTTATCACATACTGATTCCTATGTAAATTTCAGATAATGCATTTAATTAAACTATTGTATGTGAATCATCATTTCCAAAATGATCAGTTTATAGGAAATAATCACATTACATTTATCTATTGATTGTAGAAAATGACATTTAGCAAATCCATACCAATCTAACTACAACTTTGTACATTGCACACAGATCAATAGAAAGGGAGGGGGGTTTGCTGTCATATATAATGACCTATTTAAGTGTAAATCTGTGTCTTTTGGCAATTTCCCGAGTTTTGAATACTTAGGGCTACTTATTCAATCAGTATCTCTGTTGCACTTCTTCTCACTGTCTACCATCCTCCTAAACTGAAACAGGGTTTTTTAGAAGAATTGTTGATGAACTGTTGTCTAAAATCACTATTGCTTTTGACTGCATTATTGTTTCAGGTGACTTCAATATTCACGCTGATAACGGTAGCAACTCTGAAGCAAAACAGTTAATCACTTTATCAAAGTCATTTGATTTTAGACAACATGTCACTAGCTCTACCCATACTAAAGGTCATACACTTGATCTTGTCTTTTCAAAAGGCCTTGATATTGCAAAAACAAATGTTTTAGATGTTGCAATATCTGACCATTACTGTATTTTCTTTGATGTAGCATGCCCCGTTGAACAACTACTGATAGATACATTAACAAACAATGCTGATACCACTATCAATGCTGATACAACTAACACTTTTATTAATGAGTTTTCAAAGTATACATACCTTGCCATCATGTGACGGTATGGTAGACAATTTTTCTAATCTTATGTCTCAGATTATTGACCACATTGCTCCTGTCAGAACTGTAAAATTTCGTGGACCACCAAAAGCACCTTGGAGAAGCAATGAAAAAGTTAAGATGGCAAAAAGAATCTGCCGGAGAGCTGAATGGACATGGAGAAAGAACAAATTACAAATTGATTTTTAGATCTATAAAACTGCACTTTACAGTTACAATGAAAACATGCAATCTGCCAGACAGTCCTACATTTCTCAGCTGATCAACAATAATCATAATAATGTCTCATTTCTATTCTCCTCAGTTGACAAACTAATTAATCCATCCAAATCTACCCCTCTCGAGTTTCTCTCCACAACCAAATGTAATGAATTTGTTGTTTTCTTTCAGGAAAAAATCTTACATATTAGAAGTACTTTCCCTGCTTCTCTCAAGCATGCTGTAATATCAAGTGTATTAAAGAAAAACAACCTAGATCCATCTGTAATTAATAACTATAGACCAATATCCAATCCTAATTCCCTCAGCAAAATTCTTGAAAAAATTGTTTACAAACAACTGGATGATTATCTAACAACAAACAACATTCACGATACACACCAATCAGGTTTCAGAGCCAATCACAGCACTGAAACTGCTCTTGTAAAGGTTATCAATGACCTTAAGATCCACAGCGACTCTCAAGAACCTCAATCCTAGCAATGCTTGATCGCACTGCTGCATTCGACACTGTGGATCATGACATCCTAATTCAGAGACTTCATCTCTCCGTTGGTTTAGCAGGTCCTGTCCTGAACTGGTTCGTATCCTACTTGAAGGACAGGAGCTTCTCTGTCACAATTGGTAGTTTTAGGGTCAGTTATTGGGCCACTGCTCTTCAATTTGTACATGCTCCCACTTGGTTTTATCATAAAGAAACATAATATTCCCTACCATCCTTATGCTGATGATACACAGTTATACATTTCACTTTCCTCCGATGATCTCAGTACTATCAACAGATTAATTAATTGTTTTAATGATATTACTCACTGGATGTCCATGAATTTCATACAGCTGAATACAGACAAGACTGAGATTCTCCTAGTTGGTCCAAAAAGTCAAAGACAAATAATCTCCTTGCACTTGGAATCACTGTCTCTGAAATGCAGTGAGCAAGTCAGAAACCTTGGCACCTTAGACACTGATCTCAATTTCAAAAATCACATCACTAATATCACCAGGACAGCATTCTACCACCTGAAGAATATATCAAAACTTCGAGAATATATGACTCAAACTGACTCTCAGAAACTGGTTCATGCCTTCATCTCAAGCAGATTAGACTATTACAATGCTCTATTTACAGGATTAGGTCCATCACAACTGTGTAGAAACACCGGAGAGAGCATCAGCCATAACATTTTCAGCACCTCTTTTATGCTTGATTTCCAGGTTGACGTCCTGCACCAGCAGTGACCAGCGCATCAGCCTTTGGTTGGAATTCTGCATTTGCCGCAGAAACACAAGCGGGTTGTGGTCGGTGTATACGGCAACAGGGAGTGGGCTGGAACCGATGTACACCTCGAAGTGTTGCAGGGCCAGCAGCAGCAAAAGGGCCTCTTTCTCGATGGTGCTGTAATTCACCTGACAGACATTGAATTTCTTCGAGAAATAGCACACAGGGTGATCAATACCTTGATGATCCTCCTGTATGAGCACAGCAACGGCTCCGCTGGCACTTGCATCCACCTCCAGCTTGAACAGGCGGGAGAAATTCGGGGCCGCCAGAACAGGGGTGCTGCAGAGAAGCATGTTGACAAGCAGCGGACCAGACAAAGGGTTTCTTGACGCTGGTCAAACTGGTGAGAGGGGCAACCACATCAGAAAAGTTACGACAGAAACTGCGATAATATCCAGCCATCCCCAGGAAGCGGCGGAGCTCACACCTGGTTTGGGGCGCTGGATACTCCAGGATGGACTGAATTTTGGCACCAACAGGGTGCACCTGACCTTGTCCCACCTGCTTTCCAAGGTAGGTGACCGTGGCTCTACCAAACTCACATTTGGCTAAATTCAGAGTAAGGGTGGCCTCCTTTAGCCTCGGGAAAATCTCCTCCAGCGTCCTGAGGTGTTCAGACCACGTGTCTGAATAGGCCACAACATCATCAAGATACACCTCACAATTACTCACATCAGCCAGGACGAGGTGCATCAGCCGCTGGAAGGTGGCAGGTGCATTGCAGAGTCCAAAGGGCATCACGGTATACTAGCAAAAACTGTCGGGGGTGACAAAAGCAGAGATTTCTGAAGCACAGGGGGTTAGCAGGACTTGCCAATAACCTTTTAACAAATCAAGTTTTGTGACAAAAGTTGCTGCACCAACCCTGTCCACACAGTCTTCCATTCTGGGCAGGGGATAGGAGTCTGCTTTTGTTACACTGTTTACCTTTCGAAAATCACTGCAAAAACGAGGCGTTTTGTCAGGTTTGGGTACGAGTATTCAACTTTTTTCATGAGTGAACGTTTTGTCGGATTAACCCTGTAAGCATGTTGCTTGATGGGTGGGTGGCTGCCAACATCAATGTCATGTGAAAGGACAGTGGTGCGGGATGGAGTGTCTGCAAACAAGGTGGGAAAACTGTTAATCAGACGCACAATATCTGTTCGGGCTGGAGGATGTAAATATTGCAACTGGGCTTTCAAATCTTTCAGCACCTCAGAATTTTGGTGTCGTGCACAAGGAGATGTGTATTCATGCAAGCCATCACTTTCAGGAGTGTACAGAGAGGGCGACACAGCTGTGACAGAGGCTACAACAGAGGGCATGACAAAGGAGGAGGTCACAGCAGCAGGCATGGCAGAGAAGGAGGCAGCAGCGTCACAACGAGAAAAGTATGCTTTTAGCATATTCACATGGTAAACTCTAGTTTTTCTCAGACGATCTGGAGTACTCGGGACATAATCAGTTTCATTTTTTTTTTCAACCACATATGGGCCACAAAACTTGGCCTGGAGGGCAGAACTGGGGATTGGGAGAAGGGCCAGCACCTTATCGCCAACCTGGAAATCTCTTTTCACAGACTTTTTGTCAAAGTTCTTCTTCATCTCCCCCTGAGATGCAGTTAACGCACTGCGTGCAACCTCACATGCCCTATGTAGCCTTTCTCTGAATTTGCTCACATAGTCTAGCACATTAGAAGTGGGGTTAGGGGTTTCAGACAAATACTTCCCCCTTAGCAAACGAAGTGGGCCGCGCACCATGTGGCCGAACACCAGCTCTGCAGGGCTAAACCCAGTAGACTCCTGCACACTCTCTCGGGCAGCTAAAAGGAGAAACGGCAACCCCTCATCCCAATCCTTCCCAGTTTCAAGGCAGTATTTCCTCATCATGGCTTTCAGCGTTTGATGAAAACGTTCAACTGCTCCCTGGGATTGTGGATGATATGCGTTAGACTTTTTGTGCTTGATGGACAGTGAGGCTAACACTTGGGCAAACAGCTTGACATGAAATTGGTTCCCTGATCAGACTGAATGTATTTTGGCAAACCAAAAGTGAAGAAAAAAACAGTCAATGCTTTGATGACAGCCTTGGCTTTCAGTGTGCGCAGCGGGATGGCTTCTGGGTAGCGAGTGGCGACACACATTAAAGTTAACAAATACTGATGGCCAGACTTTGTTTTGGGGAGTGGACCCATACAATCAATAATGATATGCTCAAAAGGCTCTCTGAGCACAGGTATGGGCTGCAGAGGAGCAGGAGGAATGACCTGGTTGGGGTTTCCACTAAGCTGGCACACATGACAGGAGCGACAAAACTTTGTAACATCTCGCTTCAGGCCTGACCAAAAGAAATATCGCAGAATATGGTGGTATGTTTTTTTTTTTATTCCTAAGTGGCCAGCAACATTGTCATGGGCAAGGCTAAGCACCTGAGAGTGGAAACACTGGGGTACAACTACCTGCTGAAACGAGTTCCACCCCAAATTACCAACAGCAGGAGGATGCCAATTACGCATCAAAACGCCATCCACAACAGCGTACACATAGGGAATGTCAGAGGCTGGCGCAGCTGCAGCTGTCAAACATGTGACCGAACTCGGGTCAGTGTGCTGTGCTTGAATGAAAGTGCTTCGGTCCACATCAAAAGTTAGCTCCACCTCAGCGGCCAGCAGGTTATCTGGCACTGATAAACTCTTTTCAGGTTTTTCTGCAAGTGAGTCTGCGCCCCCAGGCTTATCATCCGGACACAGGAATGAATCAGACAGATTACACACATCATCAAATTTTCGTGCCTGTGTGCGCGTCACAACACAGGCAGGGAACACAGAGGGTGGACTGTCAGCAGCAGGAGACACAGACGGGCCACAATCACACACAGGATCATCAACTACTTCTGGCGTCGGAAAAACTTTCTTTCCTGCCAAATCGTTGCCAAGGAGAAGGTGCACACCACGCACGGGCAAACAGGTACGTGTGGCAATTACTACGGGACCCGTGACAAGGGGCAAGCTCAGGAACACAGCATGCATCGGTGCTCGCAACGGAACCATTCCCACCCCCCACACCAATGCATCCGACCCACAGAAAGAACCACTGGAAGAAGGCAAAACACTGTGCAGCAACAGGGACTGATCGGCTCCTGTGTCACGCAGGATTGTGACTGGCACCTGAACTTTTTCATCTCCTGGGAGAGAGACTGTGCCCTTAGTGATGAATGGCTTATAATGCACAGGCACCTCATCTGCATCCGCGTCAGCCGGGTCAGGAGCAGCGACAGACTGAACAAAACCAACACTTTTTGGCTTCTTGGGACTTTGGTTATGCCCTTTTCACTGGAGAATAGGGCAAGCAGCAATCAAATGTCCCGCCTCATGACAATAGAAACACTCACGAGTGCCGGGGGGAGTGGTGTTAGGACGTGGTGTGCTTTTGGACTGAGCTTTTGGAGTTTTAACAGTACCGGCATTGGGAACATGCTCGCGGCGGCCAGAGGGAAAAACAGCACGGTGAGTCAGGACAAATTCATCAACTAATACAGCAGCCTTTGACAGGGACTCCACCTTCTGTTCATTCAGGTACACCACAATTTTTTCTAGGAGACAGGATCTGAACTGTAACATAAAAATGAGCCGACACAAGATAATGCACGACAAAAAGGGTGAGTTTATTTACCATCACACAAAAAGAAGCTATTTTTATAAATAAGGGAGCTTTTCTTCAGGGTGAGCCCAGGCCAAAACAATAAATAAAACAAACTATCTTTCCCAAAGTATTAACTAAACCCTATGTGAAAGAAAAGAAACAAAAAAAAAAATTCAATCACTAAACCTAATTTCCTAAACTAAACAAAACAGGAGAAAACAGGTCAACATAAATGGCAGCTCACCCCTACTCCTTAGTGCTATATACAAATATTTATAAGTGACGTACAAGTGACAATAAAACTGCTGCTTAGCACTGCAACAGGTTGGCAGCAGACAAACTGTTCCCCGCTCGTTGCGGCAGGACACAAACAACAATCTAACAGTTCAGATAAGGCTCACCGCTCTCCAGTCAGAAAACACACAAGAAACAGTTCACAAAGGCACAGGCAGGTTTGGTGTCGGGATGAGGGGTAACGCTGCTGTCAAAACGACCCTCGAGTTTTGGCAGGTCCGACTTACTGCCGGCCACCCGAACCAGACTCATGCTGCTTCGATACAGGGACTGGATGGCCCTTAGCAAGGGGCCACCAACCCCATACTCCTGGAGCACCCCCCACAGGATGCCCCTGGGGACATGGTCGTAAGCCTTCTCCAAATCCACAAAACACAAGTGGACTGGTTGGGCAAACTCCCATGCCCCCTCCAGCACCCTGGCGAGGGTAAAGAGCTGGTCCATGGTTCCGCGTCCGGGATGTAAACCACATTGCTCCTCCTCAATCTGAGGTTCAACTATCGACCGGACCCTCTTCTCCAGCACCCTGGAGTAGACCTTACCAGGTAGGCTGAGGAGTGTGATCCCCCTGTAGTTGGAACACACCCTCTGGTCCCCCTTCTTGAAAATGGGGACCACCACCCCGGTATACCACTCCAGAGGCACTGCCCCCGACAGCCCTACAACATCCAGAGCCTTGAGATATCCAGGACGAGTGTCATCCACCCCCGGGGCTTCACTGCCTCTGAGTTGTTTCACTGCCTCGGCAACTTCTGCCCCAGAAATTGGATGACTCACCCCCGAGACCACCATCTCTGTTTCCTCACTGGAATATGTGTTGGTGGGATTGAGGAGCTCCTCAAAGTATTCCTTCCACCGCCTGACAATGTCCCCAGTTGACGTCAGCAGCTCCCTTCCCCCACTGTAAACAGTGTGAGCAAGTTGCTGCTTTCCCCCCCTGAGGTGCTGGACAATTTGCCAGAACCTCTTTGGAGCCGATCGATAGTCTTCCTTCATGGCCTCACCGAACTCCTCCCACGCCCAAGTTTTGCCTCCACGACTGCCGCCGCTGCGCTCCGCTTGGCCTGCCGGTACCCATCAGCTGTTTCTGGAGACCCACAGGCCAACCATGCCCTGTAGGCCTCCTTCTTCAGCCTGACGGCTCTGGTGTCCACCAGCGGGTTCGGGGATTACCGCCACGACTGGCCCCAGCAGCCTTGCAGCCACAGCTCGCATCCGCTGCCTCGACAATGACAGAGCGGAACAGGGCCCATTAGGACTCAATGTTCCCCTCTGCCCTTGGGACGTGGTCGAAGGTCTCCCGGAGGTGGGAATTGAAGATTGGACAGGTTCTTCCGCCAGGCGTTCCCAGCAGACCCTCACTGTTCGTTTGGGCCTGCCAGGTCTGTGCAGCGTCTTCCCCCACCATCTGATCCAACTCACCACCAGGTGGTGATCAGTTGACAGCTCTGCTCCTCTCTTCACCCGAGCGTCCAGAACATATGGCCACAGGTCAAATGATACGACTACAAAGTCAATTATTGACCTGTGACCTAGGCTGTCCTGGTGCCACGTGCACCGATGGACATCCTTATGTTTGAACATGGTGTAAATATGGCCAAACTGCGACCCTCACAGAATCCAATAACTGAACACCATTCGGGTTCAGATAGGGCAGGCCGTTCCTCCCAATCATGCCCCTCCAGGTCCTGCTGTCATTGCCCACGTGAGCGTTGAAGTCCCCCAGCAGAACAATGGAGTCCCCTGTCGGGGCAATGTTCAGCGCCCGTCCCAGGGACTCCAAAAATTGCGGGTACTCTGAACTGTTGTTCGGCGCATAAGCGCAGACAACAGTCAGGACCCATTCCCCGACCCGAAGGTGCAGGGAAGCAACCCTTTCATCTACCGGGGTAAACCCCAACATACAGGCAGAGAGTCTGGGGGCTATCAGAAAGCCCACCCCGGCCCTCTGCCTCTCACCCGGCACAACTCCAGCGAAGGAGAGAGTCCAACCCCTCTCAAGGACTTGGGTTCCAGAGCCAGAACTATGTGTCGAGGTGAGGCCAACAATATCTAGCCGGTAGCGCTCAGCCACTTCCACAAGCTCTCCTCCGGCTCCTTCCCCGCTAGAGAGGTGACATTCCATGTCCCAAGAACCAACTTCTGTAGCCGAGGATCAGACCGCCAGGGTCCCTGCCTTGGTCTGCTGCCCAATCCACATAGCACCCAACCCTTCTGGATCCCTCTGCGGGTGGTGGGCCTGCAGGGAGACGAGCCCATGTAGCCGGTTCGGGCTGGGCCTGGCCGGACCCCATGGGTGAAGGCCTGGCCACCAGGCACTTGCCCACGGGCCCCAATTCCAGGCCTGGCTCCAGGGCGGGGCCCTGGTAACCCTCCGGGCCGGGCACACGAATCCTTGTTTTTATCCATTATGAAGGGTCTTTTGAACCATTCTTCGTCTGACCCTTCGCCCAGAACCAATCTGCCATGGGAAACCCTACCAGGGGCAAAATGCCCCCGACAGCGTAGCTCCTAGGGTCATTAGGGCACTCTAACTCCTCCACCACGATAAAGTGACGGTTCTCGGAGGAGAATGAAGTGTGCTATATAAATAAAATTGACATTGACATTGACATTGATATCAATTCAGTGGAGATGAGGAAACCTATTAAGTGAATGCAGGTGATAGTGGATCAATTATCTATTCCTCATCATTTGGGAGTCAGTTGTAAGCTCTATTCCTTATTATATCAAAATAAGGAAAATCCCCTTAAATGTATGGAATGTGCTACAGGATGAGGAACAGACAAACCACAATGGTGTGTGTCCCATCTTCATCCCTCACTGTTATGTCTCATCTGAAGTAATCTCAGTAGCTTCCTTTAGGTAACATCATTAGAAATCACTCTATAAATTTCCATTGTTATGCGGATGATACACAGTTGTATTTATCGATGAAGCCAGAAGAAAGGGATCAATTAACTAAACTTCATAATTGTCTTAAAGACATAAAAACCTGGATGAGCACCAATTTCCTCATGTTAAATTCAAACAAAACTGAAGTAATTGTTCTTGGCCCCAAACAACTCAGAGACTCTTTATCTGATGACATAGTTTCTCTCGATGGCATTGCTCTGGCCTCTACCACTACCGTAAGAAACCTCAGAGTAACATTTGATCAAGATCTGTCTTTCAATTCTCATTTAAAACAAACCTCACGGACTGCATTTTTTCATCTGCGTAATATTGCAAAAATTAGGCCTATCTTGACCCAAAAAGATGCAGAAAAATTGGTCCACGCTTTTGTTACCTCGAGGCTGGATTACTGTAACTCTCTACTATCAGGTAGCTCTAGTAAATCATTAAAAACTCTTCAGCTAATTCAGAATGCAGCAGCACGTGTACTAACAGGAACTAAGAAACAAGATCATATTTCTCCTGTTTTAGCTTCTCTGCACTGGCTCCCTGTAAAATCCAGAGTTGAATTTAAAATCCTACTGTTAACTTATAAAGCTCTAAATGGTCAAGCTCCATCATATCTTAGAGAGCTCATAGTGCCTTATTATCCCACCAGAACTCTGCGCTCTGAGAACGCAGGGTTACTCGTGGTCCCTAAAGTCTCCAAAAGTAGATCAGGAGCCAGAGCCTTCAGCTATCAGGCTCCTCTCCTGTGGAATCATCTTCCTGTTACGGTCCGGGAGGCAGACACCGTCTCCACATTTAAGGCTAGACTTAAGACTTTCCTCTTTGATAAAGCTTATAGTTAGGGCTGGCTCAGGCTTGCCTTGTACCAGCCCCTAGCTAGGCTGACTTAGGCCTAGTCTACCGGAGGACCACCTTTAATGCACCGGGCACCTTCTCTCTCTCTCTCTCTCTCGCTCTGTCTCTCTCTCCCTCTCTCTCTCGTATCCTATTACTGTATCTATTTTACTCGGCCATTCTGGATGTCACTAACTCGGCTTCTTCTCCGGAGCCTTTGTGCTCCACTGTCTCTCAGGTTAACTCGTATTGCAGCGGTGCCTGGATAGTGTGACGTGTGTGGTTGTGCTGCTGCCGTGGTCCTGCCAGATGCCTGCTGCTGCTGCTGCTGCTGCTGCTGCCATCATTAATCATTAGTCATACTTCTACTGCTATTATAGACATATGATATTATCATACATGTATACTGCCTGATACTAATATATACTTTCAACATATTGTACCACAGTAGCCAGAACTATAACGACAGTATTATTACTTTCATGAATGTTGTTGTAAGCTACTGTCATTACCGAGGATGTCATACAGATTACTGTATTGTGTCATACAGATTACTGTTAATTTGTTATGCTGATCTGTTCTGTACGACATCTACTGCACGTCTGTCCGTCCTGGAAGAGGGATCCCTCCTCAGTTGCTCTTCCTGAGGTTTCTACCATTTTTTTCCCCCGGTAAAGGGGTTTTTTTGGGGAGTTTTTCCTTATCCGCTGTGAGGGTCTAAAGGACAGAGGGATGTCGTATGCTGTAAAGCCCTGTGAGGCAAATTGTATTTGTGATATTGGGCTTTATAAATAAAATTGAATTGAATTGAATTGATTGAGGTTAAGGCAAGCCCGGCACCAGGAGGAGGTTACTGAGGGGGGCAAATCTTTATTATGCAACATGGGTTCACAGTGAGTTATAAAGAGCGTGCAGCCGTGCGTAATTGTCGCGCGTAATGACAGCTTGTCGCCGGTGAAACACAATAAACTGCACGTCTTCTTTCATGTTTGTCTCATGACAGATGGAGCTGACAGACACAGACAGACAGACAGGTGGAGTAAGCGGCAAATTGGTTTTCTTTTTCTTTCTCGCAACATACAGCAAAAACAGGTCATCAATATCCATTTTATCCATCACTCTGCTCCCCTGCCGACCTCACCGAGCAGTGTGTGTTTGGCGTAACCTAGCAACACAACGATATCGTTCATTGGTGTGGATGCTGCCATTGTTATCATTATAGTTAACGTTACAGTTATAGTTCTTGGTGTGGACGGCCCTTTAGCCAGAACCATGGTTTCCATGGTTACCGATGTGAGGCTAATCTTAGCCGCTTTGATGGAACAGAACTTTGGCTCACATTAGCCAGACTTGGACATTTAAGCCTGGATCTGCCTTTAGCCTGCTTGATGGAATACCCCCGAAGTCTGCTAAAATACTGGACCAATACACAGCACTCGATGTATCTAAAAAAGCACTATTAAAGTCTGCTGTATTATTATTATCATTATTATTATTATTATCATCATCGTCATTATTACACAAACAAGTTAACTATGTGAAATCTGTCATTGAATTTGTTTGTTTGTTTGTTTTTCGCAGTCTACGCAAGTACTTTCTATGAGAATTGGATCCCTTAATGGCCTTACCAAAGTTAAACAGTGAAAGAGGAGACAGAAACGTTTACCTTAGTGAGGAGGTGTGGTCGACCCATTGCTAGGTATGATGTATTCTTTTAACAGATGTGATTGGTTGTCAGAGACATGCCCTTTCGTGAGCCTGTAAGGTGTGGACATCCAGTGGAAATGCAATGAACTGCTGACTGTGAAAGTGTCATTGTTAGTGTGATCACTGCTGATGGAAGATTAAGACAGACCTAAGTCATCACTGCTGCACTGTTGCATCATTCCAGTTCTCCAAATATGTCAGTATTGTGATGTAGCATTTCATTTCATTTACTCACTGTCATTCACACTTTGTGTTTCCACCATTTTCTCCTCTGCTTAAAAAACTCTTAAGCCTCTTAAAAGTCCCCCTCCCTGCTCCTAACAGTTTTTCACCTTGGGAGCCCCTTTAAGGTCTGAGAGGCTTTGTGAATAAAGTTTATCTTTACAAGGAAACATCACAAGTCTAAGAATATTCTAAGAATTGTGTCACTAGGAGCAACTCTTTGTACTAGGAAGCTATAATTTACTTTAGATGTGCATATCCATCTTGTACTACTTAGTCAATGGTGAGGGAATATTGTACTTTTTACTGCATCAAATGTCTCTGACAGCCACAGTAACCAGATATTGAGGCAAGGGTTTTACATGTAAACTTGTCATAGCCATGTGAATAGACCAATATTTACTAACCTTTTGGCTTGTGACCCCTTACAAAAAAATGCAGTGTCTATTTGGGGTCCTTGTCATGTTCAAGATCTAAAAAGGTAAAATCTATCATTTTCCTAAAAAGCAAGATTGTTTTTTTATAGCCCATGAACGTATGACAACCTCTCACATTTATCTGGTGACCTTTTGTAGGGGCACAACCCCCCTAGACAAAACTTCCTACCTGTGCAAAGCAGGTAAAACTAGACATCAAGCAGGTGCTACTGACACATCAGTATTATTGTCTACTTAAATCTAATAATGTCATATAATATATGTATAATAGTATCAGTCAATCACAGGGGCCATTTGTCTGAAAAATGAGTACCTTTGGTAGTTAGTGATAATACTTTTTGTACTTTTGTACTTTTACACTGTACAGACATAATTGTCATTGAGTATTTTTTTACATAAAATATTTTTACTCAAATAAAGGAACAGAATACTTCTTCCACCACTGACTTACCATAAATTCTGACCTGCAGGTGTAGCAGGGCTGGCTGCAAGGTCACATCAAAATGAAATACTTTAATTTGTCATAGAGGACAATTGAATGGGAGCCAGAGCACAATTTTGAAAATGTTTCGACTCTCTTGTACTTCCAGGGTTTACTGCATGTGCCCTGATCAAAGTGTCCTCTTTTGACATTAGGTGGATTTCTTCTTTACCACAGCTCCATGGAAACCTGCAATAAACGTCTATAGTCATGTGGCAAAAAGATTCATATGTCTATCTTATCTTCACATCGATGAAACTTTTTCCTAAATCAGTGCTCGCAATTAACTCTTGAGATTTATCCCACTTTAAAAAGGTTGAGCAAACAGCTCATAAGAAGTATCACCAAAAGTCACTTTGTTTAGTTAATAACTTCGAAAAGCTTGTATCAGCCAGTTCTAATTTTTTCTAATCCTCTACCAGGAACAAACTCCATCACTTTGTATTTCCATCAGTAATTACCATGAAGGTGTTTTCTGCTTGAGTCCTAATTATATTTAACACATTCCTCGCTTTCCTTTGGTCTGCCTCCTCTGAGACAATAATCTACCGTAGCACTGAGGAGTAATGAAATGCAAATAGACTGTACTTCCTCAAATTATAACCAGTTGCCTCATGCAACTATCAGATTTATGGACACAGATTAGCAAAATGAGCCACTGAACTGACCCATGGTGGACAGAAAACACCTAATAGTTTTGAATAATACACACCTCAGTATTTAGATATTAGATGTAACAAGGACAGTCCTGCATTATCAGTTTCTGAGTTAAGTTACTTCAACATCCACGCGATTATCATACCTCCAAAAATTAAATTTCTATGTGTTTACAATGGGTGCTCAAAATTGTTTTGTCACTTCATCTTTTTTTTTTTAACTCTATTAAAGTAAAAAATATTGGCCAACAGATTTATGCGTAATGCTGATTTGATGTTGCTGGTCAAGACATGAAAAAATGTTGGCTGCAGTATTTTTAGTGCATTAAAATATATAGTAATCCTGCTACACTGCCATAGTATAGACATTACAGAAATATGCTTATTCAATTTGTTTTCCAAAAATGAGATGTTCAGATGGAGACTATGGTCATGTGTTTATAGGGAACTGCAGTCAGGATGTGGTTAGTCCAGGTCCTTCAGCATCAAGACTGGGTGCAGGGAGAGACAACTCACCTGGCTCTGTCTGAAGTGGAGAAATGCAACCAACACCTCAAAAGCTGACTGGATAGTTTAATCAATTAAGACACAGAGGTGTAATAACAAAAAATGTTTCATTTTAGAGGCTGTCTTGCTCCCAGAAACAAAAACTAGAACACAAGTGTGTATTGACCTGCAACAAATGTCCTCAATATTTGAGGAACATTCGAAAAAATGAGCAGCTGCATTAAGAAAACAACTGAGCCTTTTTAAAAATACTAAAACTATATAAGTTTAAACTGTCCTTACAGAATTATGTTTAGAAGGAACCAATAGGCTTGAACCTGAGCACTGAAGACTGGGTAGTAAGGGTAAATCCCAATTCTCATTCTTAGCCTTCTCTTTTAAGTGTAGTCCTCCGCAATCTTCATTTCAAGGGCTATGTAGCACTCGGTCTTGGCCCTAGCCCTTTCTCCAAATGAGAATTGAAACACCCCATCACACAAAACCAAGGGGAAGGGGAAAGGGGGAGGGGGTGGAAATGAGATGCACCCTAAGTCAGGAGGTATTGAATGCACATTGTTGGTTTTGGTCTTTTCAAGAGGTTTGTTGATTGCAATTTTAAGAAGAAGAAGAAGACAAAGAAGAAGAAGAAAAAAAAGAAGAAGAAGAAGAAGAAGAAGGCCAGTCTTGTCCTTTAAGATAAGAAAATAAATTAACGCTGCTTTAAATAAGTGTAAGACTAACTACAGGCTACTGGTTTGCAGAAACACATACTCTGCCTTGCCCTTTGGCTCATTATTAAAATAGTATTGAAATGCAGTATCTAAATTACTTGACTATCATGCGTACATGGCATGCCATTTTTGAAATTTGACCTATATCTATCCAAAATCATATTGTTCATGCAGACGATATTTTGGCAAATATATATGTATAAATATTGATTCATTCATTTTTCCGTAACCTGTTGGGGGATGCCGGGGGGACAGACAGACAGACAACAATTCACAGTCACATTCACACCTACGGCCAATTTACAGTCACCAATTAACCTGTATGTCTTTGGACTGTGGGAGAAAGCCGGAGTACCCGCAGAAAACCCACGCTGACACATGGAGAACATGCAAACTCCACACAGAAGGGCTTCCCCAGGGGTTTGAACCATGGGTTTGAACCTCTCGCTATGATGCGACAATGCTAACCACTAAACCACCATGCCGCCTTACGTATACATATGTCTAGCAATAGTTAATTGCATTTTTAATTGCTTGTAATTATTATTATTATTATTATTATTATTATAATTCCATTATTTTGCATTTCAAACAATTTTTAAGTCCATAATAACAAGATGAAGCAATTCTTACCAGTGCAATGCAATGAAATATACTTTGTGATCTTTTTTCTTTCAAATGAGTGCGGCACTGCTACAGGTTGTCTTGAAACCATTCCAACATGCCAACCTGAGAAAGTTTCTTAAGGCCTTGACACACTAAGCCAACTGTGGCCCAATATTGAGCCGACAGTCAATGTTGGGCAGCAGTGAGTGTCTGTTGCCCTAGATGGTGCGGTGTGTCATGCGCTGTTGCCGCTGTTGCCCCTGTCGGCTTTTTTCGGCCGATTCAGCATGTTGCAGCAGTGTTTGTGATGGTGGAACCCGTTGGTGAATGAAATCACTCTGATAGGCAGTTCAGCTCAGTGGATGAGAAGAGAAACAGAAGTGAGTAAAAGTAAATAAAGAGCTGAAGTCAAGGGAGTGAGAACAAAACAAACTTGTTACATAAGGTCAGAGTATTTTTCTTTAGTCATTGAGCTCTTAAGCAGAAATGTTTTCTGATTAGCCTTTAGGCCATTAGTTTTCCACGATGTTGACTGGTCTGCAGAAAGTTGCCATTCATTTAGCAAGCTCTGTAGTGAAGTTCTTTGATTTAGTTTCATCCACAGGTCTCGGGTGATCTGCACTTTCCAAAATAGTGCTTTGCTGGGTTAAGTGACATGGTTGCCCGCTGGCATTAGTCTGATGAGCTGAACCTGTATGCTCAGCTCGTAGGTGGTAGCTCAAACTTGAAATGCTTTGGTGATGGTTTAATTCCGTTTGACACAAGATGCATATTACTTTTGACTTGTGGTGGCAGTAGTGTCATTATATTCCATCACTGCAGCCACTGCAGCAGCTTGACTTAGGTGTGTCCAGGGGACAAACTAGCTGCATCCAGTAAAGCAATAAAACTGCCATCTCTGTGTGAGTGTGCATGGACATGTTCATTCAATTAACAGATAATACCTTGCTTGGTAGTCTTATCCACCAGTGTGAGTGAATAAGTGAATGGTGTCTGTGCTCTGACAGATTGCTAAGACTAGAAACGCTATTATAATTGCAGCCCATTTACATTTTACTGTTTGCCCATATTTTTTTGCTTTGGGCGCATCAGACAGACAGCTCTGTGAAAATTGCGCAAATGCATAACATTTTACAATTACTTATTATTTTGCTCATTTATGTTTCGCATGTGTAATTATTAATTTCAATAAAATGACATAATACTCAATTTTAATAATCCAAAGGTCATATAAAGATTATATGTACTAAATATTCCATATCTGCAATATGATGTTAAAATATATCTTACAACAGACCTTTGTGTTGCGGAATCATGAATGTTCCTTGAAATATCTCCACTTCTAATTCCTCCATCTGTTATTTTCTCCTCTATATTCTCTGAGGTAATCATTAGAGCTTCCTATGCTTGTGTATTTTTTTCCAGACCACAGCCTGTGCTCTCTCCTCGCTTGCTGTAGTTTTGCACTGTGAGTGAACATCAGGGACCGGCACACATCTCCCCTCCAGTGGAATATTGATTCTTTAGCAATGTGGCAGTGAAGAGTACACACTGTGACCGTTTCACCTTACTCCACAAAATAGGTTTGTGTCGGGTCCACCAGGAGAATAGCTGCTGTTGGATAAGCAAGTTGATTTGTAAAGCTCTCGCTCTTGCTAGGCCTTTATTTGACACAATAACACTCTATAACTCTGTATCTGATTAAACAGCAATACATTTCATCTAAAGCCTGAAAACATCAGAAATGGAATTTTTTGGTTGATATATGAATTTGCCAATATATGTGGTTGACTTGACCTTTTCTGATTCTTCAGATCTCTGGTCAGTGCCATCCATCTTGGATATAACATGGATCATCTCGACACTGATGTTCTTGAATGGCCTCAACTGAAATTCAATAGACCTTTTTCACAGCAGACATTTTGTTTAGTCATCGGAGGAAAAGCACAGGTGAAACTGATAACATCAACAGTGGCTGAGATCCAATTAGTGTCCCAGTAAGCTATTCCAGTGTGCCAGCATACACAATGTCAAAGCCTGTCATGAGTGGAATGCAGCCATCACTGATGTCATTTAATACACCTGTGCTTTTCCTACAATGACGAGTCAAAATGTCTGCCGTGAAAAAGGTCTATGACACAGCTTCACTTTACAGAATCTGCATTTCAAACTATAAAAAAAAATAATTATAAATTAAATAAAATGTATTATTATTATTTCTGAGTGTAAGGGCCTTGGCGCACCAAGCTGATGGTTGGCTGTTGGTCATTGTCGGGCCACTGATGATCATCTGTTGCTCTAATTTTGGCTGGCACTAGTCGGCCCTTTTTGCTTTTTTTCTGCTGATTCAGCATGCTGAATCGTGTTAGAGACGGTGGTGCCCGTCGTTTGTAACTGTTTGTGTTATTGTTTGCTAGCACACAGTAAATATCCTTTGATCTTTCAACATTGTGTTGTGTTAGTCGTGTGCTAGATAGCCAACTAGAGTCTTGAATTTGTCCTGTTGTACACAGAACACACATGCAAGTTAGCTTATAGCTGTAGTCTTTGCAATGTGTTTAGGTGCAACTGTTTGGCCAAGAAAAAAGGCAACGTCTCTCTTGGTATATGTTTTTGATTGCAGTGGGACCATCATTGCCCCTGATGACAGTGAGATTTTCTAATTTTCTAATGATGTGTAGGTGTTAGCTACTATAAGATATACATAATAGTTAAAACTGACAACTTGATTTATGCTGATTTAAGTATCTTTAGAGCCAGTATTCATCCTGTAGAACTTTTTATTCCTCAATCAAGAGACAGAGAGGGCTTTGAGATAGCACTCAGACTTTCATGTCAGGTAACACTTTCTTTGAAGGGCCTGAAATAATTACTGGTTTGACAATAATTTAAGTTTTGAGCAGCATGTCACAAAGCTTGTGCAATCATGTTTTTATCATCTTAGAAATATTTCAAAAATATGATCCATTTTAACTTTTAAAGACATTGAGACAATTTTGAATGCCTTCATCTTTTCAGGCCTGAATTACTGCAACAGCCTCTTCTCTTGTCTGAATCAAAAATCTATTAATCAACTCCAAACTGTACAAAATTCAGTTGAGAGATTTTAACCAGAACCAAGAGACCATGATCACATCACTCCAGTTTTAGCCTCTATACGCTGGCTCCCACTATGTTTTACAATAGATTTTAAGATTTTACTGATTACTTAAAGGCTCTTTAAGGCTCTTCATGGTCTCTCTCCCAGCTATATCTATGACATCTTAGTACCCTGAAGTTCTGAAACAGTCTGCCCAAGGAAATCAGGTCGGCTGATTCAGTGATCTCTTCTAAGTCCCTTCCTAAAACATACTTTTATCGGTAAGCCTTTCCTGATTTTATTTAAGTTTTAAGTTAATTTAAACTGTCTTTTACTTCCTCTGTTTTTATATACTAATGTGTTTTTTATCAGTTCTTGTAAAAGTTGTTGTTTTCATGCCTTGTCTGTTTTAATTATTGACATGTAAAGCACTTTGTAACTCTGTTTTGAAAAATGCTCTACAATGTCTTAGAAAGTCTCCTGGAGAGCCCTATGTAATTATAAGATAATAATAGGAAAAATAGACCGTTATCAGATTTTTGTTTTCTTTCAGAATGTTGTTGAATCTTTTCAATCTGTTTAAAGTCCATATTTGTTCATGACAATCCTTTATCATCTTATTTCATTATTTTGGTACTGTGCCTTTTTGCTACCTACAGTTTCGACAAAACAAATTTGGGCTCAATATCCTGTTCCGACTCTGCCTGTATTTTTGGACATTTTGAGAGTTGCCAATAGAACCCCACTACAATCCTGTTGCTTACTTTTGTTGAGCAACTTCCATTCAAAGGTAAAGGCTATAAAATTTAGCAGAAAGCTACATTAACCCGAAGGGTTAATTATGTTTAAATTAAAGTGGGGGGTTTTTTTGTTTTGTTTTTTATTTAAATATGTCTGAAAATACACATTAACATGGTAAATGGTAATTAACCTGCACTTGTATAGTGTATAGTGTTATGCCATCTATTGCGCGGCATGTGGCTGTCCGTTAAGGACAGAGGGATGTCGTATGCTGTAAAGCCCTGTGAGGCAAATTGTGATTTATAAATAAAATTGATTGATTGATTGATTGATATGGTGCTTTTCTAGTCATCTGGCCACTAAAAGCACTTTTTACACTACGAGTCATATTCACACACACATTCACACACTGGTGGCCGGGGCTACCATACAAGATGCCACCTGCTACTCAGTTTTTAACACACTCACACACCAATGGAACAGCCATTTGGAGCTCAAGCATCAGGAGCTCAGTATCTTGCTCAAGGATACTTCGACATGCAAACTGAAGAAGCTGGGGATCGGCGAACAGCGGCTCTTCCGATTAGTTGACACCCCGCTCTACCTCTGAGCCGCACATTAATCCAACCTATTACTGGCAACGATAAACTGACCTAGTCATTAAATTAATGAATAAATTACAGTACACAACACTACAACATATTGGCCAATTAGCTGTATTAAGTGTACAGGCATTCTTGTGAGCCACAATGGCTCATTTGTACCATTTTGAGTAAGAGACTCTAACACACCATACACAGCAGAAAAAAACATGATGCATACATATATGAATCTGCAAATAATTATTTTTGTAATAGCTTAGTATTGTATGCACCATAAAAGGGTATGTTTATACATACAGTTAAGGTTACCTACATGTTATTGTAGGCCTAGTTTAATATGCAACTCAATTTTATATGATATAGCCTATGTAGTAGGGGACTGGCCCACCATCAGGGGTATAGATGACCCTAGCCCAAGGCCGAGGGGGGGGGGGCCTATGAAGAGGCCTATGGTTGACCCTTAAATGGGATCAAGTACAACAATTTACTTACTTTACAGTTATATGTATTTGAATGATAAATAAATGTATTTTTATCATTAAAAGACATTTCAGTGTGCCATCTGATACTCCTTCCAGACGTAGATATTGTAAAATGATGCAGTCCATCTGACAGTGAGGGTCAGATGCGCATCAATGCCAAAAAACACAGCCGACAATGTTAACGTGAGGTGGAATGCAGCCTGAATATCTAAGTCAGAATACCTCACCAAATATCAGGGGCCCCCTTTGGAAAATGCCTGATGGGGGGTTCCTGCTCTGTCTCTCTCTCAGCTAAGGGGTCCTTGCCCTAAAAAATGTTGCATGCCCCTGGTTTACACAATGAAATTTTTTGGCCTCACAATTATATTTGGAGTGAGTGAGGGGAGTTGATATACTGTATTGTTATGTCAAAGCACTAATTTCCAGGTCAAAAATGAATATTAATTGCCAGTCCATTGTTTCTTATTTTTTTAAAAAAATCTAGTTTCTCCTTTATTTTCTCCTCTTTTTCTAACAATTGTTTAAAGCAGTGGTTCCCAACTGGCCCAGCCACAAGGACAAGATTTCTCTTTAGTCATTAGTTTAATGTCCACACAGTTAAATATATTCAGCGTCATACTTTGGTTTGGCTGTGTTGTCGAGCTAGCTTGCTGTTTCTGTAAAGTAGATGTCCACTAGTCCCTCACTGTGCAGCAGGAAACATCATTCCAAATAAAACCTTTGTGACAGAAATTTACTGCACTTCAAAATAAAGGGTGTTTTTCCCAAACTTGACATGTTTGCAAGTCATCTGCAGTCCATTCAGAATGGACCCGCAACCCACTTTTGGACCACAACCCAACTCTTGGGAACTGCTGCTTTAAAAGATATTTTATGACTGGTGGTTATAAGCCGCAGTAGTAGAATTTGTGTGGTAAATTTAGCAGCAGAATTTCAATGTTATGTAATCTAAATGTTGATACATTTCCACCCTCATGACGAGACATTTGAGAAAAGCTGTGTGATTTCCAATTTGACTTTGTGGAATTTACCTAGAAATCAGCGTGAAAAAAACAACACCAACAACAACAGTTGAAATGTCAGAGCAATAAACATTTATGGGGATTGATGGGCTGCTAACCCCTTGTTTGTGGCTCCGCTGGGACACCTCGCTCCTTGAAGCGCTTATGTAATCCTGGCCCTGCTTCAGCCTCAGCCTCTGTGAATTCCTGCTGTGTTACTGGATAGCCTGTGGTTACGACTCAGAGTGTAGGTCAAACATATCAGTGAGCAGCCATCAGGAACATCTATATCTCCCCACCTCTCTCCCTCCAGCCTACTACTCCCCTTCATCATTGCGTAAGTGTTGCCATGGAAGTGATTTGGGGTTTCCATGGCATTGTGCTCATTGTTGCGAGAACATTATGTTTTGGTCTATGTCACTCAACTAAAGCCGTAGGCTGTAGATTACAGATATGAATGGATGTTTACTTTTCCGTTCAGTGCCAAAGTCCATCTATAGTTCATAAAAACGGATCCTTTAATTGGTTCTTTAATGAGACAAAGCAGGCTACACCAGGAAAAATTCTTCTTTTTTGTTTTTGTTTTTTTGTTATGACAACTGCACTCTTACATACATTTTTACAGTCATGGACTCCCTTGGAATAACACCACACAAATCTATATACTTAATGGCTTTTAGAGTTTTACTTGAAAAATCTTAAAGATGTTCTGGTATGTGTGAGTAAATTGTTGTTTTTGTGTTAAACCACTTGAGGTTATGTTCACGTTCCAGGACTGCCCTCCTCTTGCCCATCCAAGCTGACTTTGACCAATGACCTTCCAAGGGGAGAAAAATTCACAACAGAGTTTAAAGTTCCTAAAAGATGTGCTCATAGTACATAAACCTAGGGCCTTTGCTTTTAATGAACATGCTTTTCTCATCTTTGAAGTACGATTTCATATATTTTTTGTCACATACAAAACAAAAAAAAGTCCATTATATACATTCTCCATTTCTCTTGCATCACAACCACAGGTCCCTTTTCCTGCAATGGCAGCAGAGATCACTTTTAATGCTTTTGGGCCAAGATGTTGACCACCAGTCCAGTTGAAGATTCCATGTTTTATTTACTCTTGGATTCTACATTTACACTAATCATGCAATTCAAAAGAAGGACAAAAAATGATAATGGATATAAGCTTTAGAAATCCTTTGAAGCACTTGGTCAGTTCAGCAACAAAGTCTCACAAACTGGAAAGAATTCCTTTGAAGCGCGGTGGTCCATCTGGGCATATCTATTTGTTGTGTCAATTTTGAAGATTATTCTCTTTGTGTACCATCAAAACATGATCGGCCAGTCTGCACCACATCTGGCAGTTTGAAGATGGAACTGAAGAGATGTGAAGTGGAGAAATAGTAACTTACAGCTGGTCAGTTGGGTCAGGGGTCGTCATCGGCGTTTCTTCTTCATACCGGCCGGTCCACAGCATATTGGCAGGGGCTCAGGTTAGACACAGGATTCTGCACTGCTGGATAAGCAAAGTTGGTGTGCTGCTTGGCCTTGAGCCGCAGACTGGCCAAACTGGAGTTGCAGGTGTCTCTGTACATGTAGGGACTTGCCGTGGTGGCATAGGGGCATGTGGCTGCAGTCACTGCCACTGAGTTGAGCGCAGTAGGGCTATTGAGGTTGTTGAGGTTGCCCAAGTTGTTGAGCCCCGTAGTGGGAACCCCGGCCACCGCTGAGGGCACCATGCTAGAGGCCATGTTCATGGAAGGGATGGAGCTGGGGGGAGAGAACATGGGCTGGGATGACAAGGGGCTTACATTCATTGAGTTAAAGAATGGGAAGCTCTTGGCGGAGAGTGGGCTGCTTGCTAGGCTCTTGGTGGCCCAGTTGTTGTAGGAGTAGCCCGTATACATGTCATCATAGGGCTGCATGAGTCCGTTGAACTGGGCACCAAAGCCATTTTTGCATAACTCTGCCTGCTGGTTCCTCTCCCGCTTTCTCCACTTAGCACGGCGGTTCTTGAACCATACCTAGGGGAGCCAAAGGCAGAAAAAGTCATTTCAGTGTTCAATCTGTTTTCTGAACCCTCTTTGATACATGATGCTTCCCTTAAAGCATTAAAGGCTTTGTTTTAGACCTCAAGTTTTCCCTCATTAACATAAAATATGTATGACTAAAAACAGTCGCAATTAGTTTTTGAAAAACAAACAACAACAAAAAAAAATATTGTTAGGTATTATTTATTATTTAAAAGTTCTCAAGTACTCAGAAACTAATCAGGACTGTGGGTATAGCAGATTGGCATGATACTCAGGGGAAAACGCGGCAGGACAACAATGAAAGTTAAGGCAACAGAAATCCTGGTAGTGCGGGTGGATGGGTTGAACAACCACCAACTTTCACCTGGCAGGTCGTTGTTGGTTTCCCATAAGATTGTAAAGCCAAACCCTGATCTTTTTTTCAAAACCCAACCATGTGTGTTTGTTGTTGAAGGAAAAACATGTCAATTCATGGTGTTGTACTGACATAGTGTATTTATTTTGAAAGCGACTGAATATGAAAAAGGAAGTGTATTTTGAAAAAAGACAATGCATGCAACAGGCAGAAGCTGACACGGCAATCAGAATACACACAGGGTACCTTGCATGTCATATCTCGACATGGAAAGTCCATGACCAAACATTGATCTGTGACAAGGTTGGAGTGAGAATGTGTTGAGGGAAAAGACAAAAAAATATATAATAATATATCTGATGTGAAATAACCAGTAGTATGCCTTCTATCAATCCATCCATCCATCCATGCATCCATCCATCCATCCATCCATTCATTCATAGTAGCTTAACAGCTGATATTCCAACAGTGCTAACTCCAGACTAACCTTCTGTTTCTATTGTGAAGTTTGAAGAGGAGGTGTGTCAAAGCAAAATGTTGCCTCTTCATTCCAGCTTGTTAAAGGCAGTGTTGGGAGGGTTACTTTTCAAATGTAATACATTACAGATTACTAGTTACCCTGTTAAAAAATGTAATGTAAATGTAAAAGTAATGTATATTTTAATTACTTCATCAAAGCAATGTAACTTATTACCTTTGATTACTTTTTGATTGCTTACCTATCAAATGTTTTAAACTAGGTAATGCAGCTGAAATGTCCACATGGTTTTACTGATTTATTTTGTAATTTCATTATGTACCTCTGTAACATGTAACTCGTTACTCCTATACACTGGTTATAGGCATTATAGTGTACTTGCAGTGACAGTAAAACAGGAACATGTTCCTTTTTAAATCTGTTCACATTCTGATGCTAAGCTTTAAGTTTCTTTGATCAATGATTGATTTCTACTTTTCTTATCCAGCTGTTGCTCAGAGGGATCTTTGTCTCTTTTAGTTGTCAGTCTGTTTGAATTACTTGACAGCATTTTGTTCTCCATGTACAAAACAGATCCTTCATACTAAATAACATCTATTTGCAAATGGACCAGGTGAATCAATCCTGTAAAAAGACTGAATAAAGCAGTTTCACATTACAAATTAGTGTACCTCTGATGCAGACTGGCTCATCAGGGACAGGCCGCTAGCCGCTAGAACCTGCTAATGTGTGCTCACCTTTTTTCTCCGATAAAAGTCAGACATTCAGGAGGTTTTTACAGGGAACTGAAAAATCCACAGAGGTCTCTTCTCCAAAACAAACTGACTGCACAAGTTAGGCCAGTAAAAACATTGAATAAAGCAGTTTCATGTTACAAATCAATGTCTTCCCAATGCTGCTCATTACAGATGGGATTCTAGCTACAGTGACTGACACAAAAACATGAATATCCCAATATGGAGCCAGGGGTGGTTTGTCTTTTCTGGACTACTGTAGAAATCTGGCCATGCAACAAGGTGATCTCCATAAACTAGGACCCACTTCTGCTCTGTAGATATAAACGGCTCATTCTAAGGTGAAGAAAGCACAACAATTCTTATTTTCAGGTGATTATACACTAAAGAAAACATACTTATTATGTTATATTAAATTTCTGCAAATACAGCCCCCTAAACCCTACTTACTGTTCCTTTAAGGAATAAATATAGAAATTTAGCATTTGTTTCTGGTTGTTGTGATGTGGCAGCTTTTGTAGGCCTCTATCTCTACTGTAACTGATGAGCACAGTAGGAACGATGGCCAAAACTACAAAAGTAAACTTATGTGTACAGTAAGCCTCTGTATGAAGCCAGCAGTGTATCTGTCAAGGTAATAAGGGTTGAATTGTAATTGTGGGCCCCACTCAGTCACACATACATACACCATTAAAAGCTGCTAGGAAGGTAAGTTTGAAAGCTGACATATGGAATTGTGAGTAAAATCACTAACCTGCATATAGCCAGTCAGTAATGCTTAAGTAGCAGACCAACCATTTTGCCCACTTGTTATTATGAGGCACGAGATATTTCATCTCTTAGATGGAGTTATTATTATTTTTGTACACAAGAAAAAAAGAGTGACTGAAGAGGTTATTTTCAAATGTCATAAAGTGTCAGGAGTCAATAAACTCTAATTCTAAATCACATCAAGGTAGAGTATCCTATCCCTCTAAAGTCATTTCAGTAATATTGTGTGCATATGTCTCTAGAATTTTTGAAAGACATAATGATCCCAGAAAGTAAGTTGAAGTGTATCATCAAACAGTCATATTAGGCAAGGCTTATTAAAACTAATCATTGACTTATTTGAATAGTGAGATCCCAATGAAAGAAATGTCAGGGAAGGGCAATCTTCAAATTTGTCATTTTGTGGTCCTATATTTGAAAGATATGAATTGGATTAAAGCTTTAGTGGAAAATGTAAATTGAAGCTTTTTAGAAATGAAAACTATGCAAAGTTCCTCTTGGTGTAAAGTTATGGACAAACTTTTGCTCTGAATTAGACAGATGAAGACACAAAGTCTCCTGAGTCCTGATTATCTGTATGCATTTGCTTTGCAATAAAATAATTTGCTATCAAATGTTTTATCCCTTTAATCCTAATGAAATTTTAACAGGCCTTTTCTTTGTTGATACTCAGCCGCCGCTCTGCTTCCTTGGCATACATGCTGTGTATCATCCAACCCTCTGTTATTATTGTAATAGAATGCTGTACCATTAATATAAGCATAAAGTGCATGAGTTTTCCATTCCACCCAGTGACAGTAGGGGAAACCCCAGGCCTGAGGAGAGAAGCTATCCAATCTTTACCGTGACTCAAAGGCAATGCTGTCTGAAGGTTTGTGAAAAGGCTGAATGTCAAGGTTATTTACTGGCTCAACTGCAGCCACATTTATATATCAAACTGTGAAATGGTCAGGACTCAACGAGAAGGAGATCAAGTTACTTTATTTTTAAAAAGCATTGATATATATTTGATGTAAATTGAAATCCAACAATCAAGACTTCTGTTAGTGATGTGTTTTAAGTACAGTATATTGCCTGTCAGTGGCTCAGAAAATGAGACATCCCAACAGGCATGCTGTATTCTGAATGACATGTTTGAGGTTCCCAGCTCCTGATGGAGAAATGTAGATAACTCTGGCACTCATTTCAAATGTAGGTTAAGCATTCTTGGTGATGTCAGCCTATCATAAGGGTTTCCACTACACAACATCACCTTTAAAATATGCAAAAATAATTTTTAATTTTTCTGCCATGGCCCTTGATATCTGTCCAGTCTCTGTTGGAATAATGTCCAATCTACACATGAAGTAGTATGACATTTAGTAAGGAAAGTGAAGGGCGTTGAAGTAACACATTGCCGAACCTTAGACATGTATTTATTAATTTTTTGGCCACTGGTGTAAAAGGCTGTTAACACAACACCTGATATATCATCACCTCATTCACGTGCTAGCAAACAGTTAGCAGACTGCTAGCAAACAGTTGCCTCTTTCCATAACACGCAGACATAGAGGTCCATAACATTCATCAGTCATATTTTTATTTTATTTTCATATTTTTATTCATTTTAATGTTTACATCACACACGGTCATTTGATTGATTGTTAATATAAATTTAATTAATTACCTTAACCTTACTGTGATATTTTCTCAGATGTTGTAGGAATAATCATGCATAAAAAGATTAATGCTGAAAAACTGCAATTGAACATATGCCAGCGTCGTTTGGGCAAGTCGGTTGCTTAATATACCATAATGGGCTCCCCATGTAATAGATGGTACCTTGTTAGTATAGCTACAGTCAGGTCCATAAATATTTGGACATTGACACAATTTTCAGCATTCCAGCTCTGTACAACACCACAATGGATTTGAAATGAAACAATCAAGATGTGCTTTAAGTGCAGACTCTGAGCTTTAATTTGAGGGTATTTATATCCAAATCAGGTGAACGGTGTAGGAATTACAACACATTTTATATATGCCTTCCACCTTTTTAAGGGACCAAAAGTAATTGGAAAATTGGCTACTCAGCTGTTCCATGGCCAGGTGTGTGTTATTCCCTCGTTATTTCACTTACAAGGAGCAGATAAAAGGCCTAGAGTTAATTTCAAGTGTGGTATATTCATTTGGAATCTGGTGAGGTCATCTCTCAATATGAGGTCCAAAGAGCTGTCACTATCAGTGAAGCAAGCCATCATTAGGCTGAAAAATCAAAACAAACCCATCAGAGAGATAGCAAAAACATTAGGTGTGGCCAAATCAACTGTTTGGTACATTCTTAAAAAGAGAGAAGGCACTGGTGAGCTCAGCAACACCAAAAGACCTGGAAGACCACGGAAAACAAGTGTGGTGGATGGCAGACAAATCCTTTCCCTCGTCAAGAAAATCCCCTTCACAACAGTTAGCCAGATCAAGAAAACTCTCCAGGAGGTGGGTGTATCTGTGTCCAAGTCAACAATTAAGAGACGACTTCACCAGAGGAAATCAAAGGTTTCACCACAAGGTGTAAACCATTGGTGAGCCTCAAAAACAGGGAGGCCAGATTAGAGTTTGCCAAGAAACATCTAAAAGAGCCTGTACAGTTCTGGAACAACATCTTATGGACAGATGAGACAAAGATCAATTTGTACCAGAATGATGGAAAGAGAAAAGTATGGAGAAGGGAAGGAACTGCTCAAGATCCAAAGCATACCACCTCATCAGTGAAGCTTGGTGGTGGTAGTGTAATGGCGTGGGCATGTATGGCTGCCAGCGGAACTGGATCTCTTATATTTATTTATTGATGGGACTGCTGACAAAAGCAGTAGAATGAATTCTGAAGTGTTTCAGGCAATATTATCTGCTCATATTCAGCCAAATGCTTCAAAACTCATTGGACAGCGCTTCACAATGCAGATGGACAATGACCCGAAGCATTCTGCAAAAGCAACCAAAGAGTTTTTAAAGGCAAAGAAGTGGAATGTTCTGCAATGGCCAAGTCAATCACCTGACCTGAATCCGATTGAACATGCATTTCACTTGCTGAAGACAAAACTGAAAGGAAAATGTCCAAAGAACAAGCAGGAACTGAAGACCGCTGCAGCAGAGGCCTGGCAGAGCATCACCAGAGACGAAACCCAGCGTCTGGGGATGTCCATGGGTTCGAGACTTCAGGCTGTCATTGACTGCAAAGGATTTGCAACAAAGTATTAAAAAGTGACAATTTGATTTATGATTATGTTAGTTTGTCCAATTACTTTTGGTCCCTTAAAAAGGTGGAAGGCACATATAAAATGTGTTGTAATTCCTACACCGTTCACTTGATTTGGATATAAATACCCTCAAATTAAAGCTCAGAGTCTGCACTTAAAGCACATCTTGATTGTTTCATTTCAAATCCATTGTGGTGTTGTTCAGAGCTGGAATGCTGAAAATTGTGTCAATGTCCAAATATTTATGGACCTGACTCAGACTGTTGGGAAATGATAGTGGAGCTACATTGCTTAACGTTTACCACCCACCAAGGTATTTAAATAAATGTGATGCTGAAAACAAGGAGGTAGTCACACAGTTTGCCACAGTAGTTACCTATTAAATATTAGCACATTAATATTTTCATGGTGCACATGTTAGTATGGTGACCTTAACTCTTAGGTCAAAGCCCTGCTGTGCCACAGTACTGCCACTAGCAGGGCTGTAGACCAGAATACATACAGGATCAGCCAGAGACAGGCAGTGTGGTCATTGAATATATTTAAAAAACGTATTAGTTACTTTTGAGTATTTTGTAATTTGTATTTTGAAGGACACAAAAAGTAAGATGTCATTTGTAACAAAATACTTTAAGGGCTCGTATTTGAGTATTTGAAATATTTAACCCTCTGAAAAGTTATAATCCTGATTAAAATCAGTCCAGAAAAAAAAGAGCAGAGCATTTATTCTTTCTGCAGACTTCTTTCTTTTGTGCCATCACATTGTCCACATGCAATGACATCATCACATTATGCTACAAGTAAAATGCACGATATTGGATTTTTTGGTGGTATCCAATATGCCAATATATTACAACTTATCTGGCAAATAACCAATATCAATACAACCACTTCTTTCCCCACCTTATTTTAGTGATCATAAGGTCTCTTCTGTAGTGGAGTTAACATCATATAATGCATGCATACTCTTATTGTGATAGCCCACCAGCAGATGGAGACATGTGTCACCTTGGCATGACGCCTGCAAAGCTGCAGAACACTCTTCGGTTGTGTTCTAGCTAGTCATTGCTGTCCTTTCAGCAGCTTTGAGGCTAACACTCATTCAAAATAAATGAGTCAAGTCAAGGAAAGTAATTTTTATCTACAGTCTATATTCACAAATCACACAGTTGCTTTGTAGGTCTTTACAGTCTGTATAGCAGACAACATTCTCCATTGCAGGACCATCGATTGAGTGTTGTCACTTTGTTCCATCATGTCGCGGCTTTGATGATTAACAGCAGCTCTGTGACAAATCACGTGAATCAAGCTGACAGGTGAAGTATTTTGGGCATGTATTAATCTGCCTGCATGTAGGGTTTGGACAGGCCACAGAGCCACAGAGAGACATTAAGGACGAGACCATGTGTAGTCTGTTGTCCTTTCAAAATAACAACCAAGAGTGTGTGCTATGTGACCTTTCATCCAGCCAACATTAATTTGATCCACTACTAAGGCAGGCCAGCGATTGTTTTGTCATCCATCAGAATGTGTGTCCTCCTGCTCCGTATAGTTACGATGACTAAACCACTGGGTGTGGGCACCCTGCTGCTCCTTTGACATTTACATTTAGTGTGTGAACTAAAGCTTTAGTAGGACACTTCATGGAAAGTTTTTGCCCTTTTTTCTCTAACCATTTAGGTGTTATATTGGATACTTTTTTCCCTAGTTACATCATAGTAAACTTATGTACAGAATATAACTGAGGCCTATAAAAAATGGTTGGGATTGGCTTTAAATACACTAAAAGAGCTCAGTTTGCAACTTATGAACTTGTGCTTTAGCAGGGGTCACTCTCATAACAGCTAATATCACAATGACACAACACAACACCAGCACAGCTAATGCTAATGTTACAATAGACACCACAGCTACTAGTACTGCTGAAGCCAGATATTTGAAGGAGTTTTATAAACAAATCAGCACAGTTTCCAATGAAAAAAAAAGACATGAAAATGCAAATTGTGCCCGCCGGGTCTAAATAAAAAAAAAAAAACAAGTTGAAGTTGAAGTATGTTTGAGTAAATGATGATCACAAGAAATCATTACCAAGGGGTGAGATCACAAGCTGATAGCTGCAAAATCCTGTTCTCTTTTTCCTCCAGTACTGCTTTCTCTAAATGGTGTGTTCTGCAGAGCTAAAATCATAACACATCTTTCTCTTGTAACAGCTGTAACGAAGCCAGTGGTGGAGCCCATACCAGCTCGCTTTGGGGCATTTGAATTTATGAGGAATTTATTGATTATGTCCACAGAATATTTATTTAATTTATTTATTTTAGTTTTCAACATACTGTTTTCTGGAGATACTTTAAAAAAAAATTAAAGTTAGGATAGGCTGAGTCGTGACGACAAATACAATACAAAATATAATGTGCAATTTCTTTTAAAGTATCACTTTAATCATTGAAATAAGTAAACCATTTATTAAAATTAATAAATGCATCTTTTTTGTTGAAAAAGGTCTGTTAAGACTACTAAAACTAACTTTTTGGGGTTTTTTTCAAATTATTTATGAGTGCATTTAGAGTAGAAGTCCACCATTACAATATAATAATAATTTTTTACATAACTGGATTCTGACCAGGTTAAGTGGTAAAACTCACAGTGGTTCTTCTTGTCTTTTAAATGTCATCTATGTCTGTGATTCAGTATACAATCATTCATTTCATTTGGGAAGTGGGCATTGCTAATAACTGGGGCTGGGGATAGATGGGACGGGTTGGAGAGAGTTTCATAAAAAAAATAGCTTAGGGCAGCTCATTAAAAATAGAATAAATATATGTAAACTAGTCCATTTTTTAGGACTTTGAACTTAGTTCAAAATACAATTACGAATTATGAACGGGAACAAGTTCATTTTCATCTGTGAGAACTTTAAGCTAGCTCTTGTAAAATACGAACAAAATTGATTACACTGGCTGACTATAACCTTTTTTTCTGTCTATATTTCTTCTTAGGTTTGTGTGGTAATAGCCAGATTAAAAGATTTTGAAATCTGCTTAAAATTTTGGTTATCAACAGACTCGATCTAACTTGAAAAACATTTAAAATCCCTACTATCTTTAAAACATCTAAGAAGCTTTAAACATGCATGAATAGACTTTTTGGCCACTTAGGGGCAGCGGAAACAAGCTGTAAACACAACACCTTTAACTAAAACTACTGTGTTGTGCTGTTTAGCACACCTTGAACCAGAGAGGAGGAGCTCATGACTGAAATCACCTGCTGTAATAAAGATATGATCAGGGTTCTCGGTTCCAGTGGAACCATGGCGGAGTGTGTGTACTCACCCTGACTCGTGCCTCAGTGAGGTTGGTCCACACTGCGATTTCCTCTCTGGTGCTCATGTCGGGATAGCGGTTTCTTTGGAAGGTGGCCTCCAGCTCTTGGAGCTGCTGACTAGTGAAGTGAGTCCTCTGCCGCCGCTGCTTCTTCTTCAGAGAGCCGTCCTCAGCGCTGGACTCATCCAACGGGTTCTGGTGGGATTTCTCTGTGTCTTCAGAAGGAAAAATGTTTTTTAAGGATACTGGGAAGTGCAGCTTCAGTGGGAAGATAGATGAGAGCATGCAAAATAACAAGTTACACCAATGAGAACAAAATGCATCACTGGGTCATTTAAAGATAACTGTACTTAAAGATTATAGAAATGCATACATACACCTACAAACTGATGTGTGCTGATTTTGTTCATCAGTTCATTGTCATATTGCACTACACTCAGGGAGACAAAAAGCTGTGGGTGCCAATTGACCCTATACATATATATACATATGTGTATATATCTTTCTTTCTCTAATATATATATATACATATATATATAGATAGATAGATAGACAGATATATATATATATATATATATATATATATATGTATGCAATGAATATGCAATATGGGGCGTTTACACGCAATTGTGCGTGTGCTGGGAGGAGAACATGTAAATATTAATTTAGCACACGCAAAGTGATTTATCAAACCTGAAAGCAATTTTGCTCATAGAAACAGCGTCTATATTTAACACGTGTCAAAGGGAGGTGCAAACGGTTTGTATGCGTAATTGTGCACACATGGCTGCGGTTATTGGTGCAAGAAGGAGACATCGAAACGATGAAAGAAGACGTATGCATTTTTCAGCCTCGTGTGAAGCAAGCAGCACGAGCTGGAGCATAATGCTATACCGGAGGAGAACTCCTCCTTTCTGACATAGCTACTAACACACACACACACACACACACACACACACACACACACACACATATTTAACACGCACTTGAATGAATGAATGAACATTGCAAGCGGTTCAGCTGGCTGGCGCAGTCACTGTTGAGATTACATTTGTTTTTTATTATTAACAAAATGTTTTTTTTATTGACCGTATGAATGGTTTTGTTTTCAAATAAATATTTGAAATAAATATTTGAAAACGAAAATGTATGCTTTGGTGTACTTTCACAGAGTTTTGCAATATGTATAGCAGCCTACCTGTATGTATCAAAATGTATTATTTTCAGCAGCAGTTGGAGGTATAAATGCTCAGAAGTGTAGTGTGTTTCATTTTTGTAACTTAAAGGCTTCAGAAAACCTACAAGACACATTTTTAGGAAAAGTCATAGGATGAGAAGCTTGTAGGTTTTATCTAAACAGAGTTATTTGCATTATAAAAACCCAAACAGACCGTCGTGGCAGTTCTAGTGTGAACATAATGCTGTAGATTAGAGTTAAAGTTCAGCAAATCAACATTTACTGAAAAAGATTACTGAAATCACTTTCTAGATTCCAAACATTATCAAACAATATACTCATAGTAGTACTCATAGTCTCATTAACGTCTCATTATGTTAAGTCACGCAAATCATATTAAAGACACATTGTTTCAGTCACAAAATATATTAGGCTAAGCTCTAACATTTATCGTGGCAAAAAAACTAAACAGTTCTTATCGTATAGCCCATTTTACACAAAATGAATATTCACAGCCAATATAAGAAAACTTAAACAGTTGAGTGTATTATTTGTGTTTCCTTTTACACAGGTGGAACTTGCCAGCCATGCGCACCTCTCCCTCTCCGGTCCCTGGCTGTTGGTCACAGATTTCTTCCTATGTAGACAGTAAAGTTTCTTTGTTGTAGCTCATTTAAGTGTTTATTGGCCTCATCTACCAACACCTCTAATTCCATAGGGTCAAATTTCAGTTTGCGCTTTCTCTCCAAACTCACTATGCTGCACATCATGAAACACACAAAACCCTAATTTAAATAGGGTGTCTCCAACACGTTTGCACCTCTTGTCATTTACGCAATCACTCTTAGTAAATCACCCGCAAACCGCGGTTCAGCCCCACACGCAAAATTCTAGATTGCGCTGGCAAATTAGTACAGGCAAACTGGGATTAGTAGATCCGGCCCCTAGTGTTTTTGCCGGTGCGCTCTGAATTCCTTGAGTTGAAAAAACTTCAACTCAGAGAAGAAAAGTGCCCCACGTCATCTCTGCATTTGTTCCATTGTCCAGTCAAATGATTTTAGAGGTAGGCCTTCTGTGATGGTCGCGAAAACAAGTTTACAGCTGGTAAACAATGGAGTGGCAGCACGATGGGCCTCGCGTTCTGCAACCTGCAAAACACTTACAAAACACTTAAAGAGCCAGTGTGTAAAATGGGTTGAAAACCATTGAAAACAGTGACATCAGTGGTCAAATTCTAGATTGCAGGGCTCAATCACTCACCCCTCCCGTCGGGTAAATGATGGTGGCCTCGTAGGGACAAAAAGCCTTGCGCAGGCACAAGTTTTTCAGGAGTAGGTCTATCTAGCAACAAGGTGAATGTTTATTTAGAAATCTAAACCATGTTATGATATTGTAATGAATCCCTCATGAGCAGGAGACCAGAGTAGCGTTCGGTAAAAAGGCCTGTTTATTTGAGCACTCCAAAAACTCTGGTAACACTCCAGAGGGTAAAAGATTCCGTCCCAAACTCTTCTAGTGTAACACACACACTTAATACACACGTACTCGTTTACAGGACCTAGCGGGGACCCCTTCTCCTCTCTGCTCCACCAATCTCCAGCCCGCACACTGACTGACAGCTAGCCTGTAAACAGAGCTCAGCTGTTTATTTAGCCTAGCAATATCTCCAGACTGTAGTAGCTGCAATGGACGACTTTGAAGGTGATTTTCAAGAGTTTCTTGTAGCGGACACAGACACAGAGCCATACCTGTTTGAGCCGGAGCATACAGATGAGGAACTTGCTCATCTGCTCCCATTTTGCTGCACAGAATGGGATTCGGTGCTACCATCGTTGGGGAGATATATCATCTGGAGGACAAGTGCTGCAGAGAGTGCATCACAAGGAGTGAAGTTGCATCTTTTCCTCGCAGATGAGGTTCGGGTTCATTCTCTCCTGTTGCATGGTAAGTGTGGTCCATTCGCAAACTTTATAACTAAAAAAACTTTTCACTACTCTCTATTAACACTCTCTGCTGTTTCCTCCTCCTTCTTCCTTCTTCTGCTGTATAAGGAACTTCAACGTCAACTACTAAATGTGCAACCACTTATGTGTTCAGAGTCAAAAAAGTAAGCTGCAGGTAGCCATGTTTCAACACAGTCAAGCTGCAGATGCTGTGTAACTATTGTCAACTCTGATGCGTCACGTCAGACTTTGCACATTCATCAAAAACACAGTAAAACTGTTTGTGTGCAGTTTGTGACCTTTGCAGAGAAATCATGGCATGCACTGAATCGCTTACTGAACGTCATCTTTACAATAGATAGTAACACTTCATCTTTATAATTTTATCATTAATAGTGACTGTCCTGCAGCAAATATTTTCTTAAGTGACAGCACAGCTCTGTCAGCAGTTATCCCCTGTAGTAATGTATGTACTGTACAATCCCAAGTCAGTTTAACCTTTAGAAGTGGAACAATCCCTGTAGAGGTCACTAAATAGCTTGAGGGATATACACACTGTTTCCTCCTCTGTGCGCAAACTTGATTATCATCAAATTGAATGTAGACTACACATTTTTAGGAAACATATCACCACCTGTTAGCTGTAGCCTATGTGTCACCCGGCCACATACCCCATCTATTACAGCCACCAGGGGCGGGCTGGCCATAGGGAATTTCAGGAGTATTCCCGAACGGCCGGTTTGTTCCAGGCTGAACCGGCCAGTAGTCGGAACGTTTTTTTTACCCCTTAAAACGCAACCGCGGTTGACCGCAGCAGCCTGCCCTCGCAGCCGCAGGTGGCAGTGGCACAGACTGAACGTCAGACTGGGTCAGTCTAATATTTTGCATGTTAAGGGGGGATACGAGCGGTTAGCAAGCATTGCCTACATGGCCCTATCATCCCAGACGGGTTGGGCCGGCCCAACAAACCCGACCGGACCCGCGGGTTCGGTCCGGGTTCGGGCCGAAAAAATATGCAAATGACTCGGGCCTCGGGCTTCCTTTTTTCGTGCAGACAATTGGGCTAGGTGTGTCGACTGCGTCGGGTCTGGGCTTAAAAACCCGCAGGGTCGGTTTGTAATTTTCAGGTCCATTGAGAACTCTAGTTTGTGTTTTTGGATGTGTTCAGGGCACACAGAACATTAAAGGTAGCCTATCAGCAGTGTTACACCGTACGTGCATAAATCTTAAATAGTTTTATAAAAATAAAAGTCATACTAGCTGACCAGAAAAACGCACACATTTCTTTATTGCAAAAGAAAACATAGCCTATTTCAGGAGAGAGTCTGTGTTCAAAGTTAAAAAGGTAATATTATATAATATTATATAATAATATATACATTAATATGTTGCCATTTTTACCAGCTCAAGGAAAATACATTAAAGTGAGTAATTCATTTACACAGTGTGTGTGTGTGTGTGTGTGTGTGTGTGTGTGTGTGTGTGTGTGTGTGTGTGTGTGTGTGTGTGTGTGTGTGGCGCTTTTGTCATGTTGATTTTCATATTGTATTTGTGTTCTAACACTGTGAATTCTTTGCAAAAGTACTATAACGTTTATCATTGTTGCTGTTATTGTTATTATTAGCTGACAAGGCCAGTGTCAGTCGTGAAGTTGATGCAGAGGGACAGGATAATGCCAGTCATAGGAGTGAGAAGGAGGAGGAGAAGATGGAAGAGGAGGTGGAGGAGAAGAGGGAGGAGGAGGAGGAGAAGGAGGGTTGGCAATGGGTGTTTGCATAGAATTATATTATATTCAATACACTCTACTGACTGACTAATCTGTGTGTGTTGTGTTTGATATCATTAGATTGTTTTTATACTGCAAATAAAGTATTCGTGTTAAAATTACAGTTCCACTTGTTTCCGTCGTGCGATCAGACAAAAGGCCTCTCCAAATCAAGCTCCCGGGCCGAATTTCAACCCCAGCCCGCCCCTGACAGCCACATTTTTAGTTAATAGGACATGTGCATTTTACCCCCAAACCAGCTTTTCAGCTAAACATGTATTATACACTTTAGTATGATGTCCATTTTTTAACTCAGATTTCATGTTTTTCTTATCATGTCCAAAATCCTGAGGTCCTCTTTCTACATATTCTAGATATATATTTCTATATATTTCTAGTTTTCAATAATTGCTCCAGATTATGATTACTGGCTTGAGCATTTCTGAAGAAAAGGTACAAAGACGAACTCTCTTCACCAGTTTCACACTCTTCAACAATTCTGCACCACCTGCTAACAGTTCTATTCCCTTTAAATGTGTCCTCAATGTATTAAGGAACTCCACAAGCACAATAGCTGTCTGTTTTAAGATATAAGGGATTTTCCCTAAAAACAATGTAGCAGTATCAGTTATTCAGTCATCACTTATGACCCACTGCCTGTCGTATTCTATGCAATATCTCCAGAAGGCCTTGAGTGAATTTTTTCAAATTCTCTCTGTCTCTCAAACTTAAACCAAAATCCAAAAAAATGGTAAAACTAGGCAGTGCTGATCAAATATAAACCAAGATTCTGTTACTGAGTTGCCTATTTCTCTCCTCAAATGTTTTCAGAAACATGTCTTGGCTTAGTGTTAACTATAATACCAGATTGTTTGTTACCAGCCAGCCACCATTCAAACGGATGTGTTTGATTTATGTCACCCACCAGCTGGAGCGTGCATTGGTCTAGAGCGGCACAATGAATTCAATTGTAGAATTTTTGTCCCTCTTGAGCAAAAGCGTCCTTTCTCTCTGTGTTCTCTGGTTCTGTAGCACCATTGTCAAAAGTATTTGCATCTTTCTACTGCATAGACATCCTAATTTCAGTAAAAGGCCTCCTTTCCAGCAGTAAACTGATTAAAACTGATTACAATTTGGTTGTCAAAGGTCATGATCACTGTGACCTCACAAAACATGTTTTTGGTCATAACTCAAGAATGTATGCTAATTATTACATGATTTGTCTAATAGGATAGAATGATAAAGTGATGACATTATATCTTCAAAACGTTGAGGGTTAACATCACTGTGACATCATAATGCTCTGCAAAAACACGTTTCTGGCCATTATTCAGTATTATATCTCAGGAACAGAAGGAAGGAATTTGGATAGATACTAAACTGTTATTATACACATATGATTATTGTCACATATGTATACTATCAGATATTAATATATTATTATTACTTATAATATTATTACTTTCATTAATGTTGTTGTAAGCTACTGTCATTACGGTCTGTCCTGCATCTGTCTATGTCTCTGTCTCTGTCTCTCTCTCTTTCTGTCTCATTATGTCATAAGGATTATTGTTAATTTATTATGTTGATCTGTTCTGTACAACATCTGTTGCACATCTGTCTGTCCTGGAAGAGGGATCCCTCCTCAGTTGCTCTTCCTGAGTTTTCTACCGCACACATCTTTAACTTGACAACACTACAGCACAGGTCAACGCCTACATCATCAACAGACAGTGGCTGGAAAAATGGGACAAAATTCCATCAGCAACCATACTTACATTACTGACTGGTGAAAATCACCACATTTTTTGATCTTCTGTGATCTGCCATTAATATATGCCATTCTATCCTCACTCGTGCACACTCGTGAGCTCATGGTGAAGAGGGATCTGAGCCGCAGGCGAAGCTTTTGATTTACTGGTCCATCTATGCCCCAACCCTCACCTATGGTCATGAGCCCTGAGTAGTGACCAAAAGAATGAGATCGCAGATACAAGTGGCTGAAATGAGTTTCCTCCATGAGGTGGCTGGGCTCAGCCTTAGAGATAGGGTAAGGAGCTCAGACATCTGGAGGGAGCTTGGAGTAGAGCCACTGCTCCTTCACGTTGAAAGGGGTCAGTAGTGGTGGTTCGGGCGTCTGATCAGGATGCCTCCTAGGCGCCTCCCGCTGGAGGTGTTTTGGACATGTCCCACAGGTAGGAGGCCCCAGGGCAGACCCAGAACACGCCGGAAGGATCGTATATCTCATCTGGCCTGGTAATGCCTGGGAGTCCCCCAGGAGGAGCTGGAAAGCATTGCTGGGAAGAGGGATGTTTGGGGTGCTTTGGGGGGTCGCCCCTGCGATCCGACCCCGGATAAGTGAATGAAAATGGATGGATGGATATATGCCATCAGTTTATGAGTAACCATGGATATTTCATCAACTGAAATTTGCAGATTAGTGTATTTGGCATGCAAACTATGTATGTTTTCCTCACCCATAGGTGTGGGTGACACATGTAAATTGTATGCAGCAATGCTATTCAGGGGAGATAACAAGGCACAATTCATACACAAAGTAATTCAAAGTGCTTTACAGAAGAAGAAAATGCATTAAAATCACAATACAAAATAAAAACATCAATAATCATTATAAAAAGAACTTTAAAAGAGAAGAGTGCAGATAAGATCCTTTCAGTCATATGCACAGTGAAATAGAGCTGTTTTAGCCTAGATTTGAACATTGTCAGAGTAGAGGCCTGTCTCACATCTTCAGAAAGACTGTTCCAGATTTTAGCTGCATAAAACTGGAATCCTGATTCCCCATGTTTAGTCCTGACTCTGGGCACCAGCAGGAGGCTGGTCCCTGAGGTCCTCAGAGTCCGAGATGGTTCATATGACACTAACATGTCAGAGATGTACTTTGGTGCTAGGCCGTGGAGAGACTTGTACACAAGCAGAGCTGCTTTAAAGTCTATTCTCTGAGCCACAGGAAGCCTGTGTAGAGACCTGAGCACAGCACTAATGTGCTCGTACTTCCTGGTTCTGGTCAGGACCCGAGTAGCAGCATTCTGGATGTACTGCAGCTGTCTTACGGCCCGTTTGGAGAGGCCAGTGAGCAGGCCGTTACAGTAGTCTAACCTACTAGAGACAAATGCATGGATAAGTCTCTCCAAGTCAGGTGTAGACCATGGTGTAGACACTATACCTTTGATTGATTTGATGTGGCTGTTAAAGTTCAAGTCTGAGTCCATTATTACCCCAAGATTTCTAACCTGATTTGTAGGTTTTAGAGAGAGAGACTGGAGGTGACTGCTGACACTTTCTCTTTGTTTCTGTGGACCAAATACGAAGAGTTCAGTCTTGTCTGAATTTAGCTGGAGAAAGTTGTTTTGCATCCACACACTGACCTGTTGGATGCAGTGACAGAGTGAATCCACTGGTCCATATTTACCTGCTGTCAGTGAGACATAGATCTGAGTGTTGTCTGCATAATTGTGGTAGGACACATTATTACTTTGTATTAACTGGCCTAAAGGCAGCATGTAGAGATTGAACAGAAGGGGTCCCAGGATTGACCCTTGGGGCACCCCACAGGTCAAGGCCATGTTGTCTGAGACACAGTTACCAATTTCAACAAAGTACTTCCTGTCTTCTAGATAGGACTTCAACCAATTTAGGGCAGTGCCAAAGATGCCCACCCAGTCCTCTAGTCTCTGTAAAAGGATCTCATGATCGACATTGTCAAAAGCAGCACTCAGATCTAGCAGGACTAAAACTGAGACTTTGCCTGCGCCAGTGTTCAGGCGGATGTCATTTGTCACCTTAATAAGAGCGGTCTCAGTGCTGTGATGGGGTCTAAAACCTGACTGGAAAACATCAAAGGAGTTGTTCATTAGGAGAAAGTCAGTAAGCTGTTGGTAAACAACTTTCTCAAGGACTTTGCCTAAAAACGGCAGATTTGAAATGGGCCGGTAGTTGTTCAGTACTGTGGCATCAAGACTGCTCTTCTTTAGGAGAGGCTTTATGATTGCAGTTTTCAAGGCCTTTGGGAATGTTCCAGATTGTAGTGACATGTTAACTATGTGAGCGAGTGGTGGTAACAAACTGTTCAGCACAGACTTTAGAAAACTAGTGGGCAACACATCGAGGCAGCATGTAGATGAACTCAGACTGGTGATGATCTCTTGGACAGTTTTGTCAGTTACAGGTGCAAAATGAGTCAGCTCTAAGTGTCTAGGTGGCTGCAGGGTTGTTATTGGTGTTGTGGAATTGATGGCATTTTTAATGGTCTGAACCTTGTCGCAAAAGAATACTGCAAACTCATTACACTTAGATGTGGAGATCAGTTCCAACGGCAGTTGAGCTGGAGGGTTTGTTAATCTGTTCACTGTTGCAAATAAGACACGCAAGTTCCAGCAATTCACAAATGTTTTCAGGGTGACTTTCCTGTCCCTGCACCACCTGTTACAAAAATATGAAATGAGTCCAGATTTTCAACATATATCTCATCTGAACACCATTGTCTTATTTGATATTTTGGTTCTGGCGATCTGAAAAGTATGACCAAATGAATGGGCATCCCCAACTTAGTTGGAAATGACACCTTAAATGTTTTCTAACAATGTTTAGTTTAAAAATAAATGGGTTTTAACATCAGACTTGATGGACTGGCAGCCATCTTGGATTTAACCTCTCACACCCCTCAGAGGTCAAAGTATGTACCAACTATGTCAGAAATGTCATACTTTCCCATGAAATGCACAATTTGTATTTATCCACTGTAATAAATGGACAGTGTCTTCAGGCTCTCAGTGATGATGATGTCACATTGGCTCAGTGTTTAAAAAGTTACTTTTGAAATATAATATATTAAAGATTGCAAGTTACCCCATTAAAAATGTAATTAATAATGCAACTATATTAATTACTTACTATTTAATTGCTTATCTAACAAATCTTTTGAACTGAAGTTGAAAAGTACTAAAAACTTAGCCTAAGTCTATAAATACTGTACTCCCAGTGGCTTTGCTGACCCATGTTGTCCAGATATATGACAAAGGAAGGCATTCCTGCACAATCAAAAGATCCAAAGTAACAGAATGAATGTTATATTGTACATACTTTCTCAGCTTTTTACCAAAAAGAATATATTCACCAAGCGGCAACCTCTAATGCTAAAAAATGAAGGCAACACAAAAGTGCTAAAAACTGCAGTGCTTAAATGACCACTTGAGGCTGGCTCCAGAACTCAGTCAGTCCATACAGACCCCCATGTTAAAATGTCCAGATACACAGCAGAAATAAACATGTTTTCAGCCTGATACAAAAACCACGTTTGGTCTCTATAGCTAATTTCAACATTCATGAAAACTATGTATAGTCAGATCCAGAGTGCCTGCCTCTCACCCAAACATGGTCACTTTTGGTTCCAAAAAGATAAGATGGCGACAGCTGAAATGCCGAACTGGAGGCTTCAAAATGGGAGTCCAGAGACCAATGGGTGATATCACGGTAGTGTACTATAGTGCTAATTATAGAGAGGTGTGTTCTTAACTCTGTGTTCATACAATAATTTATTTGAGTTTGTAAGAACTATGTGGTGGAAGAGGTGTTGATATCATTGTTGAAGTTAATGTAAAAAATAAAAATAAAAAAACTACTCTATAGTAATTACTGCTGCTGTCAATAGTTCACTCTGAAATGTCGTGGAGTAAAAGTATAGAGTAGTATCAAATGGGAGAACTGAAGTTAAGTACCTCAACATTTTTACTTAATTAAACTAAATGTATTTAGTCAACCCAGTCTCACCCCAAAGTCGTCGAAAATCAACGCTTGATCAGTGACTTCTGGCGTCAGACACCAACAAAAAAAGCTGTCCTTTCACGTAAGCATGACACACAGCCAGTCAGGAAAATGTGGCGAGGCAATTACTAAAGTTAAGGCGTTGGAAGTAGTTGCATCTAACAAGCTGAAGTTGACAAAGCATCCCAGAATATCAACAACCAACACACTCAGGGTAACTTGCTCTTTGTATCTGGAACTGTTGTGGAAATTAGCCTTGACAGAATTCCACCCAAGCTTGAGAATTGAAAAGCAATTACTTTAAACTAAATATATATTAGAATTTACAATAATGACTATTCTCTTTTAACTGGAAATTTTATTCTCCACAATTCTTGAACGTTGTGCTCTGTCTGTTGAGTTTCACCTGGCCCACTGAGCTTTGAGTAAAAGACCATCGAGACAGGTAGAAATGAACTCAAGTTAATTTAATGGACATAAATTTATAACACTGTATCCACTTTCCTTATAATTATAATTCCTTAGAATTATTATTAGGGAATTATCATTTAATTCATTGCACTAAATGAAAGCATATATACACACTCGAACTTGCCAAGAAGCACCTAAAAGCAGAGCTCCAGTAGAGTCTAACTGGCTGAATTCTGGATAGGGAAGCAGAGCAGTACTATCCAACCCCTGCTGAAACTGACTGGATATTATTGTCAGATCAAACATCATCTGAAATCCCGCCATCCCACATGCTGGAAAATAACAAGCATGGGTGTGACATCGCCAAGAGAGAATGATTTCAAACACTGCATTGCACTGCATTCAAAGATGTGCAGGGGCAGTGAGTGATTGCATTTGGCCCCCAGCACAGTGAGTTTAAAAGACCACACATCCATGTTATGTCTGCCAGGGCTTCTCTCTGCCAGATCTGACTCCCGCAATTTGAGGACCTCACAGAAAGAAGTGAAATTAGTTGGCCAGCTAATCCTGTGGATCAGGCTTTTGTGACTGGGGCAAGTTGGGCTCTGTTTGGCGAGGGCTTAGCTCTCGGAGCAGTTCGAAATGATCAGCAGGGTTTAAAAAGAGGCTCCACAGGGCCGCCGGCAAAACCAATAAAGGCCAGGCCAAGACTGTTATCTGGCAGTAAACTGACACTGGGTAAGCTGTCACTTAAGGCCAAAGTCTATAGCACAATACTGAGGAAAGGGCAGTCCTTTTTAGAGTGGCGCGCTGACCAACAATAGGAGCAATCTGACTGATAATGTGCCGACATGACAGAGCCGTTCCAGGTCAGCTTCTCAGAGAGCTTTAATCATAAAAACAACTCCAAGAGGCTTTTAACCAAATCACTTTTCAGCATGTGGAAAAACAGCATAATTCAGAATATCTTCACAGAAAAAAATCTGTCATGACTGAGAGGCTACATATGGACTACCACATACATATTTAGTCCAGGTGAGAGCTCTGAAATGCTGGCTGCCAAACTTGCTCTCACAAGTAAAATTAAAGTCAGTTTTTACAGGAGCTGCACCTTTTTTTCAGAGACAAAGCTTCTTCTAAAGAGACACACTCAGGTCATTCACTCATGGGTGTGATATAGAGCACGTCCATGCCTGTGGCATGGGCGTCAGCTTGGCGTGGTAAGGTTTGTCAGCCACATTACACATCAGCATAACCCAGTCCAGATTTGAGCTTGTACTTTTGTTCATTATAAAGGAGAACAAAAGCCAATAATAAACTGTAAGAAATGCATTTAGAATCTTTCAAATCAAATCCATCGTGGATTCAGGACTAATTTTCCCTCATAATTGTTTATCTGATTTCAGAGGGAAAATACTAGAGAAAATACAAGTTATTTCGATTCATTATCAGAGTAAAGGTCTCTGTACAAATACATTTAAATTTGTACAAATTATTTCCACACAGCCAGCAATTGATTGTGGAGGAATAAATACTGAAACATTTAATTATTCATTATTTTCTGGACGAAAAGTTATCACATTTGAACATATTAAATCTCAAAATACTAGTGCGCTTATAGAATACCCACCATGTGTAGGTTTTTATTTACAGAAGTTTAACCACATTATTAGATGTGTCTTTTCTTATTTTCGCAAAAGAGGAACATTCCTTTATTTTATTCAAATCGTGTTTGCGTTGTGCTATTCGTGCACAAATTTAACAATATTTAAGGCTTTTATTGTGAAAACAGATTTGATAACACATTAATTAGAATTGGAATTCCGTTGTCATTACAAAAGATAAGCGACTGTGATAGTGTATCAGTCATGTTTATCTCTGCTGTGCTAACACATACTATCTGGGCCTTTATTCATAGAATCACTTTGACATTTACGCCCAATAAAAAAACATAAAGTCCAATTAGAGAAAGAGTTTGCAGACAGCAGCTGAGTTTCACTCAGACTCACTTCTTTAGGGCTAAATGAGTTCAGTGAGTGGTCCTTGAGAAGAATGCAGCAGGAGACACACCAAAGCATTTTACACTACATTTTTTATCCTAAATAGTTTGTGTTTGACAGTTTGTTAAGACTGAGTTTAGCGATTATGTTGGGTTACATACATATAAACACACACACACACACACACACACACACACACACAGATAGATATAGATACATCTATCTAATACGTGGGTGGGTGAATATGTACAATATTTGGAGAAGTTAGCGAGAGTTTAGAAAATCCATCCAGGTGATTACTCGTCATATGACACTCCATGGCTGGGACAAGCTCACATGGTCAGTTATGTAAACTGAGTTTACAAAAGCTGAGAGTAAAGGTTACAATCAGACAAGAAGTAAAAGAGGCCTAGTATTATTCCACCAATCAACAGTCAGCATTTATGTGACAACAACGCAAAATCCATTCATGAAGGCCGTGACATGCGGTTGAAAGACCCCTGAAAAAGCATGCAAGTGGACCTTTTGACAAATTATTCAAAACAGAATCTTTTCTTTCTTTCATTCCGATGTATTAGTTTTTAGTTTGTTGATGATTAAATGAGTGGAATACCCAGACGATCAAACAGACTATTCAGTCTGGATTTTTAATTCTGGATGTTAAAGTGTGCTGAATCAACTGGAGCCGCTGAGTCTGATGCTCTCAGGAGAAATAATTTTTTCGCAATTAATCTGATCATTCAAATTAAAGTGAGTTGATGTTATTAGACCATCACCTGCGCCTCTCACAGCGCCAGAGAAACCGATTTACAGTTTAACAGGCTCTGTTTTCAGGACCAAGACTCTGTGCAGACTGACTGGTGTCCAACTGCATTTAATTGCTCTCAAATACTGCAGAGTTTATAACATATTTTCTTTTTATCACTCGGCTCTGATTAAACTTTGTCATCGGAGGATTGTGGGAAAGGTTGTCTTCTGATAGCTCGTTCTGATCAAGCATGCCCAAACAGTGAGGACGGAACAAGCTGCAGAAAATAATTAGGCTACTGTTTGTTTTGGAGACAATTGACCTCCATCATTTGTTGACGCTATTGTGCAGAAATGCTTAGGCTTCTCCCGATCATCATCATCATTATTATTATTGTTATTATTATTATTATTGTTGTTGTTGTTGTTGTTGTTGTTATCATTGAATGTTTCATTGTCGTCTCCTCGTTTTCTTTCTGTGATACGCCTAAGGCGGTGCACTGGGGTAGCTCCACGGAACATGAGCCCAGACTGACAGACATAAAGATGCATTAACAATGCACAATGTTCGGTGTGAACTGACCGCTGTTGTCCTGGCCTTTACATCCCTGGTCGTGCTGCGGAGTCCCGGAGTCGGAGAGCGACAGCGCTGGGCTGCGGGCTTCACTGTCCGTCAGCAGGTTAAAATCCATAACCAGGTTCTGCAGACAAACACACAGACAGGTAGGTCATTCTTCACCCTCCCAATACACTCACAGCTAAGTGCAGCCGCGAACCCTTCATGACCATGTCAAATCGTGTAAATATGGCCGATGTCAGGCCGTATTGTTCCTGTCGCATAGGAGAAAATTTAATACCGTATTAATATCATAATTATAATCTGGTGTCACAGCATCCCCACCGCCTCATTTTAGCGTTAACCTCTCTCTCCACTACAATAATGTTTGAGTTTTCATGTGCATACAGTTTACATTATCAAGTTGTGTTTTCTATTATATTTCAGATCATTTCAAATAACTCGAGTAATATTTCTATAATTTAATAAGGAAAAGCGTAACTACTGCTTATGGACCTGTATACTGCAGTACTGCAGGTCCTGTGCACTATTTGTCCCCACACACTTTTATCATTTCACTTTGAGTTAGAGGAAGAACTTCATTTGTTATTATATGAGCAAGCATGCAACGGAAGTGCAAACCTCCGTAGTGCACAATATGCATAAATAAATCATTTATAAATGAGTCACTGGGTAAAACAAGGCACCGCAATAACAAAATAAACACATAAATAATCAAATCATGCAATATAACGGGGGACAGTGTGTTGGGGTGATTTGGCTTTGAATCAGTCATGAGTGTGAAGTGATTTATTCAGCGGCACAACAGCACGGGCACCTATCGAGAGAGATCCTAGCCGCTGCACTACTGTACTAGCGCGCCGCCATAGCCGCCATACTATTGAGCTACTCACCGAAATCTCTAGCTGCCACACTTCATATGAGTGAGGAGAGGAGTTCATGTATTAATTAATACCCTCATCTGAGACAATGAAAATAAACGAATGCTATTTGCTTCGGGTTTTGCTACAGGCATCCCATCAGTTTGTCAGAACAGAGCCTTAAACAGTTCTGCAGCCTCCTGTAGTTACATGTTTTTTAGGTAACATAATACTTAAATATATTATTTTTTCAGTTTATATTCTCTTAAACAGATAAATCTAAGACAGAAAGGACAGCACTTATTTTAGTTAAGATATAATAACAAAAAAACTATCAAAGATTTTAAGCAGGGTAACTGCATTTATAATTTGGTAATTTATAGCATTTCTAATTCTTCATTTTTCACGATTAGTAGCCGTATCATTTTGTTATTTGCTAGCAGGGGTGTAGCACCAAATTCTGGGCCAAATGCATTAGCAGTCGCTGTGGGTCCCCCACCCTTCCTCTCTTGATCCACAACAGTTTTATGCACCTTTTGATTTTTTTTCTTTCTTTGTTTTTCCTTTTTTTATACAAAGTCTGGGGAAAGACATGACAGTATACGTTGGTGCTCTAACAGCAGAAGCAGTCACTCACTTGGTTTATATGTTTAGAAACAAATCCAAGTGCAGGTGCAGACTAAACCACTTTGCACTTTTAAGGGCTTCCTCTATTTATTTATACAAAGTTTAGTATTTCAACCGATTTTTTAAAGCCAATTATGGTACTAATTTCCGAGAAACAAAAACTTTTAAACAAAAACTCAACATTCCAGGCAAAAGCCTACCCCCCCCACTGGAGCCCTGGCTAATCTGTTCCACTTTTCCCCCCACTACAATGCCCCTGATTGCCTGGTTGGTATACATTTTGTATGTGTGTTTGTGTGTGTGTGTGTGTGTGTGTGTGTGTGTGAGAGAGAGAGAGAGAGAGAGAGAGAGAGAGAGAGAGAGAGAGAGAGAGAGAGAGAGAGAGAGAGAGTGTGTGTCTTTTTAGTTTAAGTACACCTGACCACATCGTGTCCCTCCTGAACAAAAAGACTCCATATAGCTTTAGGTTCCTAAGTGGGGAAAATATCAATTGATTTCAATCCATATAGGGGTTTTGTGCAAATTTGTTCAATTTGACAGTGCATTCTGTTTCTATTTTCTCTTTGATCTTTCCTTTCACCCTGGGTTGTGGTTGTAATCTTGATCCCTTTATATGAGCCTGACATAAGCAGCTATAACAAGACCTGCCCTGAATTGACTCTATTTAGGGCTACGTGGGGAGAGCAATAGAGTTATTGCTGTGGAATACACTATGACATTGCCAAGCCAAATTCTTGCCAGTGAGGTAGAAGTGTTGCTCAGTGGAGCCCAAAAATAGCTAGTCTTTTTTTTTAAGAGAGCAGTTAACACAAGGATTATGATAAGTGCTATATTGTAGGCAACTGGACTTGCTTCGTCTCTCATCCAAGAAGCTTCCTGAAGAAGAAGAACTGAATAACTGAAGAAGCTTCTTGAATGAGATGCAAAACATCTTCAAGAAACACAAGCAAGTCCAGTTGCCTACGTTATAGCACTTATGATTACCATGACCTGGATGACTGAGAATCTTCACTGACAGAATATGTTTGTGTTGGGAAGGGAGCACACACAGTCTGTAAAAACTGAAAATTTATGGCTAATACTTTGAAAGTAAAGTCACTTCTTATGTTTGATAAGACATGCATCCAAAATTGTGCTGCATGTTCTTCTGTTGTTATTAAGCCTATATCTGTGATGTCAAGTCACACTTTGAAGTGTTTTATCCAGCAAAGCATTACACTTAAGCAACAGTAAAATCAAAGATGTCAAACCACTTTATCAAATGTTTGAAACAATTATCCACAGAGGAATAAAAGGGATGAAGGAGGTGTTAAGTTAAGCCTCAGCCCACCTAAACTCAGTGTGGTGTTACTGTTTACCCTCCTTTGTACCTTGATATTTTCCAGGCCACTGGTGAGTAGCACCTAAAGTTTACAGGTACAGTGGAGAGTATTAAAGCTGTTGCATACTACAATGACTCCGTGTCATCGAAGATTTAAAAAGGCAATAAACCTCATCTCTGAAAATCAAACACGGATGTTGAGCTGAGCTTTAACCATCTTTGCTGACTGTTAGGCTGCTGTCAGTCTCTCTGTGTGTAGTTATCATTGTGGATATGAGCCTTAGAAGGAGCAACATTTCTGGGGAAGGTGTACTCCCCCTCACCTCTCTTCGCCACTGGAGGATAAGCTCCCCCTCTGTGTTTCCCTGCCATCTGTTTGCCACCATGCCACTCCTTTGTGTGCCAGTCATGTGACTTCTGCTGGGGTTAAATCTGAAGTAGGGGAGGCAGAGTACATAGCATGGTATGCCCATGGTTATATATTGTCTGTTGTATTTTAATCTTATTTACTTCTGCTGTCTTAATGCAAATGTAAGCTTTCATTCAAGGTGTCAGAGTCACCCTCCCCGCTATGTATTATTTGTAAAACTGTAGAATGAAAAATCCTCTTCAGGTCATTAAAACATCCAAACACAATAGTGACATGACCTCTGTGTTCAGCAGGCACCAAGGACACATAAGGATCCTAAAACTCAACACAAGTCAGTGTTGTAAAAAAAAATCATTAAAAACCCATTGTTGAACTGTAGCTTTCGTAAACAGATATGAAAAGTAAACTCAGACCAAAACCACGAATTGCAGGAAAGGTAGTAGGCCTCTTTCTCAGGAGGAGTGGCACAGGGGTTTGCCAAATAACAGTGGAAAACTACAAGCTTCCGAATTTGGGCAGGATTTTGTTTGAAGAGTTTTATTTGTTCCTTAGTTGCACCTCAACAGACGTGACATATAAATATCGACTCAGAGTGTTGGAGGTAATGCCAGGCCACAAATGTGAATTATTATCATATATTTTGGTCCTTGCCACTTACTGGTAGAATATTTATCAGATTTTTTACAGTGGAAAAATGGACATAATCCCTCAGAAATAAGATAAATTCACCAATATATGGTCATGGTGGACTAATTTTATCAAACCCCAAAGACAAGGCTTTACATGAGACACCTGTACATAATTGGAATACCACCATTCGATCCACCTGTAAACCCCAATGCACTAACTCAACTTAAAATTTTCTGGAAACAACTTGCACTCAAAACTTTAAGTTTAGCACAAAACAGTAACATGAATGTGTTGAGTACACCAGACACAAAATAAATGTGTCACATGACCCTTGTCTGACTGGAATTTTACATCAGTTCAACATAAGTTTTTGTGATTGTTGTTGTTGTTGTTTGAGCATTTAATTCTATGTCATATGAAAATAAAAATATTGATTACACATTTTTGTAACATTTTTCTAATTTCATTTAAGTATCAAAATATATATTGTCTCACATTTAAACACAGTTTCTTGTAACTGTAACCCATTAGAACCATTGTGAAATAGATAAACATTAATCACTGTGTTAAGGATAACGTGAGTGATATACAACACATTTAAACACAGTTTTCTTTGGCTTATGACCTTAAACACATTGTCTCACGGCATCCTGGGAAACTTATTATGCAAAATCAGCTTTATACATTTTAGTCAAATTAACTCAAACTCAAAAATTGTTGACTTAACATAAACAATTATGCCAAGCTCACAAGGGATGAGTTTTTGTGTCAAGTGAACACAAAGTTTTTATGTCATTTTGACAATCTGGAGAATTGTGTAGTCTTATACACTTTTATTTGGTACCAGCAATGTGAAATATGGCCATGGGGGAAGGAACTTAATACATTTTAATTCAGAAATTTCAGTATGTTTTTCTGTTTGTAAAGTGTAAAATAAAATTGTATTTTTTTACATTCCCACTCTTAATTCATTTAATTCATAAATTAATTTATTTTTTGTCTCCCTCTTTGGGACTTTTCCTCTTGTTCATTGCTCATCACTTGTTCATTGTTTTTGGATTTCAAAAGCGTACCATGAAAATGTGACCTGCATTTGTCTTCCACTGTCTGGCAGGTTCCCTCATATCGCAGCTATGCCTGGATTGTGTGTCGTGGTTGTGCCGCTGCCGTGTTCCTGCCTGATACCTCCTATTGCTGCTGTTATTTCATACTTCTACTGTTATTATACACATATGATCATTATTGTCGCATAGATATACTATTTAATATTAATATACACTTACAACATATGCTACCACAATTACTGTTATTATTACTATAATATTATTATTAATATTAATGTATTGTAGCTGTTGTCATTACTGTCTGACCTACATCTCTCTCTGGCTCTGTCTTTCTCTGTCTCAGTTTCTCTCTCTGTCTCTCCATCTGATTATGTATCATTTTGTCCTATGAATTACTGCAATTTTTTTATGTTGATCTGTTCTGTACAACAACTATTGCATGTCTGTCTGTCCTGAAAGAGGGATCCCCCCTCAGTTGCTCTTCCTGAGGTTTCTACCATTTTTTTTCCACTGTTTAAGGGATTTTTGGAGGAGTTTTTCCTTAGCCGCTGAGATATATTGTTATTTGTGATACTGGGCACTATAAATAAAATGGAATTGAATTGAATTGAATTGAACTGAATTGAAATGAATTTAATTACAGTTCTTTGATATATTTTCATATTAGCAAACCTCCTCTGATAGAGCTGTAGCTCGATGTTACAGGCAACCTTCATGTGATCATCTTTACAGAAGGATTCTGTTAACTTATTTTAAGAAAGGTCAAAGTGTTTTATGTCCCTTTGAACAAGCTAAAGCTGAGCTTTCCCTTTGTTGAATGTAACTCAGCACAAATGTACAGCAAAAAGCAACAAGAGATGAAGTCAACACGCAAGCAGCTTACATGTTATTATTACCTCTTTCAAATTAAAAGGAGACCATAATTTTTGTTTGAAACAGCATTACCTTAGCTGTATGTATGTGCTGAGACATCTCTCTGGGTTTTTTTTTACACTCCACAGGACAGGTCCTAGTGGCTGTTGGAACACTTCAGTCAGCGTACTGGCCTGACAGAGCAACAGCTGTCCTTTTGTGAGGGCAGAGTCCAGGTCTACTAGCAGCAAGAGCCAGTATTTTGGTCAGAATTATAAATGTGAGCCAGTCCTGAGAGCTAAATCTGCCATGACAGTGATGGATGGACAGAAGGCCTGGTGTCAGTGTGGTGCTGAGAGGTTGGCCGGCTTGGCAGTGAGGGGTGTGCAGGTGATGCAAGCCAGTCATTTTGTCCAGAACAAGGTGTCAGTACCCTCCACCTCCACCCCCTCCCTGTTCCCCACCCTGCCACACACACAGGCACACACACACACACACACACACACACACACCAGGGGCGCCACATGATTATATTTCCAAAATCAAGAGCCCCTCTCCCCCTCCCTGTGAGCTCAATATGGCCAACAAGCTATCACTGAGCTAACAAGCGGGCTGAGGCGCTCAGTAGCTGACAGTCAGATGGATCATTGAGCCACTCCAAAGCAGAAATGGTAGCTGTGCATTTGTTGCTTTCCCTTTGTGGTTACACATCCTAGTGTGAGCTAACTTTTACCCTCCTCTTCATCTAGTTTACCACAGGGCCCAGGATATTTCCTGGAGCACCTGGGCATTGAAGCAGTCACTTCTGCCTTCGCATCCACCCAACACGCTGTATTGTGCTTATTTCCTGAAATAAAACACTACTGGAATGGCACTGTAAGTTTCCTCTTAATGCTGGGAGCCTCCTTTTAGAAATGGACGCAAATCAACTGCAAGATGAGTCTCTGGTCTTGCTGTTCAGTAACACCGATTTCATTAAAATATATATCTGCTGATAATAGTAATAATGATTATAAAATAATAATAATAATAATAATAATGGAAGAAAACTCCTCTCATTTTTCGGGAGATTGCAGGGTCCATCTGGCGGTGCGCGCGGAAGTCTGTTGCATTTCCACGGACTACAGGCATTAGCCCGGGAATTATTCATAAACGCGTCGAGAATTAATTCCCGGGATTAAGAGTTGATTAAGATGTGTGTCACTTTGCTGCCTGAGAACTTATTAAGGGCCTCCTCGAAGAGACGGCAGATGGAATTTCAGTCCAATGTTTGTAGATGTTAATTTTTGCCCTCCTATAACAGCCATTTGCATATGATTGAGGGAGTGAGGAGCAGGCAGTCCTGCAGCAGAATCGCTCCTACGTGCAAAGACGGACGGGAAATAATTGGCTGTGCTAGCTAATACAAGTCCATAACTGTGATTAACACAGAGCCTTTCTATATCAACAATTTATTACGGTAGAGCAAGAAATATATTTCACTGATTTTGACTCTGTCTATAAGAGGATAACAACCTATGTCATGCAGGATGTATGGAGAAGATTTAAATGACTCCAGGGTATAAGTATAAATGCTATGATGAATATCGTTAAAGTTTCAGCGATAGCCTATTATGAGCATGTGACTTAAGATTTAGAATACGTTTTTCTTTCACAGTTAATGGTTTTAATAGAGTTAAATATAAGGCCTAGAAATTAAATACAAGCCCACCGTTTTGAATGTATGTAAATGCATATTTTTTTATCTGCACATTTTGTGTGTTTTAGCAGTTTAGCAGAAATGCCTTGTTTTTCTGTGATTTAATTCCATGATCCAGATGCACTGTGATGTAACTTGCTGGCCTCTCAGCACAGCGGGCAGTGGCCTTCAGAAGCGCCTCTGTTGCACACGGTTGGTGATAACCATTTAAAGAAATATTTACATTCTAGCCTGAGGCCGAACGTGAATTTCGATTAAACAAATCCTATTTTCATATGTCCTGACCTGGGAACAGATGCAAAAGAGGCTACTAACTGAAGGCCTGATGGAGGAAATCTAAGCCGGTGATTCTTGGAGGTAACTCTGTCCTGCCTTTGATTTTGTTTATTTATTTTTATTTATTTAACAGCGCGAGCTTTAAAACGAACGTAAATTGTTAAGCAAAAGGAACTGTATCCTAAACCCTAAAATACGGATCAGGCCTTTTTATAGGCCTATTGTAGAATATAAAATATCATTTCTGGGTTACGACTCTGCACTGACAATTTCCAAAATGACAGAATTTTTATTTGGGCCATTTATTTTGGACGAGTAATGCAGAGTGGGTTCCATATTTCACATTCGGTTAGCTACGGTTCAACAACGGGCCGTGGACAATAAACTGTTTTTAAAATCAGTATTAACCGAAATATACATAGGCCTATTTTTAAAATATACATCCGCTGAAGAAAACCGTAAGATGCTGCTAAAAGATCCAGAAAAAGCTAGAAAGTAGACCTTAATTTTATTTAATTTTATACTACTAGCTACTACTATTAATAATAATAATTTTAATAATAAAAATAATAGTAATAATAATAACAATAATAATAATTATTATTGTTGTTGTTAGGCTATTTTGCTGTTGTTGCCGTAGTTGTTGTTTTTGCTGCTGTTATTATTGTTGTTATTGTTGTCGTCATACTGCTGTTTCCAATGTCAAAGTCACTCCTAAATATTAAAATAAAAAATTCAAAAAAATGAAATGACCTGTTCGTAATCTGAAATAGGGATGCAAATATTACAAACATAAGATAGAAGTTGGGGAAGTGTGTTTGTTGCGCGCGCTCACGTGCATGTGTGTGTGTGTGTGTGTGTGTGTGTGTGTGTGTGTGTGTGTGTGTGTGTGTGTGTGTGTGTGTTTGTGCGTGTGTGTGTGTGTGTGTGTGTGTGGTAGGGGGTTCACAGCTTTGTTTTTCTGTCCGCGGTCTCCTGTGGCCCCGGCAAACACCTGCCACCTATCAATTTCCTCCACATCTCCAAATATTTTTGACCTCCCAAATATTTTCACAACGTCCGCCTCTACGGAGTCTTAGAATTTTGGAGAAAATATGCCAAGCTATAAACATGATAGCCTAATTCAGTAGGCTGTAATTCTACGGGGGAAAATAGGCTTTTGTTGGATGTCGCTCTGCTTCACACGGTTCTTGCCATTTTTCCTCACACACAGACGGACGGAGAATTTGGCGCTGTACGAACACTTTGTAACTGTTGTCACCGAAACGCCATCACTGTAGCCTTATGTTACTATTAATGTTAATATTGATATTAATGTAACATTAAATTAATGTAACGTTAAAACGATAAAATTCAGCGAGGCCCAAATTACATGGAGCCTCCTTTACAGAGCATCCTTTTCTGTTTGAATTAAACGTTTTCTTTTGATATATTTTTTTAAATCACGGTGATCATTTTTGTCTAAATGGAAGATGCGATAAACACTTTCAAATATGTCACAGTTCCTAAAGTGATGCCTCTCATCAACAACAATAATGTGCTCCGTGGTCGCACACCTTAAAGTAAATTCTGCTGTTCAGAATTTCCTTTTCTAGCCTATTTGTTTCAAGCCAAATCCACAACCCTTAACAGCTTATTGTTGGTACTTAAACTTGTTCACGAAGAACTAAGCGTTGCTGGTATGGAAAGCTCCAAACTGTAGCCCTATTTTAAAAGAGTTAATGAAACCCCTGCTCTACATCTCGGCTAGATTTTGTCAACTTTAACGCACTAATTTTAAAAAGCGCCTGGTGGATTCCAGACACTAAGACAAAAAGTGACGTTAAAAAGAGACAGAAAGAGGAGTGAGAAGTGCGGTTACTTGCACTTACATCGAATCCCGGTCTGGTTAAATTAATCCGTGGAAAACGCAAAGAGCTTTGCTACAGGCTGATGGGTGTCCTGGACTCAGGTTTGCTGGTGACATGGACAAAAAGTTCCCCGCAGCGTCCAAAAGTCAGAAAAGGCGTCGGTCAGTTTCCTACTTGTTCTTGTTCTTCCCTCTGTGCTGTCAGACATGAAGGCTGTGGAGTAGTGAGGCTTGATCCCAGCACAGAGTATAGGGGGGTGGGGAGGGGTTTACTTCATGCTAAATATTGTGCGTGACAGGTCCAGTGTAGAAGAGACGGCCCCTACTCTCTCTCTCTCTTTCGCTCTCCCTCTTTCGTTGCACGCACATGGGGCACATGCGTACGCATACACACACACTAAGTGCAAACACACACTCCTCCACCTCCCTCTCCCGTTGGCTCTCTGTCTACAAACAAACCTCTCCTCTCTCCATCTCTTTCTCCCTGCATCCTACACAGGGCAGCTTTTTATTTACCTGCACTGTTATAAGTTGGAATAGCGAGGGGCTGGGGACTTGACATATAGGAGCTTTAAGGTCCAAATTTCACTGTTTTGTATTTTATTACTTATTTTACACTATTCCAGCTAAATCTAAGCAACCGTTTATTTAATATAAAATAAAAAACACCTGAGAAGTAAGAAACAATGTTCCTTGTACACTGTACACTGTATGTGGTAAAAGATAATGAGTTAAGTACAACGTTAGTGACCTCCTGTCTGTGTAGATAAAGCTGTGCAGATATGAAATAAAAGGGACTTCCTGGCTCAAAAACCTAAGCTTGCCTCAATGAATTTTCATAGTTCAATGAAACTTCAAGTAGGTGTTTTTATGTTCATATGACATACAATTAAATGCTCAAACAACAAAATATTTATATTAAACTGGCATAAAATTCCTGTCAGACAAGGGCAATGTGACAAATTTATTTTGTGTCTGGTGAACTCAAAACTTTTATGTTACTGTACACAGCAAAAAGTCCAGTGTTGAATTAACTCCCACAGAGTTGATTTCAACACCTTTTTCACACTTTTTTGACTCTCCAGAGTGAAATCAACACTTCCGAAATAATCAAACTGTTAACACTATGCCAGCCATGGACGTCCTTAGACCTGGGCATTCCCGGCTATAGCACCGGATCTTTTGGGCTCAGCCTCGGACCTTTTAAGCCTCCTTTTTTTTTTTAACTAATAAAGCGTCTTGTTTGCAACTTAAAGTCCAGGGCAAGGCACGGGAGCACAACAGACAGCAACGCACGCAGCACAGCAGCACAGCAGCACACAACAAACTCACTGTCACACCAGTTTACATGATATATGTACATGACTATATGTTTGACTTTCTGTTTCTGTAAATCCCTGATGATGTTTAGTATACACACATACAATTGTCCGTTTCATTTTTTTCATGTATTTCCCACTCCAAACTGACCACACACACATCTAAATGTGAAGTAAGGGATATTGTATAATGAGCCGGTGACTGTTGAAAAATAACTCGCGACAGGAACGGAACCCCGTCGCGCACATCCATTCCCGGTCATGTTCCATTATCCCGCTTAGAACATGGCTTACTAGGTCTACTTACTTCTTCTAGTTGTGCTCCTGGCCCTGCAATTTTCTCTTCCTTTCATTTTTTTTTTTTTTTTTGCTGGAGACATGTCATTTTTTAGCCAAACATCAAGCGTTTTGTCGTCTCCAAAAATGTTAAAAGCAATGTCCTGAAAATGCTGCATTTTGCCACTCCGATCCTATTTGGCTTGTGTGGACTAACCTTAACTGATTTTGATGCTCCTCAGTCCAAGGCCGTTGCTATGGCGTTCCGAGCAGCAGGGCAGCGGTGATACCTCAAGAAATATACACCGCAAAATTTTGTTGATTGACCAATCAGAATCACGTATTTAAGAGTGCCATGTTCTAAGCAATTTTACTCTTCTGTGCTTTGGAGGATATGTGTGGAAAGAGCAGTATCTCTGCTTTCATTTGAGATGAATGGTGTGTGTTTTGCATAACGTGGTGTCACGGTAGAGCCTGAAATATAACGAATGGGTTGGGATATCGGTGCTGTATGGAGTTTGATTTGTTGTTATTTATTTAGGCTAGTTGTTGTTTGAGGCGGCACGATGGTGTGGTGGTTAGCACTGTCGCCTTACAGCAAGAGGGTTCCTGGTTCGATCCCGGGGAGCCCCTCTGTGCAGAGTTTGCATGTTCTCCCCGTGTCAGCGTGGGTTCTCTCCGGGCACTCCAGCTTCCTGCCACAGCCCAAAGACATGCAGCTTGAGGATTAGGTTAATTGATAACTCTAAATTGTCCGTAGGTGTGAATGTGTGCGTGAATGGTTGTCTGTCTATGTGTCAGTCCTGTGACAGTCTGTCAACCCAGTATCAGCTGGAATAGGGCCCAGCCCCCCACGACCCTCAAGAGGATGAAGCAGGTTAGAAGATGGATGGATGGATAGTTGTTGTTTGAGCTGTGTTTGGGGCATGTAAAAACGGTCTTATAGCCCAGGTTCTGCTGTTTAAGTTGATGTGCAGCATATTCTTTGTGATTAGAGCATTGTTTCACACTGTTTGCAAAGTCGTTCTCAAAGTCCCCCAGATGGGGGATTTTCGGGGGGGGCATAAGACGAGTGCTCATTCTTTGTCAAAATACATTAAAAGAAGACGAGTGCTCATTCTTTGTCAAAATACATTAAAATCAGGCGGAATTATTCAAAAGAATTGTTCCCACTTTAGGGCTAAATCCCTTGATGTTTTCAACTCCTAGCAACGCTCCTGATGCTAGCACTGCTTCTTTAATTTACAAAACAGAGTTAAATCAACACTATGAATTAGACAAATAACACTGCTCTGAGTTACATTTTGTACCATTAGTGTAGTGTTAGTTTCACTCCCTAAAGTGTCAAGATATCTACACTAAAAATGTTAAAATTATAGAATTACAAAATAATAATTCCAACAATAATAATAATAATTTTCAAAAAAAAATTATTATTTTTTAAAACTTTTTTAACTGTTTTGTTATAGCCTACAGTTTAAATACTGTGAACGAAGGTATAATGTACAAACTTTCATCTGAAACATTCTATGAACTTTGAATATTAAACAGTAGGCTATATAAAATTTAAGCTCAGATACACCTTTCATCGCTTTGTAATACTCTGAATGCATGATGATGGTAATTTAAATTCTCTGTGAATAGCTTGTTTGCCAAAAAAATGTGTTCGTCAACCAAAAGTATATCACTTATTTGACAAAAGACGGGCATGTCTTCCTCCATTATACTACAAATAACAAGTTCAGGATAGTAAATGTGTTCAATTTTTAAATGTGAAACTAACTACTGACTGCTGGGGAACAGTTAGCGACACGCATTGTTTTAGCCTCTTACTCAGACTGAGAGTGCTACTGACTGGTTAAGCAGTCTGGCTCTCAATTCTCTAACTCTGGGTGACTCCTTCATTTTCCCCACATCAGTGTTATACACTGTTGTCTGCAGGAATGTGTAAAATTCACCAATGCAGCATCATAAGACAAATTAAACACAAAATGTGCTTTAAAAGCCAGCACTTTCTGGTTGCGGAGATGCTCCTCCAAACTGCAGCATGACTAGACTTGAGACAAGAAAACTGAAATTTGACACAAGAGTAATATGCAGCCACAGAGAAAACTACATTATAAAAGTGAACATTCAAACATCTTCTCACTGGCTCGTGTAAGATGTAAGTGCCTACAAAGACATTATTTCAAACTCATCCCCTTTTAAACAACCTTTATTTACACACGTGGCTAACAAGGTCACGTGAGAAATTATTGTTAACATCTCAATATAATTACCTTATGAAAGACCAGAGGTCTCCAGCTAATGTACTAACACTAAGCTAACTAACTAAGAAACGAGATCATATTTTTTCAGTTTTAGCTTCTCTGCACTGGCTACCCGTAAAATCCAGAATTGAATTTAAAATCCTACTGTTAACTTATAAAGCTCTAAATGGTCAGGCTCCGTCATATCTTAGAGAGCTCATAGTGCCATATTATCCCACCAGAACACTGCACTCTGAGAATGCATGGTTACTCGTGGTCCCTAAAGCCACCAAAAGTAGATCAAGAGCCAGAGCCTTCAGCTATCAGGCTCCTCTCTTGTGGAATCATCTTCCTGTTGCCGTCCGGGAGGCAGACACTGTCTCCACATTTAAGACTAGACTTAAGACTTTCCTCTTTGATAAAGCTTATAGTTATGGCTGGCTCAGGCTTGCCTTGTACTAATCTATTATGCTGATCTGTTCTGTACGACATCTACTGCACGTCTCGTTAAAAGGGGTTTTTTTGGGGAGTATTTCCTTATCCGCTTTGAGGGTCCTAAGGACAGAGGGATGTCATGTACTGTAAAGCCCTGTGAGGCAAATTGTGATGTGTGATATTGGGCTTTATAAATAAAATTGATTAAAATTGACTGATTAAAAAAAATAACAACGGTAAACTCTTCAAATCGAGAGAGAGAGGGAGTGACATGCAGCAAAGGGCCACAGGCTGGTGTAGAACCCGGGCCGCTGCGGCAACAGCCTTGTAGGCTACATGGGGCGCCTGCTCTAACACTAAGCCACCGACACCCCTCCCTTCAGCCTTTTAAAACAAACATTATAACATTAACATTATAAAACAAGCATGTAGATTATTTTTAAACTTCCATTAAACTTGGACTTTATATTACTTATGACTAGCATATGACTATACAAGTGATGTAAATAAATGGCTAAATTTCAATGTCAGAACAAATCTCAACAACAGACTAAATTAATGTCCATTAACTAAAATCAACAGTCCAAGTTCAGAATTGTCCATCACTGTCAGGGGTCTAGGTAGCGGTCTGTTTATGGTCAGACCTGCTCTGGTAGTCGGGGCCTGTTTTGCAGATTCTCTGTCGGAACTGGAACTGAGATCCTGTGCTTGATGGATCCTCATTTCGGCGCGTTGTCTCCGGCATCTTGCAGCCACTTTAGAGCATCCTGCTTACCAGGGGCAGGCGGTTAACCTCCAGGTGCGTCACTGTCACCCTTTGTATGAGTAAGAGCTGCGTCTTGGATGGGATGTTCATGTTCCTCTGGATCCACAGAGACTGGAGTTAAGGGTGGTGGGTTTCCTTCCTCCTCAGTATTTCTTTCCAGCAGGGAGTGTCTTACTCTTTTTATCCATCCAGGCACTACATCTGATGTATAGGGAAGCAATCGGTCGTGATGGAGCACTTTTGTGTTCTTCTGGTCTCTAACCTGATACAAAACTGGACCCATGCACTTGGTGACCAGACAGGGGCCTTTCCATGGGGCTTTGAGCTTGGGACTCAGGCTCTTTTTCTTTACACTGTCTCTCACATATACCAAGTCTCCAACACTCACATCGTGTTGTCTTTTTTGTCTGATTTGTGCTGAACGTAGATGTTGTCTTGCCATTTCATGTGTTTGTCTGAGCTTTTCTATTTTCAACCTGCTCAGCAGGGGGTACTGTTGAGGCTGTGACGTCAGCTACACCAAGGGCAATATCCTGTGGCTGGAGAACTTCACGCCCTAGCATCATCATGTTTGGTGTGCACCCAGTGCAGGCATGTAGGGAGCTCCTGTAGGCTGCAGTGTGTAGAGGTAGGTACTTGTCCCAATTTCTGTGATTGTCATCCACGTAGCACTTAACCATCTGGAGAAGAGTTCGATTAAGAATGTACTTGTTGCCTGCAGCTGAGAGAAGGAAGGGCCCAGCCACATCCAGGTGAAGGCGGTCCATGGGTGCGCCAGCTTGGTACATTTGTAGGGGTGCTCTTCCTGGTAAGCCGGCTTTGCAAGCTTGACACACCTTGCACTTTTTCACAAAAAGGTGTATGTCTCCCCCCATTCCATTCCAGGAAAAGTGCTGCTGCACCCGGTGAAGTGTCTTGCCCTCTCCAAGATGGCCTGACTGTGGTGGGCAGTGGCAGGACTCCAATACTTGTTCTTTAAGGGCCTGTGGGACTAATAGCTTCAGCACTGGAGGTGAGCTAAGTCCATTTTCCCATCTGTAATACAGGACTCAAGAGTGCCACTCTACCTGAGGCCAACATAGTCAGTACTTCTGAACAGCTGGGCTTTCCATAGCAATTTCATCTTGTGCTGGGAGGGCACCCTTATCCATCCAGTGGTGCAATCTAGAGAGACATGGATCCTTTCTTTGCTTCTCCTCTATCTCACTGTTTCCAAGCTGCAACAGCCAGTTAGCTGCAGGGCGACTTGGTTGTGTGTCTCCTCTCCTGAGGTTAGCTCCATCCTCTGGTGAGACATGATCAGAGAGTGAGACAGCAGAAACAGTGCGTACTGCTTGTGTGATACCCAGAGGTATGACATCATCTACATTCTCATCAAATCGAGCCCACTGTTCATGTAATTTGTGGCAGTGAGAGCATCCATCACACGGCAGAGAGGAAAGGTCCTTGCCAGCGTTGTAACAGCTACATGGGAAAACAGCTGTCTGTCATGAAAGAACATCTGCATTACAATGCTGTGTGCCTGCTCTATGCTCGATTTGAAAATCGTACTGACTCAGTTCTTCTAGCCATCTTGCTAGCTGCCCTTCAGGATGCTTGAAGCGGAACAGCCATGTCAAACTGTTATGGTCTGTCTGGAGGATGAATCTGCGGCCAAGGAGATAATGTCTGTACTGTCTTGTGAATTTTACCACTGCAAGGAGCTCTCTTCTTGTTACACAGTAGCGCTGGTGTGTGCTTTGGAGATGTGAGCTACCGTAAGCTATGACTTTCTCCTCCCCTTCTTGAATCTGAGCCAGCACAGCCCCTATGCAGTAGTTTGAGGCATCTGTGTCCAAGCGAAACTGACCATCAGGACAGAGGTCAGTCTGTCCTTAAGTTCAGTGAAGGCTCGTTGCTGAGGCTCTCCCCATTTGAACTCTGTATCCTACTTTTGAAGGTCATGTAGGGGGCTGCTGCTCTGGGAGAATGCTGGGACGAAGCGACGGTAATAGTTACAAAGCCCCAGGAACGCTTGTAACTGTTCCAGTTTTGTGGGTGGGCTCCAATCCTTGACGCTGTTAATGAGCTCAGGGTTGGGGCTGATGCCTTGGCCACTCACTACATGGCCCAGAAAAAGCACTTCATCCTTGAGAAGATGGCATTTCAATGGTTTAAGCTTCAGCCTAAACTGACTCATGCGCTCAGTGGCCAGGTTGTTGAGACTATCCTTCACATTCTTACCCAAGACGATCACGTCATCCAGATATATGAGGAGAGTCTGCCACTGTAGTCCTCTCAGCACCACTTCCAGGGCCCGCTGAAAGGTGCTCGGCCGAAGGGCATTCTGGAATACTCATACAGCCCATATGTAGTGATAAAGGCTGTCTTGCAGCGGTCCTGTTCATTGACTTCAATTTGCCAATACCCACTTTGGAGATCAAGAGTCGAGAAAACTGTGGCTCCACTAAGGGTGTCCAGGCACTCCTCAATTTTGGGGAGGGGGTAGGCATCCCTTACAGTCAGTTCATTGAGCTTCCGGTAGTCGATACACCATCTTACTCCACCGTCCTTTTTCCGGACGAGTACTACCGGAAACGCCCATGCAGAGGTTGAGGGGACAATAACACCAGCCTCCAGCATTTTGTTGAGGTGTTTTTCCTCCTCAGCTTGGAATCCGAGTGAAGTGCGGTGTGGTGGCTGTCTGACAGGGCAGGCGTCTCCTGTATTGATGCAATGTTTGACAGTGCTAAAGTAGCCCAAATCTTCATCACTAGCTGCAAAGACTGACTGATATCTCCAGAGCAGGTGTAGAAGAGCATCTTGTTGTTGTTCATTTAATCCCTCACTTGCCGATGTGAAGAGCTCTCTAAGGTGCTCAATCAGATCTAAGACACATACAGGCTTAAGACAGCGTACCTTGCAGCAGTGCAGCTCCTTCTGACATTGACGGGTCAGGGATTCCACCTCACCTGTACCGGGCCTCGGCCCTACCTTCTCGGCGGAGGCATTCCCGTCGCTGCAGCAGTCGCGGTGGTCTGCTGGTGAAGCTGAAGCTCTGGCTGACATGCTCTTCATCCATTTCCAGGACAGGACATGGATTATTATCTCCTCTGACTGTGCCCCAACGCTTCTTTGACCCCATTGACATCTGCCTGGTGCCTGTCACTGCCTCATTTGAGGGACTCCAGCACCGCCACCTCTGCCCTCCGCGGCTCTCTCAGCACTGGGTGGACCATCGGCTCCTGAGGACGTTGCCCCGGGCTCCCCGATCCACTGGACCACGGGGACCAGCTCCCTCCAGGATTGGCTTGGTGAACGCCAGATCCCTGGCGAACAAAACTTTCATCTCTTTAGCTCCCATGCCCTGGATTTCCTGTGTGTGACAGAGACTTGGATTGGTGCCGGTGAGTCCAGCGCTCTGGTCGAGCTTTTACCTGCCGACTGTTCTTATTTTAACTCCCCGCGGACATCGGGTCGTGGAGGAGGGACGGCAGGGGTTTAAAAAAACGTCTTTAAATGTAAGCAGTGCACCGTCCCACCCCCAATTTCCAGCTTTGAAGTGACTTTATTTGAGGTGGGTCATTCCGACTCGGTGCTGTGCGCTGTCATATACCGACCCCCCAAATACAAGGGCTTTGTTAATGACTTTTCTGGTCTTCTAGCTGAAATCATGCCAAAGTACACTCTAAAAACTAATTCAGGGGACCTTTAGTCATTACTTAAATATATATATTGTTGTGAAATAAAAAATCAAGTTCAGAAATACTGTTAGACTTTTTACTTGTAATTGTTATTTTATTGAGCTCAGGTGACACACAAATTATGCCTATTGATTCAATATACAATCATGACTTGTCTGAGTTTAAAATTATCGGTTAATCAAAAAATAATTTAATTTTAAGTTCTGTTGATGTAAAATACAACTTGATGACGTGTAAACAGCCCACAGTTTCCCTCTCCTGCTCAAGCGGAGCAGTCTAGCGCGAACGAGCATGTTCAAGGCTCATCGAAGCGTTGTGGTGAATGGTAAGTAATTTTATGCCTAATTACACATATTTTCATTCGCTCGGGATTCTGTTGGTGATAGCCTACTGTAAGACAAAGCTGCAACATTCTCTCTCTCCGGATAGCGGGTGAGACGCTCCGGTTAGCTCGCCCCCGCGTTTGTGTGCACCGCAGTCCGGTTGTAACGTACACGGAGCCGCCAATTCCGCGATCGCAGAAATCATAGGGCTCTTGTTATGGAGCTTTTAACACTAACGTTACTGTGGAACAGACCATTGTAATTGGCTTAAAATGTTTGAAAGATCGCTAATGTTGTTAGCCACGAGGCTAACGCAAATCGTTAATGGCGCTAGCCGCTATGCTAACACAGGCATCTGTAGTGTATGAGTTCTAATATTGAAGCTAGCCAAGCTAAGGTGCTATCACTGCAGTGAGTGCTGTTTGTTAGTGAAGCAGTGATGGCACAGTAGGGCTGTCAATCTTCCCCCCAAATCAGATTCTCTGTGGCCAGGAGTTGTGATTTCTAGCTCTGCTGACATCTTGTCATAGATATATGTAATAGCTGTGTTCGAAATCGCCCCCTAATGTAGTGTTGTTCGAATTCTCTTAACTATTTGCTTTTCATCCACTACATCGTCCACTATAAAATACCACTACAAACGATGTACCCCACATTTTCCTCCCGTATACCCAGAGGTGAAAGTAGTTTTACATTCTTGCCAGTACTATTACTAAAACCTTCATAGATACAGTCAGCAATAACGGGAACGCCCACAATACTAATGTTACGTCCCAGTGCGTTAAATCAAAAGCACCGATCCCCATAGCAACCGCTGTGTTTCGGAAGTAGAAGCGCATGCACACTCACGTTACTGCTGAGTGAACTGTCCGGTCATTAGATCATAAGCAGTTTCTTTTCCGAACTGTTCTGTATTGTTAAAATTGAACAAAATAACACGAAACACAACTGCTTACTCTCCTACCGATTTTAATTGGGACATTTTGCAACGAACATAAAGACATTAAACGTGTGGTACACGTTTTGAAGGCTGGGCGCAGAGGAGACCACCGGGCTCTCTCCGAGGGGAGGGGGAGAGAAACAGGGCAAGAGCCTTGAGGAGGAGAGGAAGATGCCTAGCCAAGGCTCCGTCCAGCATGGACTAAAACAGAGCACGGACAGTTCAGAAACAATTTTGAATGAGTTAAAAGGAATTTTTAAAGAGACAAAGTAGTTTTCAAGACTGCATATTGCTAGCGGATCTATTTTCTGACCCAGAGTGCGGCAGTGACTCGTTCTGAATGAGGGCTTTATAGCAGGCAGCCGCTCTCCCATCTTCCTGGTACCGCGTACCGCCACTGAATCTTTTAGTGGTATATGGTATAACACAATGCAATGCGGTCGTGTTTTGTGAGAGGAGAAGAAGGACTAAACAACCACAAGAGTCGGAGGAGCGCGGGACCCCAGGTTTGGTTTATAAATGTAAGTAACGTTAAAGTACCAACATTTACTTCAGTGGCGTTGTTATATATACCCTTTAACAAGTATGCATTATCAAAATGTGATATTTCTTTGTAGAGGGAAGCCTGTTTATCGTTCATAACTGTTAGCTAACGCTACCGCTAGATGCCGCCTTCTGCTTCTCAGTGTACGTCAACAGCGCCGCCATGTTGGTAACATTACAGGGTGAAGTTCAACCGCGGTCCGAGCCATGAAAGATGCCAGACTTTTGTGCAGTCTATGGTAGGGTGACCCCGATTTCCGGGGACAGTCCCTGTTTTGGATGACCTGTCCCAGCTAAAGCTGTCCCCGAAAATGTCCCCGATTTTAGCATTTTATGAATGAGAAATGTTGCACGCACCGCATGCACACACACATCACCCGGCAGTGACAGTTCATTTAAATGCTTTGAAAGGGAAATATATTAAAAGATGAATGTTACATGTATGTTTAACGGAGAAATATATTACAATTTAAAAAGGGAGCTAAAAAGATAAATACTGATTGGGAAAGCTGTTTTAAAAGTGTAAAAAAATGCCTCATAAAAGTAAGTAATTTCATTTGTGTTGTTCAACTCATGATGAATAATTGTTTTGTTTGCACTAAAATATCCATCCTCCATGAGCAAGCACAGTCACCCTCAAAATTTCCCTGAAATTGTCCTGTTATAATTTATCTTACTTTTAAATATGACCAGCATTACAAGGCTTGCTTTAAGATTGGCCCCCATCACAAAAAACACACTCGGCCACTGGTGGGCCACCAGGCTTTACAAGTTTAAAATCATTTTACTTAATTTATCTCTTTATCTCCCTACTTAGGTCTTCAGTGACTTTGCATTGTGCCTTGCAAGGACAAAACACTCTAGCCTTCATCTTCTCCTGGTATCCTGGTGTCGTGGACCAAGGGTTCAAGTTGAGACGTGGTCAGTCTCCTGAAGAAAGCCGTGAAGAAGTACGAGGTGAGACAGAAACATTAACACTTTAGTTTAGTAACTCAGTCAGATCTATAGTAAATAAATCAGTTTTGTTCACACACACCTCCTTGAATCATTTTACTTAATTTATCGCCCTACTTAGGTCTTCAGTGACTTTGCCATGTGCTTTGCAAGGACAAAAAAACTCTAGCCTTCATCTTCTCCTGGTATCCTGGTGTCGTGGACCAAGGGTTCAAGTTGAGACGTGGTCAGCCTCTCAGGACAAGCTAGACATCACCTTCTCCTTCCCCTGAGGTGAGGAGTGGTCTGAGTCCATCTACAATTAGTGATGAAGACACAGGTGAAACTTACCTAGTCACTGTATTGAAGACTCACAAATGAAATTGAAAATACTGTCTTGTGTGTGCGCAGGCATGGCTTTCTGGTGTGATGCAGTGTCCTGGTGTCGTGAATCAAGGGGTTCAAGTTGAGACGTGGTCAGCCTCCTGAAGAAAGTGGGGATCTCCCTACTTAAGTCTTCAGTTACTTTGCCGTGTGCCTTGCAAGGACAAAAACTCCAGCCTTCATCTTCTCCTGGTATCCTGGTGTCATGGACCAAGGGGTTCAAGTTGAAACGTGGTCAGCCTCCTGAAGTAAGTGTGAACAAGCATGGAGTGAGACAGAAACATCAAATATGGATTGGCCTTGCAAAATCTGTAAATTTGTGACCCCTACTAAAAACGAGTTGTTGAAACATTATAGGTTACGTCATATCCCCGGTGTGCAACCTCTGCCAAGTCCTTATCTTGATTGTTTTTGTTCATTTAAATCATGGGGTAGCGTGAAATCACATATATCAAGGAAATACTGAAATATTCAGTTTCTGTTGCCAGTTCTGTAATGTGGGCACATTCTCCACTGAAAAAGAGTATTTTGAACACCTTCGTCAACATTTGAAAAAGCAAGAAACTGTCACCTGTGTTTTCAAAAATTGCAGTTTCAAAACTAATATCTATGGAACCTTTGCTTCGCATAGAAATCGCAAGCATACTCCCCACTCATTAGATGAGTTCAAAGATGACGTGTTAAAGAGGTATGAAAACCCTTCACAAGCAGATCAGTGCAGTGATGGAGTTAATCAGAAGGGTGAACAGTCTGACATTGATGAGATTAGAGATGATGATGTAAGAGTACTGCCAAAGTTGATTGAAAGAAGCTTGGCTCATTTGATGTTGAAATTAGAGAGTTCCTTTCATGTACCCAACCAATGCATTGATGAGCTTGTAGAAGAGTTGCATTTTATTTCTCATTCAGCCTCTGCTCCCATCATGAAAGACATTTTACAGTCTTGCTTGAAGAGACACAACTGTGAAATTGATGAAGCCATTTTGTCTGAAATGGTGAACGACATCTGTGGTGCTAACCCTATTAGCTCTGTCCTCTGTGATGGTGGTTCTCTTTCTTCTGCTTTCAAAAGAAGAAAGTATTTTAATGAACACTTTTCTGTCGTTGAACCGATTATGTTCTTAGTAGAGAGAGTAGCTTCCAGTATGTCCCCATTCTAAAGTCTTTACTTCAGGTTTTTAGCAGGAAAGATATACAGGACCTGATCTTGAGTGAGGCAGAAGCTCAGAGAACTGTGTACAAGTCATTTCATGACAGCACCTTTTACAAAACCAATGAGCTGTTCTCAGGAAGTGATCGTACAATTGCTCTCAATCTCTATGTGGATGACTTTGAGATTTGCAATCCTCTTGGTACATCCAGGAAAAAACACAAAATCACAGCTGTGTATTGGGTGTTAGCTGATGTCCCATCATTGCTCAGATCTGAGCTAAACTCAATCTTCTTAGCAATTCTGTGCAAGGCTGAGGATGTGAAGAGATTTGGTTACAGTGCTGTGTTGGAGCCACTGCTCAAAGATCTTGTGGTCTTAAAGGAGGAAGGAATGTATGTTCCAGCACTGGGCAGAAGAGTCAAAGGCACAGTGTTTAGTGTGGTTGCAGACAATCTCGGTGCCCATTCTATGGGGGGATTTGTTGAGAGCTTTTCCAGTTCATATGTCTGCAGATTTTGTCTAGGTGAAAAGTCACAGTTTCAAGATGGTGAAGTGAGAACAGGGGCATTCCCACCCAGAACGAAAGAACAACACACACTGCATATTCAGGCTTTACAGGAGAATGATAGTTTGATGCATGTGTATGGAGTGAAGAGACAGTGTGCACTGACAGCAAAACTGAAATATTTTCATGTTTTGTCTGGGTATCCGCCTGATGTGTTGCATGATCTCTTTGAAGGTATAGTGCCCCTAGAAATAGCACTGTGCCTAAGAGTGTTCATTCAGAACAAATACTTCACTCTTGAAGAGCTGAACAAATGCATCAAAGAGTTCCCCTATAAATGGTCAGACAAAACCGATGCACCACAGCCTGTCCCTGTGAACTTTGCCCAACGGAAAAGTGTGGGCGGCAATGCCCACAAGAACTGGGCTTTGCTGTGACTCTTGCCAGTCATGATTGGATCGAAAATCCCTAAAGGTGACCCAGCATGGGAAGTGCTTCTTGTGCTCAGAGACATTGTTGAGCTTGTTGTAAACCAAGTCCACACAGAGTAGACCATTTGCTTCCTGGATAGTAAGATATCTGAGCATAAACACAGGTTTCTCATGGTTTTCCCAGAGCAACGCCTCATCCCAAAACACCATTTCCTGGAAAATTATCCAGAACTGATCAGGGCTTATGGTCCTCTGGTGTCACTGTGGACAATGCGGTTTGAGGCAAAGCACAGCTTTTTCAAGCGTGTTGTCAGACATACTCGTAGCTTTAGAAATATTCTGCTGTCACTCGCCATGAAGCATCAGTTGTTGCTTGCTTATAACCACCATGATTCCAGAGCTGTCAGACCTTTACTACAGGCTACAACACTGTCTACAGTGGATGTTAGTGTGCTGAGAGAGGATATCCAAGAAGCACTGCAGGCTAAGTTTCCTGGTGAGACATATGTCCAGATAGCCAAAAGTGTGTGTTACAGGGGCACCAAGTACACTAGTGGAATGATCTTGGCTAATGGTTCCACTGGTGGTCCACCAGATTTTGGGGAGTTGATCCAGATTGTGGTTGTGAAGGGCAGCGTTGGATTTGTTGTGAAAGGTCTGACTGCTTGGTCAGTTGAGCATCTGAGGAGCTATGTGCTTGAGAAAAACGGTCCTTTGAAAGTCATAGAGCCAGCTGAGCTATCAGACATGTTCCCCTTAATATCTTACATCTTTGGTGGAACAAGCATTATGACTCTTAAGTGAGCATTTATGTTCCATAGATGGTGCCCATACTTGGTGGAGATTTTCAGATGAAATGATACAAACTTGCATCTCACACTCTACCTACTGTTTTCAGACTTGGCATATAGTAAATGTGTTCCTGATTTCCATACCTAGAGGTCAAATATTATATGCTCTTAACATTATTCACCATTTAGCTGTTACTAAAAATTACTGTGTGACGGAGCGGCCCCGTCACTGAGTGCGGGCAGCGCACACACACACACACACACACACACACAGACACACATGCTACGCGCTATGTGCTACACACTACACGTTACACACCACTCATCCAACATTTCCGAGCCCCGTTCTGGTCCACTACACTGGTTGCCATTCTCACCATAATTCACCGCCCCACAGTTCTGTAGTTCGTACGAGGGTGCACACTCACCGTTCTGCCCACCTGTTCATACACATCCATATCACTTAGACACTCACCGCAGACGCCAGGTTGGCCTCCCCGCTGCCTTCTGTCGCCGAATCCGCCAAACAGGGCCGTATCAATTTCTGGGTGTTTAAAGGGGACGTAGCGGGAAAATGGTCACCTGATCAATTTAAAGGTGTGTTTATACTAATTATGTTTATTTTTGCAGTATAAAAGACTGTATGTTGACAGGTCAAACAGTGAATAGTTAAAGGGGGTATTTCCCTGTATTTAACTGTTTGTCAGTACTTTGTTGGTTGTTTCTATTTGTAGGGAAACACTGATTGTTAAGTTAGGTATTCTTTTGTGTCACGCCCAGTGGGAGGGGCTTATGATTTATAAGGCAGCCATTTTGCCCATGTTGGGGAGATGGTGGTACACGGAAGGTATTTGAGAGCAAGAGAACTTATTGATTGAGTGTGTTTATTTGGACTATTGTCCCCTTTTTTTGCTGGTTGTTCAGCTGTAGTTTGGGTTCTGGACCCAGTGTACATTTTTTGTAAATATTTTGTTGTCACTTTGTAAATATTTTTTCACTGTGTTGGGAGATTGGTGGAATAAACACTGTAAAACGTATCTTCTCGACTACGCCATATTTTTCCCCGGAAGAACCCCGCTACATATGGTGTCAGAAGTGGGATGGCTAGTCGAAAGAAGATCGGTCGTCTCTCAAGAACAAGAACTGGATTACGTTCACAGCAACAGCTGCGGCAGGAGGAAAGAGCAGCAGCCAGCTCCGATGCAGCCTGGGACACAGTTCCTTCTTTATCTTCCTCAGGGGAAGAAGATGAACAATTGAGGCCTGCTCCAGTAGCAGTGAGTGACACTGGGGGAGAACTACTGGGGCTAATGAGAGACTTTCTGGCAGCCCAAAGTCGGAGAGAGGAAGGCCTACTGGCCGAGCTACGAGGCTTGAGAGCTTCCTTGCCTCGAGCTGAAAGTGCTGCTGCGTCGCCTGAGACAATGACCGCTAGTAGTCCAAGGTTGGGGTTACCGACACCGACACCCCGGCGCCGGCACCAGGATACATCTGCCGAAGCCTCCCCGCTCCAGTTGCCAGATACCAACAGCGGTCCTGAGCAGCTGAGGCCAGGAGGGAAACCGCCAACCAGGATCCTCCAAGTACCTCTGGTTCTGCCCCAAACCAACAAGGATCTGGTAAGGAGTTTGTGTGTTACTATTGCCAACAGGCCGGTAACAAAGCCTCGCTGTGTCCTTTACGGAGAGCTAAATTAACCGGTGCGTGCTATGCACCCCGGCCAGAAGTGGCTGATGAAACTGTTAAACTGCAGCGCTACAAAACTGTGACTATTAATGGCCGCCAGGTTACTGCTCTACTGGACAGTGGCAGCTTTATGTCGCTGGTTCGGCAGGACCTGGTGCCGCTGAGCGCAACTGACTATAGCCGACAAGAGGACGTTGTATGTGTGCATGGGGATAAGCACCCATATCCCACTGCAGAATTGACTGTAACCATTGATGAGCAGCCGTATCTCTTAACTGTCGGTGTTCTTGAGAAACTACCTGTCGCAGCTATCATGGGCTGGGACTTGCCAACCTTGCTGGACTTACTGCTGGAAAATCAGCCATCTGAAACAAACTGTGGGAAAATAGGGGAGGGGAAAGTCAAAATGTCTTGTCCTGTTGTTACTCGAGCTCAGGCGAAAGCTGGTGTCCAACCGCTCCCTAACCGTGACAGTGGTTGGTGTGAGCCGGACACACAGGAGCCACTACAAACTGACCCTCATGCTCTGCACCTTCCAGACTTTGATAGTAGTCTGTTTGGCAGCAGCACCAAGGGCCCAAAAAAATCCCGTCGCCAACGCCGCTTTGAAAAGAAACTTAAATCGGCGGAGCCTGAAATGCCTGATTCATTGGTGACTATTATGTGGACTGTGCCTGAAAATGTTGCCAAGTTACAGAGAAATGATGAAACTTTGAAACAACTGTTTGTAAATACAGTAAATGAAGAAAATGTGGGAAGTGTGGGAAAAGAGCAGTTTATTGTAGAAAACAATGTTTTGTTTGTTGTAAATGATGACCACAAACGTCTGGTAGTCCCTGCTAGTTGCAGGACACTTGTCATGCACCTCGGGCACACACTCCCATGGGCAGGGCACCTAGGTCGTCACAAAACCTACCTACGCATAAGTTCACGCTTTTACTGGCCATCCATGTACACAGACATTCAACACTATTGTTCCTCATGTCCCATTTGTCAGAAAACATGCACTGCCCGTAAATCAGATCGAGCTTTCCTGCAACCTCTCCCCATCATTTCCACCCCATTTCGCAGGATTGCCATGGACATTGTAGGCCCGTTGGTGAAAAGCAGTGGTGGACATCAGTACATCCTGGTTGTGTGTGACTACGCCACCCGCTTCCCAGAGGCCTTTCCTTTACGGACAACCACTGCACCTGCTGTGCTGCGAGCCTTGGTTCAGTTATTCTCGAGGGTGGGTATACCAGATGATACCTGACAGACCAGGGGACCAACTTCACCTCCAAGTTGATGCAGCTTTTCCAGAAACAACTGGGCATCACTGCAATAAAGACCACACCGTACCATCCACAGACTGATGGTCTTGTGGAAAGGTTCAACCAGACCCTAAAGAGGATGCTACAAAAGTTTGTGGATGACACTGGAAAGGACTGGGACCGCTGGCTACCCTTCCTGCTCTTTGCCTACCGCGAGGTTCCCCAGGTGTCCACCGGCTTTTCTCCGTTTGAGCTGCTGTACGGTTGGGATGTGCAGGGCCCGCTGGACCTGCTACGAAAGGGCCGGGAAGCCCCATCCACCTCTCAAAGGGACAGAGGGGTTGTGCAGTTCGTGCTGGAGATGAGGGAGCGCCTGGCCAAATACCAGGAGGAGGCAGAGGTCAACATGCGAGAGGCCCAGAGGAGCCAGAAACTCTGGTATGACCAACAGGCCAGACAGCGGGAGTTCCAGCCTGGCCAAAAGATCCTGCTCCTTCTTCCATCCTCCAGCCATAAGTTGCTCGCAAAATGGCAAGGACCATACGCCATCACCAGGAGGATGGGTCCGGTCACCTATGAGGTTTATCACCCTGACAAGAAGAGGGTAAAGCAAACGTACCATGTGAACCTTCTGAAAGCATGGAAGGAACGTCCAGACTGGGGTCCAGTGAAGGTGCTGCTGGCCCGGACAGTTGACGAGGAGGAGGAGGAGGAGACGGACATTGGGCCAAAAACCTTAAGAGAATCCTCAGATCCAGTGCTGGCGCATCTGACGCCTGATCAGGCGACACAGCTCCTTCAGTTGTTTAAGGAGCTGCCCTCCTTGTTTGCTGCCAATCCAGGCAGGACGACCATGGTGGAGCACATGATTCGGCTGAAAGATGGACAGCCAATCCGTCAACGCCCATACCGTGTCCCACAACAACTGGTGGAGAAACTGCGGACGGAGGTGGAGGAGATGCAGAAACTCGGGGTGATTGAGCCGTCCAGCTCAGCATGGTGCAGTCCAGTGGTTATCGTCTTTAAGAAAGATGGTTCCCTTCGCATATGCATTGACTTCAGGAAGCTCAACGCTATCTCGGAGTTTGATTCATACCCCATGCCGCGAGTTGACGATTTGCTGGAGAAGATTGGTGCTGCCAGGTTCATCACCACCTTGGATCTGTGCAAAGGGTACTGGCAGGTGCCACTGGAGGAATCAAGCCGACCTTACACCGCATTCCAGACCCCGGCTGGACTCTTCCAGTTCAAGGTGATGCCCTTTGGCCTGCACGGAGCTCCAGCTACCTTCCAGCGCCTGATGGACAGAGTGCTCCAGGGGTGTGACCACTACAGTGCGGCATACCTGGATGATGTGGTGATCTTCAGCAACACCTGGTCAGAGCATGTGCAACATGTCTCTCTGGTCCTCCATAAGATCCAGCAAGCGGGGCTGACACTTAACCCTGCAAAGTGTGATTGGGCCAAACATGAAACCCGGTACCTGGGATACCTTTTGGGAAGAGGGGAGGTGCGTCCACAGGTGGATAAAGTGGAAGCCATCCAAAACTGTCCTCGGCCACGAACCAAGAAGGAGGTGCGGTCCTTTCTGGGTCTAGTAGGATGGTACAGGAGGTTTGTTCCCCAGTTTTCCACCATCGCAGCCCCACTCACAGCGTTGACTAGGAAGGACCAGAGGAATCCTGTAACCTGGTCAGAGGAGTGCCACGCGGCCTTTGAGTGCTTGAAGGGTCATCTGTGCTCATCACCCGTGCTCAAGAGTCCAGATTTCACCAAGAGATTCCGGGTCCAGGTGGATGCCTCAGCAGTTGGCCTTGGAGCCGTCCTGGCCCAAGGGGATGCCGGAGAAGAGCATCCAGTCCTATACCTGAGCCGCAAACTCCAGCCTGGTGAGACCAGGTATTCCACAGTGGAGAAAGAAGGCCTTGCCATTAAGTGGGCCTTGGAGAGCCGAGCTATTACTTGCTGGGGCGAGAGTTTGACCTGGAGACTGACCATCGGGCCCTCACATGGATCAACTCTATGAAGGACCACAACAGTCGCCTTACACAGTGGTACCTTTCCCTGCAACCATTCAAGTTCACCATTCGTCACCGGGCAGGCAAGTCGAATGTAGTCGCAGACTACCTTTCCAGATTGCCGCAGAGCGCCAAACTCCGGGAGGAGGGGGCTGATGTTACGGAGCGGCCCCGTCACTGAGTGCGGGCAGCGCACACACACACACACACACACACACACAGACACACATGCTACGCGCTATGTGCTACACACTACACGTTACACACCACTCATCCAACATTTCCGAGCCCCGTTCTGGTCCACTACACTGGTTGCCATTCTCACCATAATTCACCGCCCCACAGTTCTGTAGTTCGTACAAGGGTGCACACTCGCCGTTCTGCCCACCTGTTCATCCACATCCATATCACTTAGACACTCACCGCAGACGCCAGGTTGGCCTCCCCGCTGCCTTCTGTCTGACGCCGAATCCGCCAAACAGGGCCGTATCGGTTTCTGGGTGTTTAAAGGGGACGTAGCGGGAAAATGGTCACCTGATCAATTTAAAGGTGTGTTTATACTAATTATGTTTATTTTTGCAGTATAAAAGACTGTATGTTGACAGGTCAAACAGTGAATAGTTAAAGGGGGTATTTCCCTGTATTTAACTGTTTGTCAGTACTTTGTTGGTTGTTTCTATTTGTAGGGAAACACTGATTGTTAAGTTAGGTATTCTTTTGTGTCACGCCCAGTGGGAGGGGCTTATGATTTATAAGGCAGCCATTTTGCCCATGTTGGGGAGATGGTGGTACACGGCAGGTATTTGAGAGCAAGAGAACTTATTGATTGAGTGTGTTTATTTGGACTATTGTCCCTTTTTTTTTGCTGGTTGTTCAGCTGTAGTTTGGGTTCTGGACCCAGTGTACATTTTTTGTAAATATTTTGTTGTCACTTTGTAAATATTTTTTCACTGTGTTGGGAGATTGGTGGAATAAACACTGTAAAACGTATCTTCTCGACTACGCCATATTTTTCCCCGGAAGAACCCCGCTACATACTGAAACATGTCAAACATTTTGTCTACAGGTTGCATAATGTCACAACCGGCTCAACTCCGAGTGATCCTTGTGGATCATGATGTCTGTAAAGTTGTACTACCATCTGGAATCCCTGAGACGGTGGATGACCTTCACTCAGTCATTCGTGATACATTTTCCATTGCTAGAGACTTCCGTCTTCACTATAAAGATGTTGATTTTGGTGATGAGTTTTTCACCCTTTTTTCTACAACTGACCTCAAGGATAAGGACACAATCAAGGTTGTGTTTCTCCAGGACCAGGAGCCTACAATAACTTTAACCTTATCCGATGTGACCGACACTGATGTGACCAACGTGACTGATCAGCCTTGTGAGGAGCACTATGTTGACGACACCTCATCTGTGTCAACCAATGACACACTAATTCTTTCATCATCTGAAGATGGTCCAGGCCACCGTTCCCAGCGCTGGCCTGCTCAGTTTCCGATTCCCAGATTTTCTGGCCTCACAGAGATCCAAATTCAGTGAGAGATCCGCTTCGAAAAATATGGGACTCTTTTCCCTACAAAAGATTTCATTCCACTACTCCCAGACATCCTTGGAAAACTAGTGGAGGCTATTTATGAGTACACTGCTTATCCATCAAGTCTGCAGATCAGTGAGGTTGCAGAGACCCTGACTCAAAAGCATCCCTGCCTCAAAGAACCAGGGTCCTTTAATGGGTCCTATGGATGGGTGCAGCGCCTAAAATATAAGATGAACAATTTCAGAAGCAAACTTCGAGGTCTCGGCTGCCCTGAAGTTGAAGTGAACTCACTCAAGAGCAAAACAACACATGACCAGTATCCGGCAAAGAATGTGAAAAAAACAAAAAAGGCTAGGTGAACTACCTACCCCCTCATGCTCAAGGTGAAACTACTGCAAGTTTGGAAAAAGTGAAGTGATGAAAAGGGACAACTACAAGGTGGTAGCTCAGAAAATGGCCAAGACGTTCAGCCTTCGTTGGGAGGAAATAGTGAAAGAGGCCCCTGCCATCAGTGACTTCATGAAGTGCTGGCCTGCACTTTTTAGTGAGGCACAGGTGAGATTATAAAATGTTTATTAAACCAGTATTTTTGTACTGTGGATTGATACATTTTTATACATGTCCACAAATTGAAGTAAAATAAATAAAGAAATGTAGAAATAAATACATAAAGAACCAAAACATTTAAATGTGTACAAACACACATTTAAATATTTATTTCTGCATTTATTTATTTATACTTATGTCACTTGTGGTCCTTCATACTGGTGTGCCCCGCAGATAAGTGAAGAATTCAAGAGGATAACAACAGTTAGCCTTTTAACTAATACTGATTTTAATAAGTCCTCCATGGCTCCATCTGGAGCCCTCTGTGAGGACTTTGCAGACCACTTCAGAGGTAAGATTGATAACATCAGATCCAGTCTTTTACCCTACCAGAATGTTGTTTTTAACACACCTGGATCAGTGTTTTTACCTGAGGAGACACTGGAGAGTTTTGCCCTGGTTGATGCGAGGACACTTGGTCGAGTTTTCTCCCAGGTAAACCCAACAACCTGCCTTTTAGACCCAATTCCCACATCACTTTTAAAGACATTTTATGAATTCTTTGAGGAACAGATTTTAAACATAGTAAATTGCTCTCTTCAGACGGGTGTCTTCCCCACTGCCTATAAAACGGTGGTGGTGAAGCCCCTTCTGAAGAAGAGCAATTTAGACTACAGCATTTTTAATAACTACAGACCTGTATCCAACTTACCATTTTTAAGTAAAATTTTAGAAAAACTGGTTTTTATCCAAGTAAATTATTTTTTAAAGAGAAACAGTATTTTAGAGAAGTTTCAATCTGGTTTTAGGATGAACCACAGTACCGAGACAGCTCTTGTAAAAATTTTAAATGACATCAGGTGCAATTTAGATAATCATAAACTCACAGTCTTGGTTCTGCTGGATCTTAGCGCTGCCTTCGATACAGTAGACCATCACATTTTACTAAATCGGCTGAAGCACCTGGTTGGCCTCTCTGGTACTGTTTTTAACTGGTTCAACTCCTATCTCACAGATCGATCTTTCTTTGTAAGTATGGATACATGGTCCTCCAGAATACATGAAATCAGGTGTGGGGTCCCCCAAGGGACAATTTTAGGTCCACTTCTTTTTAATCTATACATGCTTCCCCTGGGGGACGTCATCAGGAGACACGGCATCAGTTTCCATAGCTACGCTGATGATACACAGCTATACATCGCCGTGTCTCCTGATGACTCAGGGCCACTTGATGCCCTTTTTAACTGCATTTTAGATATTAAGTCATGGATGGCAGAAAATTTCCTACAGCTCAACCAGGACAAAACTGAGGTTTTAGTTATCGGTCCTGAAGGCCAGAGAGAGAAACTTTTACCAATACTACAGGATTTTAAACCTTCACAATCTGTAAAGAACCTGTGCGTTATTTTTGACTCTGAGCTCACTTTTATTCAACACATAAAGAACATTACTAAGATTGGTTTTTACCATCTTAAGAACATAGCCAGGGTCCGCCCGTTTCTCTCTCAGGCCAGTACGGAGGTGCTGATGCATGCTTTTATCTCTAGTCGGTTAGATTACTGTAATGCCCTGCTCTCTGGACTTCCCAAAAAGAGTATTAATAATCTACAATTACTACAGAACTCAGCCGCTCGCGTGCTGACGAGGACCAGAGGGCGGGAGCATATTACACCTGTTTTAAAATCGCTGCATTGGCTCCCCGTCCGTTTCAGGATTGATTTTAAGGTTCTTTTACTGGTTTTTAAATGTGTTAACGGCCTTGGGCCCTCTTATCTATCCGACCTGCTTTTACCATATCAGCCCTCGCGGACCCTGAGGTCCTCTGGCACTGGCCTTTTTATTGTTCCACGACTTAAAACCAAAACCCACGGTAAGGCAGCATTTAGCCATTACGGCCCCCGTTTGTGGAACAGCCTGCCGGAGAACCTCAGGGCCGCAGAGACTGTTGATATTTTTAGGGCCCTCCACAGCAGTAGTTATGCCTGCTCTCCATGGGGGGCCGCTGTCCTGGGGACCCCTCAGTGTGCACCCCGGCCCAGGTGGGGGTCCCTGGGGCGGTGCTCCCTGTGGCTGAGAGCTGTGGCGCCTCTTGTTGCGGACGGCCCCCTCACGTTGTCCTCACCTGGACCCTCGGTGTCGAGCCATATCACCATTTTATCTTTGTGTGTGTGTGTGTGTGTGTGCGTGTTTGCGTGTGTGTATGTGTGTTTGTTTGGACGGGGGTGGGAAGGATGGGTTTTCATTATTATCTATATATTTTGTTTTGTTTTATTTCATCTTGTTTGTTTTGTAAAGCACTCTGTGTTACACTTGTATGTATGAAAAGTGCTATATAAATAAATAAAGTTTGAGTTTGAATCGACCTCTCTGGCCAAACTTGACCAATGCACCCCGAAACTGATGGCCTTGACCCAATCAAAAGGAGGAGCTGCAGGCCTGAAGATAAGGCACATTAAGGACATGCTTCTTGAGGTATAATGACTAACGTTATTATGAATAGACCTTTATTTTAATCTGCCTCACTGTTTTCATGTCAAATGTCAAAATGGCTGCTATGAACAAGGTCTATTGTATACTAACACTTATTTTTTTTCAAATTGTCATTATTTGGGTTACACTTGCATCTGATTTTTATTGAACACCTGATCTATTTTTTCCATGAATCAGGACAACACAGTTGAAAAGCGCAGAGAAATTGCCATTCGCTCCCTCATAGTCTATCTTGGAGAGAAGGAGGAGGACCTTTTCAAACAGTACCACATAAGTAATTGAGTACGCTTTTAATTTTTAATTTTATTTGAACGGCCTGTCTCTGTAGCCTTCCCGCGTGGAGATATGGCAGTTTCAATCCCGTGCACCAGCCTCCTGTGGGCTAGGTGTTGAAATACATGGTCACCCTGCATTCCCTTATGCACGTCACCCTGAAGAGCTTGAGCTATGTATTTTATACATCCTAACACCTTTTAATTTCTTCTACAAGGATGTGGAGGAGCTCGACGCAGACCTTGCAATGCAAGTGATGAAGATTGCCATCATTGGTGATGGGTGTGCAAACATCGTAGTCGAGGGAACCAAGATCCTGCAGGGGATTGATGTCGCCAGATCCTGTGCTTTGCTGGTGGGAGTAATCTATGCTCTTAACCTTAGCTATCCCAAGCACTTGAAATTTACCTTTGAGGTATTCCAGAAGCTATGCCTTGAGCTCGATGGACAAAAAGCCAGCTCTAAAGTAATGAATCTCAAGTACGGTATTTTCTAGAGCAGACTTGATCAACCTTGCGTAAGGGAGAGGCTCACATCACACCCACACACACACACACACACACACACACAAAACTCGCTTGTTCTTTTTTTCTGAGATAGTATGAATACCTACTGAGTGAAAACCAAATCAGTGTAATCAGAATTGAAAAGGATGGCCTCTGTTCTCTGAGGGTGTTGGTGTATTTTGAATTTTATATGCAGTGCCTCTTTTGCTGGATATTTTTGCTGGAGTTAATCAGGAGGGTGAGCAGTCTGATATTGATGAGAAAAGAGATGAGAGATAAGAGATGACTGCCAAAATTGATTGAAAGAAGCTCATTTGATGTTGAAATTTGTGCCTTTAATGTATAGCAATCTGTCATATTTTGTTTTGAATCATTTTCATGTGTTCAAGTCAAAGGATGGTGATTCATGCACTGGGTTTTACTTAATTTTATAACACTGTTCCTCCTCATAACCTTCTGAGTTCATGTTTTGTGTCTTAGGAGAATATAGCCTACAAATGCTGCTGTTTGCACGTTTTTAAGGATTTTGAGCTACGATTAATTTCTCCCATGACCTCTGTGCTCTGAGGGTATTGGTGTATTTTGAACTTTATATGCAGTGCCTTCTTTTGCTGGCGTTAATCAGGAGGGTGAACAGTCAGATATTGATGAGAATAAGGATGATGATGTGAGAGTACTGCCAAAGTTGATTGAAAGAAGCTTTGCTCATTTGATGTTGAAATTAGTGCCTTTAATGTACAGCCATCTATCATATTTTGTTTTGAATCACTTTCATGTGTACAAGTCAAAGAATGGTGATTCATGCACTGGGTTTTACTTCATTTTATAACACTGTTCCTCCTCATAAGCTTCTGAGTGCATGTTGTTTTGTGTCTCAGGAGAATGTAGCCTACAAATGCTGTTGTTTGCACTTTTAAGAATTGTGCTACTGTTTTTTACTGTTACTGTAATTTGAATAAATGGTTCTAATTCATTTGAATAATACTGTCTGAATTTCTGTTCTTTTTGAGCACCAGGAAAGAGTCCCTTAGCTGCTGTCCGGTTGCCAGGTTTTGACATCGCCCTCATGCCTCTAAATACTCCTAGCAACCTTTCAGAAGGTATTTGTCATCTCCTTGCTGTCAGCTGTTTTCCCTCAGCCACCCTCAAACAAACAGAAATGCACACATCATCCTCATCTTCCTCAGATTGTGTTATAATCATTTGATTTTAATTGCTTCTTGCTTCACAAAGACAGCAAGGCTCTGTAGCTACACCTCGTTTCTGGGGGATTCCTTTTCTGAAGGTCATGACACAAGAGCAGACACAGCATGGTAAGCCTGAATATCATTTGGAAAAAAGTCTGATCATCATCAAAAATCTCCAACTCTCTTAGAACCTTGACTGCTTTGTGGGTGGGCTCCTCCATGGTGGATCAACTTAATTATTGAGTTCCTGTTACTTAGAAATGTGTTTTTATTGTGACCACAAAGCTACTTCACCATACTTAAAACATCATGTTCGATCAACTTAAATACTTGCAATCATGTTGACAGTTATTAAGTTCATGTTACTTAGAAATGTGTTTTATTGTGGCCAAAAAGCTACTTCATCATACTTAAAACATTATGTTGGATCAACTTAAGTACTTGCATTCATGTTGGCAATTATTACGTTCATGTTACTTAGAAATGTGTTTTATTGTGTCCAAAAAGCTACTTCACCACACTCAAAACATTGCTTTGAATTAATGTAATTCTGCCAGCAGTTGGCTTAACTTAAAAATTCTAGTGGAAAACGTTAACATATTTTTTTTTGTTGACCCAATGTTTTATTTAGTGTGTGTGACCATGCCATTTTTCTTGGGGATTTTAATATTCCTGATAAGCCATTGGTGAAGGACCTTTTAAGCCTTATTGATCCTTTTAATTTGGTGCAGTGTATGTCTGGTCCCACACATGAACATGGACACACATTAGACCTCGTCCTCTCTTATGGTTTATCTGTGTCTAACTTGGAGATCTGTGACGATGTGATTTCTGATCATATGCCTGTTTTGTGTGAAGTTGTTTTCTCCTTTGCCGATGTTAAATCTGACGCCCCTGTTCAGAGCCGTAGGATTTTTAACTCTTTTACTGCCGGTCAGTTTTAAGGGCCTTTAATCAGCTCTGTGTCAGCCCTGCCTCTGCTAACACAGAGGAGCTCAGCTCCTGGTTTAACTCCTCCTGCTGAATCATACTGGACTCTGTGGCTCCAATAAAAACTGTGCTGCCCAAGGCTAAAACTGAGCCATGATTTAATAGGAAACTCGTGCAGCTAGACGGGAGTGCCGCAAAGCTGAGCGGAAGTGGAAGAGGGACAAGCTGCAGGTTTCCCTCCAAATCCTAAAGGACTGTGGGCGTTGCTACCAGAACACTGTTAAAGAGACCAAAAGGAAATACCTGTCAAACCTCATTGAGTCAAATCGTCATAACCTGCGTGTGTTATTTAAAACCATTGATACTGTTCTTAATGCCCCACAGCCTGTCAGCTTGGAGGCATCTCCTGAAATGTGCAATAGCTTCCAGCATTTTTTTTATTGATAAGGTTGCTACTGCAAAGGCACTCATCTCAGTCCCTGCATCTGACCCCTCTGTCCCTGTTCCTTGTTCTGCAGCTCTTGATAAGTTTGAACCTGTGTCTCTATCATTTTTAGAAGATCTGATTGGCCATATTAAGACATCAGGTTCTCCCTGTGATGTTGTCTCACCTGGTTTCTTTAAAGTAGTTTTCCCTAGTATAGGGCAGTCGGTTCTGGCCATCATTAACAGCAGTCTGTCCTCTGGTGTTGTTCCCCCGAGTTTGAAACATGCAGTGGTCCAGCCCCTACTTAAGAAACCTGGCCTTGATGGCAGCGTGCTGGCCAATTTTAGGCCCATCTCTAAGCTGCCTTTTATCTCCAAAATCTTAGAAAAGGTTGTTCATGCTCAGCTAAAATCGAATTTAGATGAGCATAATGTCCTGGAGATCTTTCAGTCAGGCTTTAAAACTCTGCATAGCACAGAGTCAGCTTTACTAAGGGTTTTTAATGACATCCTCCTAGCAAATGACTCTGGTGACCATGTACTTCTTGTTTTATTGAACCTAACAGCAGCTTTTGACACTGCGGACCACAATACCCTAGTGGCTCGGTTACGCCACCTAGTGGGCATCTGTGGTACTTCACTGGAGTGGTTCATGTCTGGCTGACAGAAGCATGAGTGTAAGCCTTGGAAACTCAGTATCCAGCTCTGCTCCACTGCCATATGGGGTTCCACATGGGTCAATTTTAGCGCCCCTGCTTTTTTCTTTGTATTTATTGCTCCTGGGATCCATCCTGAGAAAGCATGGCATCTCTTTCCACTTCTATGCTGACGATAGTCAGATATATGTGCCGCTAAAAAAGTAAAATGCCTTCTCACTCACACCACTTCTGGCATGTCTTGAAAACATCAGACTGGTTGGCCTTGAACTTTTTAAATTTTAATGAGAAAAAAACAGAAGTGGTGGTGTTTGGTCCCAGTGGCCTTTATGTCCCTGTGTTGCTTTGTCTATTTATGTACAGCACTTTGTTTCAGCTGTGGCTGTTTTAAAGGGCTATATAAATAAAATTGAGGTGTGTTGAGTTGAGTTGAGTATTCCCAAGCAAGTGCCTTGGAGCAGTTTAGTGCTAGAAGACGACAGGTTACACACTCTGATGGGTACCCTCTGGTTCATTTCCACTAGCACGCTGCCTGACGATACACCATCAGCAAGTCCTGTTGGTTCTAGGACAGCTGTGCGCCCTGGCTGTGGATTTTCAACGGTTCCCCAGATGTCACACTCACTTTGTGGAGGAAGGATGGACGGCTCTGTGACCAGCACCCTAGAAACAGCATAAGCCTTGACGTCTCTTCCAGCTAAGTAACTTGGTAATGGCTCGCCGACTATGTAGACCTTACATCCTTTCTGGATAGTGACATCATTTTGCAACATGAAGTCAAGTCCCTTGAGGAGAGAGTCCTGAATAGGGGCCACATACACGTTACATGTTACATGTTGCTGCCTAAGGTCACATCATAACCTTTTGCAAGCCCCAATTCTTTTCCTTGTTCTGCATGTTTTAGGACAGCTCGTTTGCCATTGTCTGGGCTGCTCAAACCAAGTTGCTCAAACACTTCACATGACATGACCGTGGCTTGTGCTCCAGTATCAGCGACACACTGTATATCTAGGGGAGCGAAATCTACCATGTTGGCTGGCACCACTGGGTGCACGGGTGGGGGATCTCCCTTGGTGCTCTTCCGTTTTGTCTGGCTGGATTGTTTCAGTTAATGGTCGTTTCAGTGCCAGTGTCTCCACAGCAAGCTGAAGACATCCAACTTGGTCTCTGAGCTGAGCTTAATGTCCACCTCTTTGTTGTCATCAATCAATTAATCAATCAGTTTTATTTATAAAGCCCAATATCACAAATCACAATTTGCCTCACAGGGCTTTACAGCATCCAACATCCCTCTGTCCTTTGGACCCTCACAGCGGATAAGGAAAAACTCCCCCCAAAAAAAACCTTTACCGGGGGGAAAAAAACGGTAGAAACCTCAGGAAGAGCAACTGAGGAGGGATCCCTCTTCCAGGACAAACAGATGTGCAAAAGATGTTGTACAGAACAGATCAACATAATAAATTAACAGTAATATGTATGACACAATGAGACAGAAAGAGAGAGTGAGACAGAGAGAGAGAGAGAGAGAGAGAGAGAGAGAGAGATGCAGGACAGACGGTAATGACAGTAGCTTACAACAACATTCATGAAAGTAATAATATTATCGTTATAGTTCTGGCTACTGTGGTACAATATAGATAGAGATACATGTGTGATAATAATCATATGTGTATAATAACAGTAGAAGTATGACTAATGACTAATGATGGCAGCGGCAGCAGCAGGAGGCATCTGGCAGGACCACGGCAGCAGCACAACCACACACGTCACACTATCCAGGCACCGCTGCAATACGAGTTAACCTAAGAGACAGTGGAGCACAAAGGCTCCGGAGAAGAAGCCGAGTTAGTGACATCCAGAATGGCCGAGTTAGCAAGATGCCGTAATAGGATGCGAGAGAGAGAGAGAGAGAGAGAGAGAGAGAGAGAGAGAGAGGGAGAGAGAGGGAGAGAAGGTGCCTGGTATATTATGGGGGGGGTCCTCCGGCAGACTAGGCCTAAGTCAGCCTAACTAGGTGCTGGTACAGGGCAAGCCTGAGCCAGCCCTAACTATAAGCTTTATCAAAGAGGAAAGTCTTAAGTCTAGTCTTAAATGTGGAGACGGTGTCTGCCTCCCAGACCGCAACAGGAAGATGATTCCACAGGAGAGGAGCCTGATCTACTTTTGGAGACTTTAGGGACCGCGAGTAACCCTGCGTTCTCAGAGCACAGAGTTCTGGTGGGATAATATGGCACTATGAGCTCTCTAAGGTATGACGGAGCTTGACCATTTAGAGCTTTATAAGTTAACAGTAGGATTTTAAATTCAATTCTGGATTTTACAGGGAGCCAGTGCAGAGAAGCTAAAACAGGAGAAATATGATCTCGTTTCTTAGTTCCTGTTAGTGCACGTGCTGCTGCATTCTGAATTAGCTGAAGAGTTTTTAAGGATTTACTAGAGCTACCTGATAATAGAGAGTTACAGTAATCCAGCCTTGAGGTAACAAAAGCATGGACCAATTTTTCTGCATCTTTTTGGGTCAGGATAGGCCTAATTTTCGCAATATTACGGAGATGAAAAAATGCAGTCCGTGAGGTTTGTTTTAAATGAGAATTAAAAGACAAATCTTGATCAAATGTTACTCCGAGGTTTCTTACGGTAGTGGTAGAGGCCAGAGCAATGCCATCTAGAGAAACTATGTCATCAGATAAAGAGTCTCTGAGTTGTTTGGGGCCAAGAACAATAACTTCAGTTTTGTCTGAATTTAACATCAGGAAATTGGTGCTCATCCAGGTTTTTATGTCTTTAAGGCAGTTATGGACTTTAGTTAACTGATTACTTTCTTCTGGCTTCATCGATAAATACAACTGTGTATCATCCGCATAACAGTGGAAATTTATAGAGTGATTTCTAATGATGTTGCCTAAAGGAAGCATATATAGAATAAATAGGATTGGTCCAAGCACAGAACCTTGCGGAACTCCAAAAAAAACTTTAGTACGTAAGGATGCTTCATTATAAACGTCAACAAACTGAAAACGATCAGATAAATAAGATTTAAACCAGCTTAGTGCAGAACCTTTTAGGCCAATTAAGTGTTCCAGTCTCTGTAGCAGAATTTAATGGTCAATAGTGTCAAACGCTGCACTAAGATCTAATAAAACAAGTACAGAGACGAGTCCTTTGTCTGACGCAGTCATTTGTAATTTTAACTAGTGCTGTCTCAGTGCTATGATGCACTCTAAATCCTGACTGAAATTCCTCAAATAAATTATTATCATGGAGAAAATCACACAGCTGGTCTGCGACTACTTTCTCAAGGATCTTTGAAAGAAAGGGAAGATTAGATATTGGTCTATAGTTGACTAACACCTCTGGATCCAGGGTGGGCTTTTTTAGTAGAGGTTTAATTACAGCTACCTTAAAAGACTGTGGTACATAGCCTGTTAATAGGGATACATTGATCATATCTAATATATGAGTGTTAACTAAAGGTAAGACCTCCTTGAGTAGCCTAGTTGGGATGGGGTCTAGGAGACACGTTGACGATTTAGATGAAGAAATCACTGTGGTAGAGCAACAGAATGCAGAGGAAAAGTGGGAAGTAACCTGGGAGATGCCAGGGCCATCCTGACGTAGATTACTGTTGTCCAGGATGTCGTCTCGAGTTTCCATGGGGGCCATAAGCATGAGAGTTATACCCAGGGAAAGGCATGCCTGGGCCAGGTTGGGTAGGTTCACTCCTTCTGGGATTATGACATCGCCGGACTACAGGTTCAGCCAAGGTGTGTTCAGCCAACCTAGATCTAGCTGTCTCAGTTGTAAAGCAGTCCAGGTTAATTTGCTCAGACGTCCCTATGACAGAACTTCCTGGATGCCAATACTACCAGGGGAGAACCAGACTACTTATGAAGTCTGGTGCTACCCTGGTAGTATTGGCAATCCCCTCATCAAGTCGCTTGCTGTGTAACAGTAAAGGAACATTCCCCTTAAAAAAAGAAAGAAAAAAAAGAGGGAAGATTAAGCACGATGGATGAAAGGCAAGCAAGCCAAGGAGCAACTGGAGGGCAAGCCTCAGCTGATGCTAGACTGGAACAGCCTCCTGAATGGATACAAGTCCTCCTAGAAAACCAGGCCAAACAGCTGTTGCAATTGCTATCTCCAACCTTGGGCCAATTACAGGAAGCTGCATGAAGCATCCAGGAATTAAAGCCACAAGGAGGCAGCTTGGACAGTCATCCAAAATATGGAAGCCCACTCACTGCTTTTCCCAGCTCATCCATACCCAGCTTAGCCACACCTCTTCAGAGTGATGACCCACAAAGAGCCTCTGTGTGGGCCTGCCCTCTGGGACAGCCAGAGGAGCACCAGACTACTTATGAAGTACACATTGTAGAACTGAAGATGTTTAGCAATTCATTAATGAAAAAGTGTGCTAAAGGCATGTAAAGAAATCAGTCTACAACATGGCTTGCAAAATGACTTTTTTTTCAGAATATGGGTCCATGGTTCAATTTTCTAAGCCAATCTAAGGAAAATTACACACCTTTTTCATGGAATTGCAGGAAGTCCAACCATCCTTCCACCTCATCCAGCTTCATATACTTCAGCTGCAGGCTGTACTTCACCTGGACCAGCATTTTTACTGAGACATGCAGGACAGTTTGACAAAGTAAAGGATGATCTGTAAAAAGAATAAGTTTTTTGGCTGCTCCTGGTAAAGCTGGAAAAGGTTTGTAACTGGCAATTAGCTAGCTAACATTAGCACAGACTGCTAGCCAATATTAGCGAATCAATTGGAGAAAACTGCTGCTCAATCTTGGCAACAAACACAGCTTTGTACAGCATATATTCTCTGATGTTTTAATTTACATCCTGCAGTTCATAACATCAATCTACAATTGTTGCGGTAAGTTTCTACTTACCCTGTAGAACTGCATGAGAGGAAGAAAATGGCTCCAACTTCTCCTTGTCTCCAGCCTAAGCAGTGAATGCGCGTGTCCCTGTGGGTGGAGCTAAATTACATATGCAGAGTTGAACTAACACTGACCTGATCAATTCTGTCAATAACTCTGTTGAGACCTCAGCCACATGTTTTAAACAATAGAAAGGCCTTAACAAAACCAGCCAAGAACAAAGGAAACATGGCAAGCTTCCATCTGTCTGGTAACTATCAAAGTGTAAATCACTTTTGAAATTCAAACTCTTGCTCCCTATTGGGCGACAGCAGCCAGGTTCAGATGGAGTCAGATGGAATCCCTTCTGAAGTCACTGAGACTTTAATTGCCACTGCGCGCTGACACCCCTCGCAATCCCCGAGTGAATAGTTGCTGGAAGGAAACCAAAAGCTTTCTGTGTGCAAGTTACTGCCAGGGATTTTTTTTTTTCTTTTTTTTTTGTTTTGTGTATGTGTATATGTGTATGCATGTGCATGTATGTGTATATATGTGTATGGGTGCATATACATGCAGATGTTTGTGTATATATGTAGTTATCTATTTATTTTAATTGTTTGTTTTGATAATTGTACCCTTCCTGTTGATATGTGAGGGGTTGGGGGGGGTGGGGAAGGGTTATGAAATTTTCTGAACATGATTTTCTGTAAATACCCTTAAACTTATAAATAAAATAAAAAAGTGTAAGGGCAAAAAAAAAAAGTTACTACCAGGGAGCACCTCAAAAGTTTGAATTCAACCAACCTAGGCCGCCCTTTTGTTTCTTGACTCGCTGGACGAGGAAAGACACCTTTTTCTTTTTGTTTTTAACACTCAACGGAGAACCAGAGGAATGCCGCGCAACCCCGCTGTTCCTCAACATCTACAGGGTTCAGAGAAACCCCTTTCTCTTCCAAGGAAGACGGAGCCACTGAGCCATTTTTCCCTTTTTGTCTAAATACTGGTTGATCATTGATCCCTGTATCCAGGGTGGTCCCCCGGAATTATTGATGTACATTAATAATTTAATTTCGTAATTAATTACAATTAGTAATTAATAATCAATAACCAATTTGCCTTTAGCAAATCCCTACATTTTTGGTGCCCAGGCTATCTTAAACCAGCTTTGATGCAATAATTGTGTACAATAACCCACAATTTTGAAGTTTTATAGAAAATTCCCCTTTTCTTTAAAAAATCTATTTCTCGAAGATTGCATTTCTGTGTAGCTGCCAAGCATAGCCAGTCATGCTTTGTGAACTGCTGCAGTGTGTATTAGTGGTTAGTGTTTTACTACTGTTGTGCTTGTTTTAAGTAGTTAGTATTTTTGGCTTTGAGGTAAGTAGTGCTTTAGCATAGCTATTGCTCTTGAGAGGTGCTAAACCCACCTCATTAACATCTGAATAAGATGCAGAGCAGAGCAATTAGCTTAACACCTACATCCTGTAGGAGTGTAAGTCACAGGTACAGCTCTCACCTGTGCATTAACAACAAATTCAGCATCACTCACAGTACAGTAAGCTTATTGAACCCACAGTGTGCAAATCTACTTCATAGCAATGAGTAACCAGAGCCCATGTGCGACAGGAGTTGAAGCTTCTCAGGAGTCAGGCTACCCAGCCCTGCAGGATGCGGACGCCGGACTTATCCATCTTTACATAGATGACAGCCTTAATAGCCTTAATAGCTATAGCATCAAAAACCTGTGAAGACAAACTCAGGGAGTTTATAAGCTATGTCAGTGATCCGGCTGGAAAGCCTTACGGCTGGAAAGTTGCAGGCTGTAGAGGCCCAAGAATAGCTTGCTCAGCTGCAGTGTGACAATGCCCGCCTGGGACAGAAGGTCCAGGCCAGGGTAGACTCAGCCTCTGACTCACAAGAGGAAGGTGCGCAACTGCAACAAGTTGAAGAGTCTTTGCACTCACTTATCCAGACAGCCCAGCAAGAGTCATCAGATGGTGCTTCTGAGTACGAGTCAGAACCTCCTGCTGATGACATGGAGACCGACCAGCTTTGCAAACGAGAAGCTTCACTTCTGTGGAGGCTTGAAGCTGCCCAGTCAGTTGGGCTGCCCTCACCGAGCCCCCCAGTCCCCCTGATCAACACAGACTTGAAGCACCCCAGTCAACTGGGCATGACACAGCTGACCAACCAGCAGCCGCGTCTGGGAGCAGAACAGCATCTAGAAGTGCAGCAGCTGATCTCATCACAATGGATAGCTATGCCTCTCGCTTAGTGAACCCGAGGTTCCCGGTTGTAGAGAGTGCACCTCAGTCCGTCTTTAGTCGCACCACCTTGCACTCCATTGACACAGTGACTCCATTCTGGGGTGATGAGATTTTTCCTCAAGCTCTATGTGGTGCAAGTAGCTATGGGCAGGCATTCACAGGGGACCTTCAGCTCCCACGTGCGTCATGCCCTCAGTGCCACAGAAGCACCAGAGACATTTCCTCCGTTGACTCGGTTGGCCCATGCCCACCACGGGGCCACGGCCTGCAAACTTGTCACCTTGAGTCCGTCGCTAGGGACATAGAATGATTCAACCCGAGCAACAGAGACACAAATGTTGATGACTAGCTTCAAGAGGTCAAGCTGTCTCCTTGACCTGCCTCATTCCTCATTCCTCATCCCGTGACCGCTACTCAGCCCTCTGCCAAGCTCTGAGGGATGAGTATTCCCTGTTCACATACCCCACCTCTGCCACCCTCTGCACCTTTGCCATCACTCAAAGGAAGCAAGAGTCTCCAAAGGAGTACTATCGGTGCCTTAGAGTCGCATACTTCAAAGGCTGCAATGCACCAGGACTAGAGGAGGAACATGGCTTCAAGTCCCTGTTTCTGCACAACCTTCATGAGACAGTGCGATATGACATTGCAGTGTATTGCAAGACCAGGAATCTCCCTATGCAGGAGATCCGGAGGTATGCACAGATGGTATGGGAGATTCGCATGCATCCAGCTAAGAAGCCAGAGAGCGATGCCAGAGTCCTGGGGATCCAAGCAGCGGAAGATGCAGACTTGGCGCTTGAAGGCAACAAGATGCATCGTGCTGCTTCCCGAGCAGGACCCCAGAGGCACCAAGCACCAAACCAACAGGGTGTTGGAAGAAATAAGGGGGTGAGAAGCAGGGAAGGCAGAAACAACAGAACTCTTCCTGACCAAAGCAGAAAGTTCAAAGCAAGCGGGTAAGTATGACCAGAAGGCCACCCTAACAGGGGTGGCATAACATCAGAAATGAAGGAGCTGATTCGAGTTTGCCTGGCAAAAGCAGTTAGACAACTGGACCTGCCAAGCCATTCCACCTCACGTCATGACCCCCCAAAGGGGTAAGACACCAAGCCCCTGTCAGTGTGACTAGACCAAGCATCTTCCCCCTCCACAGCCAAAGTTTACTTTGTTGGTTGGGGAAGAGGACCAGGGGAGGTCGAGGGAGTCCTTAAAGTGGACACCCCCTGTTCCACCGATTCCCCTTTCTTGGCTTTCTTGGGCGACCTTGTCCATAAGGGCAACGCCCGACCAATATATACCTCTGTGGTGATGGGGGGTGCGTCAGCACCCTCGCCCTGCTTGACTCCGGGTCTGAGATAAGCTTGATGAGTTCTGATATGTTTAAAGAGGTTGCTAGAGCAATGCTGTCCTCCAGCAAACCCCTCCAAATTGAGACCTGCAATGTTAGCATTACCAGCTACGCGCAGGACACGTCATCCATCACAAGATGTGCCTGGGTCAACGTAACCTTCCAAGAGATGACACTCATGCATTCCATCTACATCTGTGTCCTAGACACAGAGCCATTGCTTATCGGACAGGACCTACTGAACAGATTGGAACCACTCATTGACTGCCACCGTGGCCAAATTTGGGCTCAGGTTGACACAGCAACGTCACTGTCATTGAGTCCAGAACACCCCTGCCTATGCTTATGCCTCCTGTGGATACCAACTTTAGCTCTGGCCCCTCCACACTGCCGGTGTGCCCGGAACTTCTGCAGTCTGATAGCCCAACCTCTTTTGAAGAACACAGGTCTTTCCTTTGCCCCCTGAAAAATGTGAGCTCATCACTGAACAGACCCTATATCATTGGAGGTGTACATCTTAATGGCACCTTGGTCCCTGAAGCGATTCTAACGCTCTGGTCCAAGAAGTCAGCCATTGACCAAGACCTGTTTAAGACCTTATGCCAGCACAACCCCTTCTTGGCTTACATACAGCGAAGCCATCGCGTTCTTTCCGCAGGGTCACCACAGACCCTTCTTGAGGCAACTGGGGTGTGCTCCCTTACCATACAGATTGGCAAGAAACAGGTCATGCACTACATAAGTGTAGTCCCTCATCTTCAGCCTCCTTTCACAGCTACAAATTTCCACCAGAAACCCTCATTATCTTCCTTGGAGCTGGGTTGTATTCTTTTCAGCAGAGGCATTGCTGGGGAAAGGCTTGTAATGGGATCCATGGATCCAGGTGTCGATGATTCATAACACTGTACTAACTTTTTAAAAGTAGATGGAGCATCTGCTGTCCACTACCCGGACTTCAGGTGGGATCCTGTCCTCTGTTTGTCAGAGCGGAACTTTCCCTGAGTCTTCTAGAGACTCCTGCTGGCAGTTTAACCCTCAGTCAAGGCACAGGTGTAGACGTCCATCCCATCCTCGTTGCCACATATGAGGGAAATTCTCCTTCTCCTCTCCTGAAGAAGTGATGGACTTGGTGTGAGGAATAAGTCTCTTTAATACATGCAGCATGGAGAGAAGGGTAAGTGTTCTCTGACAGCCTTCAGACTCTACAGACCTTTATACCCAAACAAAGCATCTGAACCCAGGTTGCACCCACCTGCTACATTTGAAAAGGAGATTGCCCACTCTAACAAGTGTTTAACAGACAATATGGTAATGTAGGAGGGTTATGCCCTCCAAGGTACTTTTCTGTCAGCTGATATGACTGATTTTGTCATGTTTCCCTTATTGCAGATTTAAGGCCAGACTGCTGCTTTGACTGAGCCGATTCGCCTGTACTGTATGCTTTTAAACCTCTATGAACCTGAACCAACTGAATCTCACTCTATTTTGTTTTTTCTTGTTTTCTTTAGGCAGTGGGATGACCTGCGGGGAGTAGTCTTGGGATACACACCCCTCTTTGCATGCAGTGTGGTATGTTTGAAGGGTAGTGGTCACCTAAGTGTTTTGTAGGTTTGTTTCTCCTTGCAGTGTAAGTTGTAGTGCTTGCAGTGATCACAGTGTGCACAGGTGGTGGTTTCTATTGGGGACTGCGATAGAATCTCCCTGCGGTAAGTACCCTGTCCTGCATATTCATCCGCAATCATTTAATGTCTTATTGAATTTCATTTTATTGTGAATCAATTTGCTATTTACTGACCCGCTGTTTTAAATTATTTATTAGCAGTGTTTTCACTACAATGCAAGTGAGACCCCCCACCAGGCCTATGCCAGGCAAAAAATCATAAACAAATGGAGGCTCTCATCGGCAAAAACAAAAAAAAGAATGCCAAATACACCAAATAAATATGCCAAATATCCATTCATTTGTAAATCAATGAAAAGTACGTTTAGAGCCTGTGCGAGAGCAAGCACAAGAGCCTAAAATATTTTTTCGCGCTATGTCGTCTTGTTCCACGCTAAACATATCGTGAGGAGAAAAAACAAAAAAGCGACCAAGAAAGCATATTAACATTTTTCAAGAAAACGCCCTCTCATAATAGGCCCACTGTTTCTGAGTCTGATGACAGAAGGGGTGGAGAGGGAGGTGACAAAAATGAAAGTGCAGCAGGTGCAGTTGGGGAGGGCAATGCGGGTCCAACTGAAGCAGAAGCCGGAGGTGTAGCTTAAGGTGTAGCTGCTGAACCAGCAAAGAAAAAAAAGGCCAAACACAGGCAATCTGGATGGGACCCAGAGTGGATGGATAACCCCAAATATAGCCTGTGGTTGTACAAGTCTACTCATGGTAAATTTACGATTAATTAGAATTGCGCTTTCTACGAACTGAGTAGAAGCCAACGTTACCTTGCTTGCTAGCTAGCTAAGGCAGGGTGGGTAAGCATAGCTAGCAGATCAGAACGGATCAGGCCTATTTTCCAAATGTGTGCATGTCTCGGTCTCCCGTGTGTGGGCTGTCTTCAAATATTAAGATGCACTGCCAGTAGCGGTTCTAGCCTAAATGGCCCCCTGGGCGACAACCCCCTCAGCACACAAATAGACTCATTTTTCGCTATTCTGTAGGGATGTTCTGTCGTTTATGCCGTCAACATAAACAGCCAGTTAAAAGAGGAACATCCCAGAGAGCTTTCATTGAGGTCCCGTCAGAGCTGTACCAGAAAGACACCCTTGATGCCCACATGGGGTAAGCTTACCACACTGCAGCCTACCCACGCAACTTTAAAGGTAGGATTTCAGTGATACAATTCTGCATATATTTTTGAGTTTCAATGTAAAACGACTTGATTGGTGTTTTATGTAAAACTATTGTTTGTCATTTTTCTATATTATCCAGGTCACACTGTCACAACAGCCTTTGAACCAGTGTTGAGGGTAGAGCACAAGGTTGTGGTGGGTGCTTTCAAATGCCTCTACTGGCTGGTGAAGCATGAAATTGCCCACCACACCAACTATCCTGCTCTACTTCAGCTATCAGAGCTGCTGGGTTGTGATTATTTTGCCAAACTTAAAGCAGCTGTGCAGAACTTTTCGTTTTCATTGATTATAGCGCCCCTTTGGTCGAAGTGGTATGACACCCACAGCCTGGTGTCGTAAAATTCTGACTGCAGCCGGCAATTACCGCATGCATTTGTTTTGGAGAGTGAGATGATTAACTAACGTCAGGTCAGTCCAAGTAAATAGTGGAAACAGCAAAATTACTCAGTAAATTCTCCTGTCGTGTTTCTGTTCTGATCTAATCTAATCTGTTGTGTATTTTGAGCTACTAAGGCTACCGTAGTAGTGTGAGCCTCAAGTTATTCTGGGTAATGTAGTAACCGTTGTTGTGCTACTGGAAACAATGAGAAGCAGCCGTGGACGTTCGGTGTAAGGAGGAATAAACAGTTAACAAGTCATCTGCTGACTCCGTATTATTATGTGAAAAGAATACTCAGACGATTTGGGAGTTATGCTTTTTCTCTATCATTTTCATATTGAGACAGCGGTGAGCATGGCACTTGCAGGGGGTCAGTACATCTTGCGCGGAGGGATACACCGGTGAGCAACAGCTGCAGCTGGCCCTGGGACAGGTATGCTAGGTCACTCGGTAAAAGCAAACAAAGAGACGACATGGACGATATTACTCACCCGACTGAAAGCTGTCCATCAGCTCCTGCAGGCCTGGGGCGTTTTTTCCAGTTCATCTTAGGAACATGAAAAAAAGTTTCAATCATGCCAGGATTAGTGATTGCTGCAAAGTTTTCATTCCTTGTGATGCACTCTCTGCGGCGGTTTTCCTCCTGATGATATATCTCCCCAACGATGGTAGCACCGAATCCCACTATGTGCAGGAAAATAGCAGCGGAGGATTCAGCCTCTCTCCTGGCCTGCTCAGCATCCAACACATGGAGTTCCTCATCTGTACGCTCCGGCTCAAACAGGTATGGCTCTGGATCTGTGTCCGCTACAAGAAACTCTTCAAAATCGAGTTCAAAGTCGTCCATTGCAGCTACTATAGTCAGGAGATATCGCTAGGCTAAATAAACAGCTGAGTTTTGTTTACAAGCTACGTCTATGCCTGCTCACTGGTGTATTCCTCCGCGGACCACAGCGCAGGACGTACTGACCCCCTATAAGCGCAATGCTAAATGCTGAGACCCAGCCACTGGCCGTACAGACACAAAAAAGATATTGATTATGTTGTCTCAATATGAAAATGATAGAGAAAGGGCATAACTCCCAAATCGTCGGAGTATTCTTTTATGTGAAGATACACAGTGAAGACATAACATAATCCTAACACAGCAAAGCTGTTACCTGCAGCCTTTGCTTGCAAAGCTAAGGCTACTAACATTAGGTCAGTCCAAGTAATTAGTGGAAACATGCTAGTATGCTAACGTTACACACAAATTAGTAGTAAAGTAAGACCTGTTCATAAATGTTCTGGTGTAGCTCTGAATTTCTTATAAACTGAGGAGAACTGCCTGCTGTATATTTGTGTTCATGGTCACAGTCACAGATAATTTTAGATGATGCTCCTTCGTTATCCACCATGACATCAAAAGTACAACCAAGTCCTCATAGATACATCTCTGGTAAAACTGTTAGGTGTTATGTGTTCAGCAATGCCCGTTGCGTACTGCTTACTTGAAGAACACTGTAAACACGGCTCCTTGTTCTTCTGTGGTTTAATCGCTGCGGGCCGCTGCTGGCGAGCAGAATCACTTCCGCCTCGGGTGCCCTATTCTGGTTTGCTGACTTCCGCTGTGTGTCTGACCCGAGCTAGGCTACGCTAAATAGCCATATAGAGAAAGGCTTTTTTGTCACTGCTGGGTTCAAATAAATATGCAGATCTTCAAGGGGGGGTGGTACGAACTAGGGACAGTTTTAATAATGGTAAAAAGTTCCTCACAGCTGCTTTAAGGTAAATTGTATTCTTATTAATATCTAAAGCAACTGCTTTATCTGTTTATATTTATTGTTTCAAACACAAGACATTAAACAAACTACATGTCTCATCGCATGGTAGATGAAATGCTGGAAATACTGACCAGTCCTGTTGAAGCCCCTATCCTGGAAGCCATTCGCATCTCCCAGGCTGTCGGGCTTGAACTGGACAAGAGAACAGACACTGCTGTTGTTAAACAGCTAGATGTGCATGTTCGGTAAGGATATATTTTTCTTTGACATAACACATAGATTCACATATTATGAATAATTTCATAATTGACTATTTTTTAAAAAGGCAATGGGATTTTTACATTGGGCAGTTTTGTCAAGAACCAAAACACCACCTGGTGGCAATTTGACTAACAAGCTCTATATTGAATAATTTTCTTTCAGATACCTTGATCAAGGTCCAATCCCAATTCCTATTTTAACCCTCAATCTCACTAGCCCTCAAAACCAAGTGTTAAGGGCTATCTTGTGACTTTAAAATGGAACACCCCTCAAAGGCAAATACTTCTTAAGACTGTCGGTGGCAGCAATATGCCAAAACTCAGTCCAGTCTGTCAATTCAAAGAAGAAGAAATATATGTCATCATCAGTAGTCGTCGATAAAAAGACGTGATGAGTTTTTTTCCCCAACACTTTATTTCGATTCTTGTACAAAACAAGCAGTGACAGACATGAACAGAACAAATATGCCAGGGTTAAGAGAAAAGAAAAAGAAATAAAATAAACAAATAAATCAATACAAAAGTTCAGCAGCTCAAACAATTAAATTGTTTACCTATTTATGGCTTTGGAGTTTGTGGAGTGCTGAATGGTTTCTAAGTATTGCTGCATTTCATTCATAAAATTTTGAACAAGGGTTTTCTGTTACAAAATTTACTCTTATGAATATGGAATTTCGCTAAGATAATAAATAGATTAATTATATAGAATTGTTTTTGTTTTGAAATGCAGGCATCATAAAATCCAAACAGCACATCTTTGTACAGTAGTGAAAATAGAACATTAATGTTGCAATGAATACACTCGACAAAATCTTTCCAAAAAGTGACAGTATAGGGGCAGCAAAACAAATGTACAGTTACCAAACAATATTCTTCGACAATGCTGTCTGCAGCTGTGCTGATTTCATATTGAAATAGAATGCTTGATCACTATGGGAACAGTTGCTGTTGTGACCGAGAATTATGTTATGAATATGAACAGTTCACAAGTTACAAATTACTCACTCCCATAGTTGTTTTGGAGCCTGCTTGCTTTTTGTAAACTTGCTTCATTGGTGACCCTGAAATGAATCAGGGTTTGTGTTTTGTCTGGTGGCCCTGAAATGGAACAGAGATAACAACATTACTTTCTTTTATTTTTTATTTTTTTGGGCTACCTGTCAGACATTCGTTAAGTTATTAGATTAGTTTAATGCAGTATTGCAAGTATTATCACAATGAATACTGTAGTCAACATCCAGCAGAACTGGTGAGGCTGTTTATACGGTCACACAAGTGTTATCTGGTGACTTTCATCCGTGTTTCACTCTTTGGGTTATAAGTTGATATTCAAATAACCTGTACCACAACAACTGACGTAACTTATTCAGCGGAAAGTCACCAGATAATATGATCACTAACGTTAACCTGCAGGTGTAACGTTACCAGCTGCAGACTCTACGGCTACAGGAGATGACACCGTCCAGTCATCTTACAAAAATGTTGATGCAAACATTTCATGTATACTAAAACAACTTAACAACTACATTATCACTGAGAAAAATGACTTTTTGTAACTGAAAGACAGCATACTCAGTTATCAGAGAACCAGGGTTACGTGCGGCAGGGCAGGCAAGCCGTCGCCCGCGAACAAAAATATGTGTGTTACGATACAAAGAGGTCTATAGTCCATAAAATGACGTTAAACTAAATTAATGCAATGGTTATCATAATTTTAAAACAACTATTAATGAGGAAAATACTCACATTGATAACTTGCTTCCTTACGCTGGTCGCCGCCATCTTGCATTGACTGAATCGTCTATACTTGGTTGGGTTCGGCTTAGCTCGGCGGATGATACGCAAAGGATTCTGGGATAGCACTTATTGCTAAGTGTGGTCCTGGAAAATCTTAAGAGTAAGGGCCATACAACCCTTATTCTTGACCCTCAACTCAACACTGAGAATCGGGACAGCACTCGCACTTCGTGGGAGCGCGGATTTTTGAGACTGAGGGCTCTAGTTTACCGGCACAGCGCAGGGTGGCAAGGGTTTCAAGCAGCGCAACCCGAGGTGCGCTCAGTTTGGTAGTTTGGCAGACCGAGGTGCGCTGAGATGGGTGTGGCGGCACAGCAGGGGGAGGTGTCGACAGATCCAGCTTGGCGCAGTGACAGTTTCGTGCCAAAAGGCTTCGCTGAAGGTGCGCTAAAAGCTCGCCAGCTGAAACCAGGTCTACTGTCAGCGCAGGCAGAGGGCAGCCGGTGTAAGCCGAAGTTTGACTGACAGGCGAACAGTGCGCACACGTCACCAAAACCTCACAGGCAGGTTTCCAGAATGTCAGGCACATTAACGATGCAATAAATACCCCAAAAAAACACTATTCAATGCAACTATCTGCAATCAGCACATAAATGTATCTCTATATTGACTGTCCCCTTACATCTGATGTCAGATCAAAGGGGATTGGCACCGTTTGGCACGTTTGGCATGCGTAATGGAAACCCAACCTCATTTGATTAACACAGCTGCAAACTTATGAGTTTACATCCCTCTCAGCCAACCACAAACAGCCACAGCATCAGATAGGGAGTATATATTCAGCATCTGTCATCTTAGAAAAGTCAAAAGAAAAGAAACAGAGTGAGACTGCAAGAGAGAAAGAGAGAGCGCACGCGCACGAGAGAAACGCAACGTTGATTTACAATTGTGGTGACCTCCTCCCAGGCTACCTTCGCATCATCAGCCTATGGAGGTCTGCTCGCAGTTCCGTATATTCGGACACTGCGAGCTTGGACCTCCCGGACCAAAACATCAGTTTCCTCCTGGGAGAAGTTTGGCCGTCTGACACTGCTGCTCTCTTCTGCCATGGCGAATTGAGTAAACTCTCATTACGCCTTTGCGCGGCGCATTTAAGGGCGAGGAGAGGGGCTCATTTGATTGGTGTGATGTGTGTAAAAAAACCCACTCCACGCCTTCTCTCCTCCCCCTTTCCGACTTGCACAGGTAGGAGGGACGGAGGTGGGAAAGAGGAGTAGCTGCGCCAGCGTGCACGGTGTGCCAAACTTGCAAAATCCGCCTGGCCACACCCAGTTAGTGAAGCACAGGTGCGCTGCGCCCCCGCCTGGTCTGCTAAACTAGAGCCCTGGGAGTTAAGATTGAGGGTTAAGACAGAAATTGGGATTGGGCCAAGGAGGGAGTTCTTTTTTGCCACTTTTTGGACTTGGTTCCAATTTCTGATGGGAAGGCCAACACAATTGTGTGTGCTGTCCATGATGTCATCAATAAGAAGGGCATTCCCCAAAAAAAGATATTTGGTCTTGGAACAGATGGTGCAGCAGTCATGACTGGTAAATTTACTGTACCATTCTCCACACCAAAACACTTAATTTCTTTTTTATACATTTCAATTTTTTTCCTCTTCCCTTGTATTTTTTAAATAGGACGCCAAAATGGAGTGGCAAAGCAATTGTGTGACATCATGCCATGGATAGTTCCAGTGCACTGTGCTGCCCACCATCTGGCCCTAGTCTGTAAAACTGCCTCAGAGGCAATGCACTTCATGGAGACCTTTAGGGATTACCTGCAGCAGCTTCACCTATACTTCAAGAACAGTGCCACCAGGACAGCATTCCTGAAGGAATCTGCCAGACTCCTGGGCATCTGTGATCTGAAGGTGAAGGTAGGACAAATATTCATTTTTTCTTGGAGAATTGGAGATCACTGACACTTGTATTAAGGGTTTATGTGCTTTATTTTAGTGAGAAATGTACTAATTATCTCCCCACAATAATTTCTAGGAGGTCAAAGACACGCGGTGGCTTTCGCAGCACCAGGCAGTAGCCAACCTGCTCCAGAATCTCCATGCAGTGCTAACGGTCCTGGCAGAGGAGGTGGAGCACAACAAGTGCCCTGTGGCAAAAGGTTTTTACTCCTTTTGTGCCACTTACAGATTTGTGGCTGCTATTTACCTCCAGGCTGACTTGCTACCGCATCTGGCAAGGTTGTCAAAGGTTTTCCAAAAGAAGGATGTTAATGTTCTTGCCTTGAAAGACACCGATAAGATAAGATAATTTCTTTATGCTTTTTTGTTGTTGTTGTTGTTGTTTTTTAAAGCAGTGCAACCATGTCTATATGTGATGTGTCTGTTCATGTGTGTGTAGCCATTTGTAGCATGAGATCAGTAGTACCCCAGTATGATACTGTCCAGCAGGCCAGCTTATTGACTGACTGCTCATTAACCTGTGCCACTTACATAAATGTCATGTTTTTTTCTCAGGTGCCAGTCACAATCGAAGCTATCTACAAGATCAAGGAGGCAGGTGATCAACAGCCTCCTGGTTCAGCCCTGTCTACACCCCAATGCAATCTGGACAATCCCAATGGGCTGGGACTGCTGAATATACAAGCTGAAGAGGAGCGGGGCAGGAGAGGCCAGCACTCCAGAAACCCTGATGAGAATATAAGGAATGCAAGGGATGTCTTCTGGGAACAATTTTGCACTCAGGTAATGCTATTTGACATTATTGATAAAAGAAGGCTGCAAATACAAATGTAAGATTTGTACACAACAATTATCAAAGATGTATTTTTAAATAAATAGGTGATGAAGCCATATGTAGAAAGCATGATTCCACCAACTGGACATCCTGGGTGCCTTCAGTGTCCTGGGTCCACAAGCAGCCAGGAAACCAGACCAAGATGTTCCTGTAAGCCACCTTAAGACCCTTGGCGGCGGCTTTTCAGCCGATTGAGCATGTTGAATCGCCAGCGAAGCTTGTCAGTGAGAGAGATCACTCTGATAGGCTGTTCAGGTTTTATTTCCTCACCCCTGTAGCGAGTGAATCTGCCTGTAGTGAAACCGGGGCTAACCGGTGCTTCCTCCTCAGGCTCCTCTTCACTCAGCTGCCCGACAGACCCGCTGCTTCTTACCACTTTAGCCTTAATAACAAACCAGGGATAGCTGTGAGGCTAGTAGAGCGTTAGCCGTAGCTTGACCGGAGTGAAGCTGAGTGGAGCCTGCGGAGGAAACACCTCGACCGTCTGGATGTAATAGTCCATGGAGGTGTTGCGGTGCTCGGCTGCACAGATAGGAAACCCCTCGGCTGACAGGATGTACAACTCTCTCACTCCACTACTTTGTTTATCTCATGCATTCCTCAGACTGTTAGACTTATCTGTGACTGTGACCATGAACACAAATATACAGCAGGCAGTTGTCCTCAGAAATTCAGAGCTACACCAGAACATTTATGAACAGGTCTTACTTTACTATTAATTTGTGTGTAACGTTAGCATGTTAGCCTGTTTCCACTAATTACTTGGACTGACCTAACGTTAGTAGCGTTAGCTTTGCAAGCAAAGGCTGCAGGTAACAGCTTTGCTGTGTTAGGATTATGTTATGTCTTCACTGTGTATCTTCACATAAAAGAATACTCTGACAATTTGGGAGTTATGCCCTTTCTCTATCATTTTCATATTGAGACAACATGATCAATATCTTTTTTGTGTCTGTATGTCCAGTGGCTGGGTCTCAGCGTTTAGCATTGCACTTATAGGGGGTCAGTAGGTCCTGCGCTGTGATCCGTGGAGGGATACACTGGTGAGCAGGCACAGACGTAGCTTGTAAACAAAACTCAGCTGTTAATTTAGCCTAGCGATATCTCCGGACTATAGTAGCTGCAATGGACGACTTTGAACTCGATTTTGAAGAGTTTCTTGTAGCGGACACAGATCCAGAGCCATACCTGTTTGAGCCGGAGTACACAGATGAGGAACTCCATGTGTTGAGTGCTGAGCAGAGATGAGAGAGGCTGAATCCTCCGCTGCTATTTTCCTGCACATAGTGGGATTCGGTGCTGCCATCGTTGGGGAGATATATCATCAGGAGGAAAACCGCCGCAGAGAGTGCATCACAAGGAATGAAAACTTTGCAGCAATCACTAATCCTGGCGTGATTGAAATTTTTTTTCATGTTCCTAAGATGAACTGGAAAAAAATGCCCCAGGCCTGCAGGAGCTGATGGACAGTTTTCAGTCGGGTGAGTAATATTGTCCGTGTCGTCTCTTTGTTTGTCATTTGCTGAGTGACCTAGCGTACCTGTCCCAGAGTCAGCTGCAGCTGTTGCTCACCGGTGTATCCCTCCCCACAAGCTGTACTGACAGTGCCATGCTAACCGCAGATCTGGAGAATTAGCACCAACAATGCCACCTTAGGACTTGCACCTAAATAATCTACTTTTCACTCTAATTTCTCAGAGGGTTTCCCAAAAAATACCACCCATACACAGGTAAGCTTCACAAATGAATACAGGCACGATATAAGAAAAAGGTTAACAAGTTTTATTACTCACAGTAAAATAATTTCTTTATTAAGTTATTTCTCTTTAAAAAAAAACAGTTATATAGTTGTTTTTATTTCCAAAGGGCACAATATTAACCTGTACAGTGACTCAGACGTTAAGTTAGAAAGAGAGAGTCAGCACTTTAGCTGTTTTTGAGGTCTACTGCGCAAATAAACAAAAAGAAAGAAAAGAAACCAAACAAAATATCTATATACAAAACAACTGCAAATTCAAATCAAAATGAAAGAAAAACAAAAATCAACATGCTGCATGCATAAACTTAGCAGGTCCTCAATGCTGTGTTAACTTCCTGCCCCCCCACTAAGGAGTCACGGTCTGAGGTCAGTCTTGAACTACAATACACTACTTTACAAAAAAAAAGGGCGTCTAAACGACAAAGGCAGAGCGGCAGAGCGGCTGTCTAAGTGAGCCAAGCAAAACAAAAAGAAAACAAACTATGGAGGTAAGAGGCAAGGCAAGGCAAAACAGCAGCCTAACGCCAGGCAAACTTTAAAAGAGACACAGAGTGAGCGTTAGTAACCAATACATAAGCTACATAAGCACTAGCAGACAAAATAACACTGGGCTTGTGGCACTGTTTACCTGCGTGGTTAGCTGTAGCCTGCACAAATCAATAATGTAGTTGTTGGAGGCTAACGCCAGCAGCGACGGCTAACCGGAAGGGGACACACACGCATACCTTGGCTCAACACGCCAACCTACAACAGAAAACTGTCAACATGGCACCCTATAACATCTTCACAGCATCATAAGACTCTGCTACACATAACTGGAGAACGAACACACGGCACATACGCCGGGAATAAGGTAGCTGTTGGAAGCTAACGGCGGCAGCGGCGGCTAACCGGAAGGGGACACACACACACACACACACACACACACACACACACACCTTGGCTCAACACGCCAACCAACAACAGAAAACTGTCAACACGGCACCTTATAACATCTTCACAGCATCATAAGACTGTGCTACACATACCTGGAGAACAAACAGACGGCACATAGGCCGGGAAACCACAGCTCAGCAGAGCTGCACGCCGGCCAGCACTTGCTTCAGCAGGGGAGAGAGGGCGACTAAACGACAGCGGGGGGGTATACGAACAGGTCTGCATTGGCAGCCAATAACGCGGCTGCACTACAGATGCTGGTAAGGGGTGTGACACACACCTGCCGCGATTGCCATGCCTGCTGCAACATAAACAGACTGAGGGACACAGAAAAAGAAATACAATATATACACTGTAAATAACCACCCGGTTACACATGCGGTAATTGCCAGCTTTACGATACCAGGCTGTGGGTGTCATACCGCTTCAACCAAAGGGGTGCTATAATCAACGAAAACGAAAAGTTCCGTACAGCTGCTTTAACATATCCAATGTTGAGTTTCATTACATACAGCTGAGTTTCATGACATACAGTTCCATTAAGGGGGGGAGTGTCCAAGTATATTTGAGTATTTTATAAAAAAGTAACGCTATACTTACTTTTTCAGGTAATTAGTTACTTTTATAGTGCAGTAACTCAGTTACTTTTTGGAGAAAGTAATGAGTAATCATAACTAATTACTTTTTTAATCTAACATTCCCAACACTGCTCATTGATTTTAACATTAGTTTAATTAATTGCCTTGTAGTCAATGCCTTATCAACTGAAGCCGCCCACCCCAACACATTCTCACTCCGACCTCGTCACACATCAATGTTTGTTTTTTTTCCAATTTTACTGGAAGTGAACCCTGGTTGGTGGTTGCTGAACCCATCCACCACCCCTCCTATCCCCCCTACTTAGCACTTAGTTACTTATGTTGTTGTCCTGCCACGTTTCCAGCTGATGCCGCCAGGCATCATTACACAATACCAGCGACTGGTTGTGTATCATGCCATATGAAAGGAAGGCTTTTTTCGTTGGTGTCTGACGCTGGAAGTCACTGGCCAAGCACCGGTATTCAAGGGCATTGGACAGAGACCAGCTTGCCCATCCATGCATCATACCGCTGCAACAGGTGCCATCCAGCTGACAGGTGGCGCATCATATCACCGCAAAAGGTTCCGCCCAGCCATGTTACTAACTGTAGCCACCTCATAGCATAGGTGCCTTTTGGCGCAGGTGTCTGATACCAAAATCCTTTACAAAGTGGCAACATTTGATGTCTTCAGAATGAGAAAGGTCTGGGTAAACCACGATCAGCTAGCATTTCATCAGACGACTTTAATTTGTTTGTTAGAATCTCAGCCACCCCAGTCTAGTGAGAGAGGAGTAATGGACCCTGCCGGTGACATCCCTACTAAATACTTGATAGTGTTATAGTGTTTTTAAGTTGACCATGTTTGGCCCTTCAAATTTCAGTTCAAATTTGTTGGTTTGTTAATAAAAAACTGTGTGCAGTCAATTGTGCACCTGCAATGTTGAAATTTGGGTTTAAAACATTTTGGCATATTCTTTTTTGCTTGCTTGGTCACTCAGTGAAAGGGTTCAAAGCCTCAATCATAACAGGGAGCCAGCTTCTTCAAATTTTTGATACATTACATTCTGTAACATTGAACTGGAATGCAGTGTCCTTGTCACTGAGACCTGATCTGAGTTTTGTTAAGATAACCAATACATGGTCCTCCAGGCTCACATATAACCTCAATGCTATCTTTAAGTTAAAGGATCAACATTCAAAACTTAGACTGGTTAGACCTGTGAAAAAAAATACACACTGCTTTGCTCTTGATAGAGCTATATAGGAAAATTTAGTGTTTCTCATTTTTTCTTTTAGGTGCTCATTACCAGACTTCAATTTCTGTTTGGCGAATGGCGGACTAGGCAGCAAACCGGGGCAACTCTGTCGTCACCCGACACACTTTTCATATTTGCGGTGTGATTTACCCGTCTTAAACTTGGGAACTTGTTTCTAACTTTATTTCTAATTGGACGTGCACCACGTCCATGTTGATATGGGCAAAACGACCACAACTAAAGGCAAAAAAAACAAAAATGAGAGTGACAGTGGAAATGATGGCGGACTAGCATCTGACCTCCCGACTAGCACTAACCCAGCACAAGGCACCAGCGACTACCTGGCAGTAACTTTGGCTGATATACAGAAGTTACTCACTGGAATGGAGGAGCGGATCATTGCAAACTTGGCAACACAAATTTCGTCCAACCACGCTGCTATTGCCAGACATGACCAGACAATTCAAGCCATTGTAGCCGGAGGCTGTCTCCCTCCTTGCCACTATTCGGCATTGTGCCAGCTTTTCAGGCACCGTGATTGCTGGGCAGTTCCATGCGCACCTATATATTCAGGTGTGCGGTCGCGCCCCATTCTCTCTTCCGCTCCTCGCTTGCTCCCATGGTGACTGTGGCTTGGCATGGCAGCCTTTTGTTTCTGTGCGTAATTCTCAGGCTGTGTGTTTGAGCCGCGTCCTCTGAAGCTCACTTCTTCTGGTTGCCTAGGGTATGCTGTGCCTGGTATGTATTAATTTGTTTTTTCAAAAAGTTAGTTTCGATTCATTTAATTAATATACTTAATATCCGGTTTCTGTGTTTCTTCTTTTAGCGGCCCTGGATTTGATTTCCTTTTGTAATTTTGTTGTTTTATTTTGTGCTTTGTTTTGGCCAGCTTGGGGCGGCGCGGCCAATCGCCACCTGGGCCCACAATTATTTGAGAGGTCTGGCTGTTTCACGGGCTGTTCTGGGGCCTGCATGATTGCCCACGGCCAGTAATTATGCCCCAAATGTTTTAAGCCATATGTATTCATTTGTTCTCTTTGACTGTGTTATTAGAAATGGGTTTACTAAGTTTCTTTTGTATTTTGGTTTCATTTCTTGTGTTAAATTGATCCAATCATTCACATTTTCTTGTATTTGGTTTCAGTTATTGTCTTTAATTAGTTTATTAAATTGTATTTCTCTAGGTTTCTTTAGTTATGTTTAGTTAATGTCTTTAGTCCACACCAGTTTTGTCTAGCCCTTGGGCATTTTTTATTAAAAAATGGGCTGACGGTGGCAGTTTAACCCCTGGTGGTGTTCTTCATCCCCCCCCCCCCCCCCCCCCCCCCCTTTTTGGTTTTGTGTGTGTGTGTGTCGCTGGGTGATTCATTTGAGGATCCCTTCTCCAAATAACAAATCTGTGTGACCTTGTCTATTTACAACTCTAGTTTAGGATTTCCTGGGGTGCAATTCCCCAGGTGGCGTTGTCGAGCTTCTAAAGCCTGGTATCTCACCACACCATCAAGACATCAATGAACGACTTCAAGGAAAGAATTACAACACTGGAGTCCACCACAGCTAGCCTTATAAAAGAAAACGATCAGTTCAAGCTTAAACAGAAGTCCCAAATCCTTGATGTCCCAGAACTTCCTCAAATTCAACAATGAGAAATCGGAAGTCATTCTGTTCCTTTGCCCAAATTTCAACTCCGCTGGTGCTAATCTGGGAAAGCTGTCAAGGAATATTAAGCAGGCTGCTAGGAATCTAGGTGTGATTTTTGATGCCAAACTCTGTTTTGATATCAAGTCAAAAGTGTTGTTCAGTCTTGTTTCAACTCAAGATGATTGTGAAAATTAGGTCATTTCTATCACTCACAGACCTAAAAAAAGTTGTTCATGCTTTTTTTTATTGGCAACTTGATTACTGCAATGCACTTACTGTGACAAAGAGGCATGAGCACATCACCCCTGTGCTTGCCTCCCTACACTGGCTCCCTGTCAGTTCTCAAATTGATTTGAATTTTATTACTCACTTTTAAGGCCTTAAATGGTCTAGCTCTGAAATATATTACAGATTTATTGACACAGTATGTCCCCTCTCGACCACTGAGATCCGTGGTTGGAGCCCTGCTGGTTACTCCCAGGTCGCAGTTTGTGACAAAGGGAGATTGTGCTTTTGCTGTTAGAGCCCCCACACTCTGAAATGCTCTGTCTATTGAACTAAGGCACACTAAGTCCCTTGCCTCTTTTAAATCTCGTCTTAAGCCTTTCTCTTTGTAAAAGCTTTTAGGAATGTTTGGCTGCTTTTATTTTATACTGTTTTAATCATTTTGTTTTGTATTTATTCATTTTAGCTGTTTTCTGTTTCTTGTGTATCAGTCTTTTAGTCACTTGCCATGTCTGTTTTTATCTTATTTGTTTTTATCTCTTTTTGTTAAGCACTTTGTAACATTATTAAGAAAAGTGCTATATAAATAAAGTTTATTATCATTATTATTATTATTATGATCATTATTATTATTATTATTATAGCCTGCATCCATCACTTCCAGATGAAACAACAGAATATGCAGCTTGCACGAGAGAAAGGCTCCCTTTCATACAGGGGCTCGGAGGTCCACATCTACGCAGATTACAGCGCTGAGGTGCCCAGAAGACTAGCTGTCTTCACCCCCATCAAGGCCTGGCTGAGAAACGCCGGGTACCGCTTCAGTCTTCTCTTCCCTGCCATACTCCAGATGATCGTTGACAGGACCAGACACAAGTTTAACACCCCGGCTGAAGCTGCAGCCTTTCTGGAGAACAGGCAAGCTAATGGATAAAATTGATTACTAACCACACATGAGGAAAAACATGTTGGACAGAACGCTTTTATTCCTCTCCTTGCCCAAGTTACAGCCTGGTGAGTGAACAAACTGCAGGTTAACTAAGTTTACCAGAACTGCAAGACTAAAACATTTCCTACACGTTGTTATAATTTTATACAAGAGACCCAGAAGTTAAGGACATAAGAGTCATTATGAACACTTTTGAACACTGCAGCCTGTTTACACAACAACACTGTCTGGTTGTTTTTCAAGACGGTACTCTCCGATTTTACTGTTTTAGTAGATAATGTTTTGCTATACAGACTGTTTGTTAACCAAATGATGTCTTATGGAGTAACCTCTGTGCCCACGTTTCATCTGATCAATACGGTTTGATCTCTCATGTCAAGTGCTATATGTGCGCATACCAACTTGACTGTGGGACACATGCCAGTTTGTTATATTCTCACGAAAAAGTGATCAGAGGGCTGGACTACCCTGGCTTTGACTTAATTTCAACATGGTGCTAATGATTATTTAATTATTAGTGAATATTGGATATTACAGTTCTGTTGGTAAGTTACTGAAAGATTTAAAGGGATGCTTCGTTACACATTGAGCAATGTGGGACCTTTAACTTAAGTTTATTTAACCCTGGGTCACTATTTTTTTTTAACCCCACTCATTTCTTCAATTACCTACATTTTATTTACTAACTTAAGTTAACCTTCTATTTACTGATGTTTCTCTTATTGCCTTCTTTGATATTCTGCAACCCCCTACATAACTTTACTGTTCTGGACTCTTATTTATAGGAAAATATCAGTCTTGCCTAGATGTCTTGGTTCACACAGGCCCATTTCTAGTTTGAAGTTTTAAAGGGCCACTCCTCGTTTATTACCCTACTTCAAAGAGGGTTAAATGTGATGTCGTTGCTGTTGCTGTTAGTATATAGACTTGTTGACCACTATTACAGACATTAAGACAGTTCTCACTGTCTTGTTTTGTTTTGTTGTTGTTTTTTTTCACAAAGACAGAGTTTGAAGTGCAGAGTAGATCTAAGCACTAAACCAACAATGGCTGATAGTAAGGGAAAGGATATGCAGGCTCAAGTACATGGGGCTGCGTCCCCTTCATTTCTTCCTTTTTTTTGGCATTGTTATTTTTATTTTTATTTTTATTTTCTTCTCTCTCTTTTTTCTCTCTGTTTTTCCCCTTCCCTCTCTGCTCGCTGCTGTTCAGATGGGACACCACCCCTTTGCCACTAATTCCTACTCCCTATTTCTCCTTAAATTACTTTGGTAGGGCAAGCTAGTAAGAGGATAGATAATCTCACAAGGTTCTTATCTTGGAATGTAAAAGGGATCAAAACCCGACTAAAAGACAACGTGTTATGTCTCATTTGCAACAACTGAAAGTAGGCATAGCATTCTTAGAAGAAACACACCTCTGTAACACAAATGTTGCTTGTCTTAAACAAAATTGGTTAATGTGAAAGCCAGAGGGACGGCCATTCTAATAAACAAAAATATTTCCTTTCCATTTTAGCAGATAATTAGCGATCCTAATGGGCGATATGTGATTGTGGTTGGTCAACTCTTTGCCAATCCTGTCATTTTAGTGAACTTATATGCTCCTAACCACGATGACAGTATTTTTTTTTGTTTTAGAAACTGTTTTTGACAATACCAAAACTTGACAATGGTTTTCTTATAATAGGAGGAGACTTCAATCTTGTTCTCACAGGCACCTAAAGCCTGGCTCACACTACAGGATTCTGGGGCTGATCTGACCCAGATTCGGCCCTCCCAACAATCTGCGGAGAAATCGGGTCTCGGACCTTAATTGGCCCTGATGTTCGGCCCATATTATCTTCTAGTGTGAGCGGGTGAAAGATGGATCTTAAACTCCACGATCAGCTCACAGACACGTTAAGGACGACCCGATAATTTTCAAACATGTTTGATTTTTATCGGAAGTGGATGCCAACTGCCGCAAAAGAAGCAGACAAAGAAGAAGAGGCCAGACGTAACGTTACCTAGAGACGGAAATGGCGACCGTGAAGGAGCAACAGAGCAGCAGGGTGCGTTGGACAGCTGAGATGGCGTTTCTTCCTCTTGCCTTTTTCGCTGCGCAGAATGGCATGTACTGTTGACTTCTGCTTCCTTGTGAGATGACGTAGGCTACATTACGTGGTGCACCGCTCTCTGGTCCAATAATCTTGATGAAATCCTGTAGTGTGTGCTGGTCATTATTTTCAAATATTGTAGTGAGTGCGCAATGAAGATTTGGATAAAATAATCTGTGAAGATTCTCGTTATGTGTGTGATACAACCTGATTTCAAAATCTTTTAAGATTTTTAAAATCCTGTAGTGTGAGCCAGGCTTAAGACAGGTCATCTAACACTCAGTCAGTTGCCAGTGTGGCCTCTCAGATCTTTGGAGGTTTAAGTTCCCCCACACCAAAGCCTACTCCTTCTACTCCAATGTACACCACACCTACACCCACATAGATTATTTCCTTCTTGATAACAGGGTGCTACCCATAGTCCCATTCTATTTGATAATGACCTTCCAAATCAATTCCAGGCCCCCTCCCCCTCCTGGATATAGATTCAAAATATGTTCAATCTCCAGTCTCAGACATTTATAAGGAACGTTTAAAGCTCCAAACTGAATTCAATCTATTATCCACTGATGAGGCAATGTGTCTTATCTTGAAATCAAGGCACAACAAATATGAATCTGGAGACAAGTCAAGTAGATTACTGGCTTTGCAGGCCCGCCAAGCAGCTGGCACTCAATCAGTTATGCAGATTTGGTCATATACAGGGGCAATACTGACAGATCATGAGGACATAAACAAAGCTTTTTCACAATTTTATTCTAAATTGAATGCAGACATTTTGATCTCCAAAATTAAAATCTATTCAATATAACAAATCTCCTGGCCCTGATGGGTTTACAACAGAATTTTATAAGAAATTTTCAGTTCAATTAGTTGAATCACTGAGCCCAAATGGTGTTGGCACGAGGAGATTTAACCTTAAATATAATAGTTAATCACTCAATAAGAATATGGGCTCAGTTTAGAAGACATTTTGGGCTGCAAGGTATTTCTACCCTCTCTCCTATTAAGTCTAATCGCATGTTTGTTCCCTCCTGTACAGACCCTACCTTCACTTTGTGGTTTGACAAAAGGATTAGGTCAATACACAACTTGTACATAGAAGACATATTTGCATCCTTTTCTGAATTATCCCAAACTACCTAAGAGTCATTTTTTCCATTATCTATCTACAAGTTAGGGGCTTTGTACGGAAGACATTCAATTAATTCCAAATAAGCCCACTAAAACACATGTTGACCATATTCTTGAACTGGATTGGACTTGGATAGTTGAGATATTTCAGTCTGAACCAAAGCGGTGGACCGACAGACTGTCAGAACAAAGTTGCCATTCCTAGAGCCGGAAAAGGTGAAAACAGCTATGCAGTTGTGAGAATACAACATGTGATGGATAAATATGAATACTGTGTGTTTATTTTTTGTGGTGTAAAGACAAACCTACTATGACGTACTCATATGTTGTGTACTTAGATTTATGACAGTGTAAAAGCATTTTTGCCTTAACATTACAGTGTAGTGTGGAGGATGTATCTTTGTTTGTTTGTGTTTGTTTAAGTCAGTCTGATTACTTCTGAAGCAAGAGCTAAGAGGCAGTGTCCATAAGAACCAGTCAACTTACTCTACTTTGCAAAGTTGTAGTCTTTCATGAACTTGAGGTGGACTTGTAATACAGTACATAATCAAACAGGTATTTTTTTGGTTTCATTTTTAAAAAAAGCCTCACTACTGCTGTGCAACTCGTTGTAACATGTAACATAATAAACTATGCTTTGATTGTTTTTTTTTTCAAATTTTGAAAAATATAGATATGAAGAAAAAATGTATTTATTATGGCCTTAACCAAACTCAACTTTGGTAAAGCAAGTGGAAAATTATGGAGGCTAAACTAGTTCACGGGTTACACCCTAGGGGGGTACAATATAAATTCATCTTAGCTGATACTGAGTACCATAAATGACCAGCATTTCCAACAGAGATCCAGGGTCAGATGAGCAAAAAGGTAAATAAATTAATCAAACCCGCTTATGATGATCTCCAGAACTGGAGTACAACTCAACAGTTTCCCAGTTCCTGAATCCTCCGCTCCACTACAGCAACAATCACAATGGATTACCTTCATGATCACACTTTAATTCTCCAACATCCTCAGAAGAAGGGAGAACTCACCTCAAGGAGCTTGACCATCAATCAAACAGAGAATGAATTGTATGCAAAAAATACTTTGTGTGGTTCAAAAACTCCTCTTCTCATGCCACTCTCCACCACACTGGCTTTGTCAATCAGTTATTTCTCTGTGAGCCCTTTGTGAACCTAAAAGACATAGACATAAAGACTAGAAGCATCATAGTGCTGCTGCGGAAACTTCTGTCAGTTACCAGAATTTAATTTCCCCACGTCCGTCCTGATTATGCAGAATGGAAAATACCAAAACTGTCAAATCAATGAATTACCTGTCAATCAGTAGAACTTCTAGTCTGAGTGTCAGATTGAAGCTCGCAGAACCTTCAGTCTGACATCGTCTCCATTGAAGGCGATTTACAAGGGGGAGGGAATTCGATTTTTTCCCTAACCAATCAGTACAACTCACCCAGAATCTGACGTCATTAGTGTCCATGCCTCGGGGGTGCCGAAAACAAGCGAGCATTGCTCGCGTTTAAAATGTCTCCATCGTCGTGCATGTCCAGCTGCATCGCCGTTAAATCCAGTTTAGCAGCTTCCTTAATTTGGTCCTCCATTAACGCAAGCGAAATACCTCGATAGCATCGTTAATGTGGTCTGTAGGATTTGCAGCGGTCGCCATAGTTGCTATCCTCACCAGTTACCCACCGGCGTACAGCTTGTCATCAGCGTGGCGCTGATTGACTAATCGCTAGACCCCCGGCGTTCATTGGTCCGTCCATCGTTTGGACGAGATAAATCGCAAATTCAATGAAGTATACCAGACCAGTGAGACAAGCCTACTCAGTTGAGTGGGCGGGGTCTATGGTCTGGAACCAGGCTATAGAACTTCAAAAAAGTCAGTGTGAATGCAAAATTCATCATTTTTTTCCCTCTGGTGTGACCAAATGAACCCAAATACAGGTGTGAAAGCACTCTTAATCTCAAGCTTTCCTCTCCTGCAACAGATACAGTTTGTCACTACATTTAGTGATGCCCCAAGACTTTTGTCTTGCTTTACAACAAGGCCAGAGAGTTTCACATCAAAATCTTGTTATCATGATTTCATTGTATTTTCTTCTGGCAGTGTATCCTTGTGCATATCTTTACCCCAGGGACATGCAAATCTTTACTGTTGTGGTGCATTACCTGTTTGATGAGGTTAATTTTTGCTGCCTAAGATTCAATAGTGTATGTGTGATAAAAGGTGGTGCTCCTTCCATTCTGGATGTGTGCCAGGGCTGGGATTGGGCCTGTTTTTTAGTAGCAAGCTCCAGGTTTACACACCGATCATGAGTTAATTTTTGCCTTTGTTTTTGAAAAGTCTCTTCATTCCTCTTCTGTATTTCGTTTCAGCTGAGGCCTCTCAGATCTGCATCATACAGAGCCACCAGTCACTCTGGCGTCACACTGATGCTGAATCTGTGTCACTCGTGTAAACATAAAAGAAAATTTATTACAATCAATTATTTTGTGTTTACACATTTGAATATGTGTTTCACAGTTATTTCGTGTGATAATAATGACCTTATTCAATTCACTGTTCTTTTTAGTAAATAAGCTAACTGTCACTTATAACTGCTTCTTACATGTCCCTCCATGTCCAAGTGTTGTCTATTCTACATTGTGATTATGTACACACTTCTTGTCAGTGTACTGTGTAATTAATTCAGATTGGATACAGATGTTAAGAGTACAAGGACATGATAAACAATCAAGCTCAGGAAGGATGTACTGTATGTCGCAGCTAAAAATAGGGTTTCATTGAATGTCATGATTTGTAAGTTGTCTGTTTCATACTTCTGACACTGGTCTTTGTACACTTTACTCTGGGTGATGTTTCTGTCTTTCGATTTCTTACCAACAGCTTAACTTTGAACATTAGCACAACTGCATGGCTGCAGCATGACCCTAACCTGCAATTGTTGACATATCAGCCTATACAATTACACCTATTAGTTAAACAACACTGTCATAATTGTATTGGACTCTACATCATTCTTTATCTAAATAGGCTTCTAGCTAAATAGTAAACACAATTACATGAGGAGGGAAATATAAATTCACTTCACTGAAGTATAATTTAACAATATTCCTTAGCCTTGTTGAACAGTTGTCTGACCGGAAGGCTGGTGTTCACTTTCAGTATGATTGTAAAGCTGAACCCAGTTCTTTTTTCCTAAACCCAATCATGCGTGCATGTGTTTACTAAACATAACCATGAGTGTTTGTTGTTGAAGGAAAAAAACGTCATTTTTTAGTGTTGTATCAACGTAGTGCATTTATTTAAAAAGAGACTGTATGCAAACTATACATTTCCTATGAAAATGGAAGTGTATTTTGAAAACAGACAACGCATGGTACAGGCTTCATAGCCTACACTGTAAAAACTGAAAATAATACATCAGCTAAGTCTAGAAATATTTAGCCACCATTAACTTGCATAGGACTTGAACCCCACCCTCCTGTGTTAAGGCCCTGCTCAAACAACTCACCCACCACATCTTACACCCTCCATGGTCTGGTTCACTCTTTCTACTTCGTTACCTGACTTTCTGGCTGTACATTTGTGGGTGGTTTTTTTTGTAAATTTACCACTTCATTCTGAGAGAATGTCTGAGATTAGCTAGTACTGGCCCTGATCATGCTTTAATCCTAACCGCTTCCAACCTTGACCCATCAATGTGAGGCGTACTAGTCAATCACAGCACATAATGGGATCCATCATAACGCATCATATCCACCTTATTCTTAGCCCTCACGATACCTTGCGTGAATTATAGGTGCAACCTCCAGCACTGAACCAAAACCGGTGATTTCCAATGGTAACAGTTTGTTTACAGTACTATATTCTTCTTTTCAAGAGCAATTAGGAAATTAAATGTGGAAAACACCATCTGTTATAGCTCAAACAGGATTATGTGAAAATACCTCTGCCATCTCTGAGAGCCATCTCAAAGCATTGTTGTTGATTTTTTCAGCCAATCACACTGTCAATTAGCTTGCTTTGCTCTGTTAAAATATTAACTTCAACAGACCCAAGCTAGCTTAAGGTAAACATCTGCACCTTCTCACCTTCTAAAGATCATTTATGATTTATGATTCCTGACTTTTTATTTAGCAAACATTAAGCATAATTCAGTATTAACTGTCACACAAGTGAATAAATATGGTGTTTCCATGCTAATTCTCCGCTCATCTACATGAACGATGCAGTTTACACGTTTTTTGTCATTTTTTATACGATATAGAGTATGGTAAATCAGTGACACAATCTTAGCCCTAATGACTAAATACATATTTCAAGGTATGTTGCTGAGTTTATTTTATAATGTGCAATTTTCTAATGTAGGTTGAGTCAGACGGGGAAAGACAGAGATATCATGTACTGAAGCTGAGTGATGGACCTGTCATTCTCTTCTGCAAATTCTGATTTAATACTTTTTCACTACGTCTCGTGAAACTCTTGTGGTTTTATTTCTCATATCAATGGTACATTTGGCAACAGAAACAATCATTTTGTGTTCTGTTACATGTTCAACACACAGTTGCTAAAGACAAAAATTTAGCTTAGACTGGTTGTTAGTCGTTATAGACACAGACAGTGCAACAAGTACCAGAGCTCTGCAAAGTCATTTTAGAAAATGCTAAGTTAACATAATTTAAATATTTGTTAAAAAAAGAATCAGTATTTGCTAAACTGAGTTACTTTCGAAAAGAATCAACGTTGGCGGTTAGCTACCAAGAGTAGCCACTTGGACTAACCACAGACAGTCTATGGGACCAACTAGCTTACTGCAACTTCCACTATCTCACTGGAAGTTGCGCACATCCTCATTTCTACAGTAGTGCCCTCAGAAATAAGGTGAATAGGAATCAGGGGAGGACTGGGACTAAAAAACAGCCCTGGACTTTGAATTGGCCCAGCCCACAACGACCGGTGCGCGGAAACTCATCAGCCCCAGACACGGGTGTCAAAATACTTAAATCTTAACACAGGATACTATACCTTCCAAATTATAGCAATAGCACCGATGTTGCTAGTTGTTGTGCTAAGAGCATAGTGTAGAATACTCACTGAGAAGTAAATGACACACTCCAGATGTCTCTCTGCTGAACAATACAATGCAGGTGACTGCCTGAAACACACAACAAGAGGACTTCCGGTATGGCGACCGAGTGAAGCAGACGCACAGAGAGCAGCACCTGAGCAATTTATTCAATCTTTGATTATCACACCGACAGTAAAGGTCATTTATACCCAACTCAGTGTTATAACAACGGACTGCGATCTGAAATGTCCTCTAGCAGAAAAACAGGCGGCCAGAACCAGAAAGGAAAAAATTCCGCTGCTAACTCTGACAAGCTTCCAGCGGCTAAGCTAACAATGGCCGCCTCAGCTACTCCAGCGAAGGCTCTGACCATTGCCAACCTGGTGGCCGAATTGGACAAGAACAGAGCAGCGATTACAGCTGAGATACAAGCCTCACTCTCTCCAATCCAAACAACTTTGAAAGCGGTTTGACTCAAGGTGGAAGACTTTGGCCCTCATATGACTGAAACAGAAAACGTGCTCTCTGACCATAGTGACAGGCTGACCAGCCTTGAAACGCAGGTTAAACAACTCCAGTCTGAAAATATTCAGCTTAAAAACAAGACAGAAGACCTGGAAAATCGCTCTTGTTGTAACAATCTGAGGGTGGTTGGTCTGCCTGAGGACTGCGAGGGACGCGTAGCCACGGATTTTATGTCCAAATTCCTCGTTGACATATTGCAAGATGACACATTTACCACTTTACCGGAGCTTGACAGGGCACACCGCACGCTGACATGAGCAATGACCTTGCCAAGAAGCGCGCCGTGTTCAAGGAAATCAAATCCAAGCTTTACAAGAGTGGCGTCAAGTTCACTCTCCGTCATCCAGCTGTACTCACAGTCAGGCATCAGGACACCGAGTACAAGTTCCACACAGCAGAAGAGGCCGAAGAATTTTACAACCGGCACCGTGCAAATTCATCAGAATAACGGTAACGGGCAAGTAGCGGTGGATATTGTTTTATTCACTGTAACGTTACTTTTTGACTCCCGAGACTCGCATCATACCTCTTGAAACTTGTGATTTTGGATTATAGACTAATATGCCTGCATTGGATTATGTAAGCGTATCAGTCAGTCAATTGACTCTTTCATACAAACCAACAAAAATGAATATACTTGCCCATCGCTATTATGGGAAACACTCAAGGCCTTTCTCAGGGGTGAAATAATCTCATATACCGCTCACATTAATAAGACGCGGAAAAGGCGACTGGGAGAACTCTCGGAAGCGATAGCAGATGTGGACCGCCGATGTTCCATGCTACAGTCTCCAGAGCTGCTCAAGGAGAGACTTGCTCTCCAGACCGAGTTCAACCTCTTGTCCACTAGAGACGCAGAGAAGATACTACTTAAAGCCAGGGGATTGTTGTATGAACATGGACATAAGGCTGGTCGCCTTCTTGCGCATCGGCTTAAGAGCAGGACAGCCTCACAACAAATATCCGAAATTATAAATGATTTAGGTTTACCAACAACGAGCCCTGATGAATTTAACAGGACTTTCGAAACATACTACTCTAATCTATATAAATCCAACTCACCTGATGATGATGTTGAAATTCAAAATTTCTTCAATGGACTCAGTATTCCCAAATTAACAATTGAACATCAGGAAAAACTGGAGAAACCGCTAACCCTCAGTGAAATAACTAATGCCATTAAGTCAATGCAGAGCGGGAAGTCCCCGGGGCCGGATGGCTACCCCGCAGAATTTTATAAGAAGTTCTCTATTCCGTTAGCACCACTGCTTCTAGAGATGTACGAGAACTCTCTCCAAAATGGTAAATTACCACCAACACTCAACCAAGCATCAATATCACTAATCCTTAAAAAGGATAAAGATCCTAAATTATGTTCCTCCTATCGACCTATTTCTCTCCTTAATGTAGATGATAAACTCCTCCCTAAGGCCTTAGCTTGTAGAATTGAAACTGTTTTACCCTCTATTATCGCGACGGACCAAACAGGGTTTATTAAAAATCGCCATTCATATACAAACATAGAGACTTCTCAACATCATTCACTCCCCGGCACATCTTTCTAGCTCAGAGATGGTTATTTCGCTTGATGCGGAAAAAGCTTTCGACCAGGTTGAGTGGGGCCATCTATTTTTTACACTGAACCAATTTGGATTTGGAGAAAAATTTATTTCCTGGATATATTCCTGGATATATTCTTCACCACAAGCTTGTGTATGTACGAATGCTCAACGATCACAGTTCTTCCCACTCACGCACGGCACGCGACAGGGATGCCTGATTTCCCCCCTCCTTTTTGCTGTTACTATTGAACCCTTATCAATTGCTCTTAAAGATAATACAGTGTTCTCAGGTGTAAGTAGAGGCGGAATCGAGCACAAGGTGTCCTTGTACGCAGATGACCTGCTACTTTTTTTTACTGTTTCCAACCCAGTAGTTTCCATTCAACAGATTTTATCTACTCTCAAATCCTTTGGCACTTTCTCTGGGTACAATTAAATATACAGAAAAGCGAATGCTTTCCTATTAACCAGTTAGCCTGTGAAATACCACAATCTAGTATACCCTTCAAACTATCCACAACTAGGTTAAAATACTTAGGAATCATTATCACTAGCTCCATCCACTCTCTTCAAGAGGAAAATTTTGCATCTTTGTCAGTCAAGGTAAAGTCAGATCTACAAAGATGGAGCAACCTACCTCTCTCTTTTATAAGTAGAGTACAATCTATTAAAATGAATGTGCTTCCAAAATATTTATACTTATTCCGATGTCTACCTATTTTCTTACCTAAACGCTTTTTTTGTCAATTGGATTCAATGATTTTAAATTTTATATGGGGAGGTATAAATCCAAGAATTCATAAATACCTCCTCCAGAGGGGAAGATCACAGGGAGGACTCAGTTTACCCAACTTTTGGTTATATTACTGGGCAGCCAACTTACACAAAATTGCACTCTGGATCTCAGACACGGATAGCACTTGGGTTCACCTAGAAGCTAGCTCCTGTCTTTCCTCATTATTAAAAGCCTTGGTATGTAGCCGCCTTCCACTTAAACCTAGACTATACTCCACCAACCCCATGGTTATTAACACTCTGAGAATTTGGCAGCAGGTTAGATTTCAATTCGGTTGGATCTCTTTACCATTAGCTACGCCTATTTGTAACAATCAACTATTTCAACCAGCCAGGATCGATTCAAAGTTTGCTTCCTGGAGCAGACAAGGCCTGTCCTGCCTAGGTGACCTTTATATTGATGGTCTCTTTGCTAGCTTTTCACAGTTATGCTCCACATTCAACCTTCAGCAGTCTGACTTGTTTAGATACTTTAAAATTCGCAATTTTGTCAAATCCAACTCCTCAGTATTTCCACAAGCTCCGCCACCCTCAGGTGTTGACCATCTTCTTCCAGTTGGTGACTTATTAAAGGGACATATCTCCTTTATCTATAATCTTTTATCAAGGACAACCCCACCCCCAGCCCTGCATAAGATCAAGACTAGTTGGGAGGCTGAACTGGGCATTATCTTGACTGAGGAGTGGTGGGACGATGCATTACATGCAATAAATTCTTCCTCCTCCTGCGCAAGGCTTAGCCTCATTCAGTTTAAGGTACTTCACAGGATCCACTATAGTAAAGCCAGATTATCAAGGATTTACCCAAATCTTTCTGATACTTGTGATAGGTGCTCTCAGGCGCCGGCAGACCTGTCTCATATGTTTTGGTTATGCCCAAATTTGGCAGAGTACTGGAGGTCCTTCTTTAATTTTATGTCAGAGGTACTAGAGCTGTCATTAGTCCCTTCACCTCAAATTGCCATTTTCGGTATCCCCAAGGAGGGAGTTAGAATGACTGCTAAACAAATTAATGTTCTTTCCTTTGCCTCATTAATCGCCCGTCGTCGAATTCTCCTCCTGTGGAAGAGTCGCTCACCCCCCTATTCTCATTCATAAAACTGGAAAAGATCAAATTCACCATTCGTGGTTCAACAGACAAATTTTACAGGTATTGGCAGCCTCTCATCTCTTGCTTCCAAAGAATGCAATCTATCTCACTGGACTAAAATTTCATGGTACGAATGGTTGAATAGTATTCCAGGAAGTACATGCTGACTATTTATCACATTACAGTTTTTTTGTTGTTGTTGTTGTTGTTGTTTTCTGCTGCTGTTGTTGTTTTTCTTGTTGCTGTTGTTTATGTTTTCTGTTGTTTGATTATCTTTCACTCTTCCTTAACATATTTATGTATTTACTAATTTTGCTGATTACTTTTGTAGTATTACTCTCTATGTATATTGCAACTGTTCACTGGGAAAAAAAATATGGTTGTGTAATACTGCCTTGTTACACCTGCAGAAATGTTGAATAAAATTTGGTTATTAAAAAAAAAACACCACACAACAAGACATGGTATGAGTTATGATAAATCACAATGTAAAGAGGCTGTAATTATACAGTTTAACTTGAATACTCACTGAGAAATAAACGACACACTCCAGATGTCTCTCTGCTGAACAATGCAATGCAGGTGACTGCCTGAAATACACATGACATGGCATGAGTTATGATAAATCACAATGTAAAGAGGCTGTAATGTCTCTCCCATCTGCACCTGCTGCACACGTCTGCTCGATTTGTTTGACGTATCTGTTTCCTTCTTCTTCAATTTGATTGGCGGCCGGCCGGCTCATAGATATCTATGGGCCGGCTGGCATCCAATTTAAAGGCTGCCACCTAGCGGACTGGACATGGAACAGTAGATTATCAGGGAGAAAAAAACGGTGATGACTGCGTGGCGGCCGCCGGCCGTCCTGGAATACCGGCCGTTCTGTGATTCTCCAGAACCTCCAGATGGCCAGTCCTCCCCTGATAGGAATGAGTGTAAAAAGCCAAATGGCTGCAGTATGACTGTTCTCAATTAAGTGCAAATAAACAGTACATAACAATGATGTTTTACACCTGCCAAGGGGGGAAATGATGCAAAACATTTAAAAAATAAAATAAAATAAAAAAATAAAACGTTGCTTGTATCCTATGCTTATTATGAAAAAAAGAAAACTCACCAGGCACCTTGATTGCAAGGGCAGTGGAAGTGTATGGTAGAAATAAATGGAGAGACAAATCAACATGCAGGCACACTGCTTCAAAACAAAGCTATGAATCACTGAGTCACGTGGGTATGGCGAAAAAGATGGCGGCTAGCTAAAGACTCAGGGCCAGAAATCCCGGGGGGACAGGGGGGATATGACCCCCCCTCCAGTAAAGCTGTCTCCCCCTAGAATAATTTAAGACACAATTAATAATTTTTGAACAATGCAGTAGTATTTACTGATTTATTTAAATTGCTATTTAAATCTTAAAAGATGTAGTCCCCCCTCCCATTCCTAGTAGTGGTATATCCCACACTCTTTCCAACGGGCGGGGCTAGCAGCCATTAGTACTTGGCAGCAGTAGCAGCGTGTGGCTGGACCCGGCTGCCCACATCACGCATCGCAGGTTAAGATGCACACTCACACAGACACAGTTTAACTTATACAGGTTACAACACATCCCATTTACTGTTACAACAAGCCCCAGGCTGATAATATAAACTGTTTGCAACATTTCTTCTGCATTGTTAAAAAGAAAAAAGAAAGAAGAGGGAGAGGACAGGACAAGAGCAGGCTGTAGGCTCTCCACCTGTCAGTGAGACAAACATGAAAGCCCGGAATTTTGCAACCCTATGTGGGACCGCATCCAAGCCCTCGAAAATCATTGCAAAAGGAACAACGTGCGACTGAAAGGTTTGAAGGAGACTTTTGGCACTAATTGGCACTGTGTTCAGAATATCCTAACAGAGGGGCTCAGAGTTCGTGCTGATGCAGAGTTCGAAATTGAAAGAGTACACCGGAAGCTCACGTCAATGCCGGATCCAGGCCGACCTCTGTGGCCAGTGATTATATGGTTCCTGAGACAGTCAGCGAGGGACAAGGTGGTTACTTCGAGTGGGAAGGATGCCGACTTTCTGTGTTTCCAGATATGACCATGGAACTGGCGGAGAAGAGAAAGGCTTTCACCCTAGTGAAGCGCAAATTACAGGAATTCAACATGAAATACACCCTGGCTTATCCAATGACACTGCGGTTCAAATGGAAAGAGAAGAACCTGAGTTTTACCACAGCAACAGCGGCGGATGAATTTCTCAACGGTGAAAGTGCAGACTGAATATACAACGAGGGAGGTGAGCGGATATTTGCAACTGCATGGGAGAGTCACAGACGTACTGTTTAATGTTAGACTTTGTCAGAGTGGAGATGAACCTGAGGGAGTTGCCATCCAGAAAGGAGGTAGAGCAGTAACCCACGGACCATACAAGGTTTTTTGTTTTGTTTTATTTTTATGGCTGCATAAAACAGCTTAGCGGGACTGCCAGACATCGTCTGGTTAGGACTCTGGTTTGTGTGCAAACTTCCCTGCTCTGCCGCGTTCAGGAGGAGCCGAACGTCACCGGAAGGACCCGAGTAGTCCTGAGGGAACACAAAGAAAACAGAACGGCCCCAAAGGCAGCTGGACTGGTGAAACACCTGTGCAGTGCCTTACATTTGCTCTATGGTTATGACAGCGTAAGCAGAGTACCGTCATAACTACCCCCGCCGTCACCTTGTGTCCGTTGTGCGTGAGTGCAAAGTAAGTTTACAGTAGGTGTTTATTGTTATGCTGTTTTCTGATGTACGTGGCGTGTTATGATAAGTACTTTCGCACACGGAGTTGTTTACATAAGAGATATTGCCACAGACTGGTTAATATGTCTGCCTTTGTTTATATATGTGCTCTAAACATATAATACTGTTTTGATTATGTGTTTACTACCGCAGATGGGCTCTATATCTGGCGATATTCACATTTCTTACAGTTGTTGTGTGTTACACATAGACTGTAAAAAATAATGGACGTAGTCTCCGTGACGTCACACGTCCGTTTCTGCAGAGTGGATTTGAAGCATAAAATACTCCGCTCTGGACGTCGCCATCTTGGCAGTGCCTGACTCCTCCCAACTCCTGGACAATCAAAAATGGGCAAAGAGGCGGGCCGAAGGAAGCCTGGGTGCTTAAACACGCCCACCTCGCTCGGCGCTGCTAAGTTAGCTAAGGCTAACAAGCTAGGCTAAGAAGCAACGAGGCTAACAAGCTACGCTACTTTGGCTAGCCCTGTGGCAGCTCCCTCACGAAACTTGAGGTAAGTTGAGTTTAGCTTAAACTAACGTTATACAACAAACCTTGAAACAATGATTCAGCTGTTATCTTAAAAAAAAAACGCTTCAACTTTTTTTTTTTTTAAATATATAATGCTTATTATTTATTACACTCATTTTACTTTCATATGCACAGTGTGGAGCACTGGTGACAGCTATGTCCGGCGTGGTGTCCAGAGAGCTGCTGAGACCTTGGGAAGCACCCTCAGCATGCCAGGCGTCCATGTCTGCTGGTTTGGCTGGGGTGAACTGCAGAGAGGCCTTCTCTCCTTCTTTTCCCACTCCCGGTGAGGAAGAGCAGCACCAGATGTCCTTATCATCCACTGTGGCGGCAATGACATGGGGAAGGTCAGCAGTGTCAAGCTGGTCAGCATGATGAAGGAGGACCTGCACCAGCTTCACCTCCAGCATCCTGGCATTAAGATAGTACTTTCTTCATTGGCCCAAAGGTGCAGGTGGGAGGCTGGTGGCAATCCAGCAAAGATTGATAAGGCCAGGAAATGTGTTTAAAGTGTTATGGCTACATTTGGTCATAGTTTAAATGGTGCCATAATTGAGCACCCTCACATCAGACACAGTCATCTCACACCTAGGAGAAATTATATGTTTTTAAGTAAATTAGGTAATTGTCTGAAAGACCACCTCCAAATGCAGTGAACTGCTTACAGTTGGCAGTGTCACTGCTTTTGAATTTGGCCTTTAGGACACATTTTGTTAGGCCTGAACATAGCCCAGGCTGTCATGGCCAATGTTGAGTTTTTATATTCATCTATAATTTGTTTAAAATTTCAATAAATTCTATTTACATTTGCACTCCTTTTGTCTTTGTTACTGACTGAATGTTGTATTTCACAATCAAATATGACTGTCAATTGAAAGGGCAAACAAATCATACACTACAGATAAACACAAAGCATTAATGTTTAACATTGTCACTGACAAAATTAGGCAATCCAATTCTGTATGGGCCTGATTATTTTAACTCTGTACTTGAAGATAACTAGCACCTTACACCCAGCAGCAGAGCCTGAGAAGAGTAATCTTTGTTTGCTGCTCTATTAGAAGTCTAGTTTTAACACAGAAGAATGTGACTGGATAAAAGGGCTCAAAATGAAAAACAAAGAATTAGCTGGACACAATAGTTTTGAAGCCCCCAAGGAGGTATCACTTGTTCGCTATGTTGCCAACTCTGAGAGGGTCTTCCTCAGGCAAAGGTATCGTGACGTTTTTATAGTGAGGCAAACAGAAAGATAATCAGCCAATTATGTGTTGTTGTTTTTTTTAGCCTCACCATATAAGCCTCAATACCAAGCAATACCCACAGAACCTTCTCATATGTCACAATGTCACAAATAAATAATACCTCCTACAGGACTTAAAATTATTCAGTGTACAGATAATTCCTTGTTTTTCACAAAAGGAGAATAGTTTCTCAGTGAATTTTCTTCATTTGTCTTAAAGAAATGTTAAAACAAAACCAGCACATAACATCAGCTTTTCTTTTTTTTTTACATTCTGCTAAGATAAATGCAAACTTGGGTAAATGTTAAGACATAAATGAAAACATGAAGATGCCATTAATAACGATTATATTTTGTTCATGGTTTAAATCACCACTACATTTCCAATCATCACAGGAAACTGATGAATGACAGCTTTCAAATTTTTTTTGCTTTTACTCTAAAGTAAATTTTGTCTGATCCACTTTATATCACAAAAATTCTAACCATTACACAAACAGTTTAACAAAATTAAGTCAAAGCTTGCATTCATGAAATCATCACTATTAAAAGGTTACAAAAAGTACACATGAAATAAATGAAAAGATTTGTAACAGTAATTATAAAACATATGAATTAGGACCCAGTGTCATAATTTACAAAATCTTAATTTCTTGTGAAACAACCTCTTTACTGTGGAGTAAATATCACGTTGGTCGAGGCGTTGTAACTTTCCTCAAATGTCCTACAAGACAGAAAGATGACGGGTTAAAAACACAGGTACAAAACATTGACTACAGCCTGTCTTGGTTAAAAGCCCACTCACCACCAAAATGATCTTATTGCTGAGTAAGTGGCTGTCATTCATAAAATAGTTTTGTGTTTAAGTTCTGTAGATATTCGACTTCATATTTGAATTTGATTTTAAATTTAACTGTACTATCAAAACAACTGGAGTATGAATGTACAGTATGCAGTTCATCCACATTAACATCATTGTTGCTATCAAAAGGAAACTGAACTGTTCACAAAGCTCACTGCCACTGTGGAATCATGCTATGTTCAGCTGTCTCATTATGAGAATATTTTTTCCATTGGTTCTTCACAGACTGTGTGTGGGGAAAAAGGTAGTAATTCTCACTTTGATAAAGGGTCTTTGCATAAAAGGCACTAAAATGTTAAAGTTGGTAAATACATGTCATGTTCCTTAATTGATAAAATCTTCATTTGGCCTTCTGCATCAGGGGAACACTAAACTGCATTGGTGTGTCAGTGTGTCATTTCACCTTATCAGTAATAGAACGGAGCAAGCTGTGCCCTCATCGAGTACTTAGTAATGTATGACAATTAGTAATATATGTAATGCATTTCATTGTATTATGTACAATAATTCATCATTTTAAACTAATAGGTTTCTTGACTCTTTGTGAGGTACTGTATGAAAAAAGGTGTCTTCATCCTGGAGTCAGTGCTGAAGTGATGACTCTCAAAGTGTTCACTGCACAGACGGGAAGTCTTGTTTGGAGTCCAGTTCTGTCTCCTGGTGTTGAGTGTCCACTGGTCCAGTCTGTCTGGGTCACCTAGAGGAAAACTTTACACAGAAATATATGTGTTAGCTACCTACTTTGCAGACACCATTTACATGCAAACAATACAATTTAAGTTACTTAAATGTTAAACAGATCATAATCAATTTAATTTTGCTAAACAAAAAGGTGGTGACCATCACAGTCCTCATATTCTGTCTGTGCATTATTTATTGTTGTGTAGCTACAGGTCTATATCATACACTAATCTTCTTAATATTTTATGTGTGACAGTCAAATGTCACATTAGCTTTTTTTTAATTACGTTAGACACCTTATTGTAATTTCACACAGTTCGCCACTTTTTAATTTACATACACAAGTATAGCCTTAATGTTACGTTAACGTTACACTGCTCATATGACAACGTTAACGTTGCATCACGTTAGCTAACTAACGTGGTGGACCTTTATTTTCAAACCTCATGCAGCCTTTTGTTCAAAATATTCTCTCCCTAAATGCCTAACGTTAAATACTAACACTTCTCTGTCAGGCTCTGACTTCGATTCATCCCCGGACTGGCGTCTTGCTCGAAGGCTAAATGTTAGCTGGCTGGTTAGCTAGTTAACGAGCTAAGCTTGTGTTGTATCGTATTGTCTGCTGCTCTGTAACTTGATGTGGATGTTGCTGCTGTGATACAGGTCGCACTTGAAAATGAGACCTCTGGTATCAACGTGATTTTACATGTATTAAATAAAGGCTTAATAATATAATAATAAGCTGACAGCTAGGTGGTGACCGCAGACACCGATACACGCTGCTGTCAAGCTAGGTGGTGACCGTAGTGACCGCAGACACCGATACACGCTAATTAGTGCTAACATATAAACACAATTAAAATAATACTAGAATTTCCAAATTTCACTTACCGAAAAACCTGGAGCACGGACTTCTTGGACAGTCCGTTGGTATAATTAATTGAACAGCAAGCCATATCACTCCAATATTTGCCTGAAAAAATATCCAAAAGGCACAGACCCGGCTGAGAGGACAGGTTCAATGTCTTGAACATGGGCACGAAGTGGCTGAGATGACGCAGAGCAGACGGCCAAGTCTGAGCTCAGCTCCGCACAGCGGAGCCAGCGGCTAGTTAGCATGCTAGTTAGCCACCCGTGATGGTGCGACCTGTCACTCAAAGTGACCACGCCCTTAATTATGCGCAATTTCAAACCTTAATAACATTTAAACGGAGGAGTTAGAAAAAAATTCACCCCCCTCAGAGTTGTCATGAAAGGGGAAATTAACTATATAGACCAAAACCATTTTTTGTACCAGGCTGTAAACATGTTTATTTCTGCTCTAAAGTTGGGCATTTTAACATGGGGGTCTATGGGAATTTGCTCACTTCCAGAGCCAGCCTCAAGTGGACAGTCGGTGAACTGCAGTTTTTGGCACTTCCGCATTGGTCTCACTCGTCCCCACCGGAGGTTGGGGCTTGGTGTTACATTATAACAATGTGGTCTGAGGCGCCCCCGTGTGGCCAGTTTTCTTTGTGTAGTATCACATGTCTGTTCAGTTCACAGTAATATGACTTTATTTCTGTACCATACTAATATAATTATTGTTTATCTATTTGTATGCTTCAGGAAACCACAACGTACATATCCTGTACACTGTTCCAAGTTGTGTGACATCATTAAAGAAGGGTTAAAGAAATCTCTGGAGTAGCCGCAGTTTTTCTGACAGAAGATATAATTCACAGTTTGGTTTAATTTGATTTTTGTTTCTCATGTGTTTTTTGTGTTGGAAGTGTTCATTTTCCAGACTACATGTTCATGTTTTGGCGGGGTACACAGTATTGACCATCAATGACTTGGGGAGATGTAGACGTCACAACCAGATATATTCAAATACTAACAGTGTAATATACATGGGTAGGGAGAGCTACTGGGATAAGTATGGTTAAGAAATGTATTAAAGCCACAGTGTGTAGTAATTTCTCCCATCTAACGTTGAAATCACATATTGCATTCAAACAGATGGCGCACTCTAGCGCCTCACTGTTTCAAACGCGTATTGCAACAACTGTAGCCGCTGTGTACCAAAAAGCTATGATAACACTGATGAAACCATGTCATCCGATACCACATGGAGTATTCATTCAGGCTCCTACACAGACACACGCGACGCGAGTTGACAAACCCCCTCCTAACCATGCTGGCTGTGTTTACAACGTAGGACTGTTGGGGCGGATGTAAATTGAAACAGCTGTTAGTGGCCAGCGGCACTACTGCCACATAACAAAGTCCCACTCTGTGAGCATAATGCAGGATCATGTATTATGCAGCATCATGGGAGACGGAATCCTCGTTGCCAAGAAAGTGCAAAAGGGAATCAAAAAGACGGTGTGACCGGCGAATTAAAAAAAACAAGGGTCAGCATTGGGGTTGCCTTTCCCAGGTCGAGAGAGCTGCTGAAGGAGAAAGGTAATACAATCACAGGCCAGCGCTAACGGCGGCTAACAGCGGCTAGCAGCTAACGGCTAACAGCGGCGCAGTGATGCGAGGAGAGGGATTAGGCTGTTAGCGACTGGCCGTTAACAGCGGCTAACAGCCAACAGCGGCGCTGGCCTGTGATTGCATTACCATTCTCCCTCAGCAGCTCTCTCTACCTGGGTAAAGCTACCCCGATGTGGGCCTTCGTTTTTTTAATTCGCCGGTCACGCTGCCATTTCTATTCCCTTTTGCGCTTTCTTGGCAACTAGGATTCCGTCTCCCATGATGCTGCATATGCATGATCCTGCATTATGCTCAAAGAGTGGGACTTTGTTTCAAATTTGCCAGGGTAGTAGCGAAGCGCCTCTTGCTCCTCTCCTTCGGCTCCTCAGTCTCGCAGTGCTGGCCTGGCTCTCAACGAAAACGCCGAAGGCGGTGCTGTATGTCCCTTGCTGGTGGGTGTATTCTCAAGATGGCAAAACGTAATGGAACCCCACAGACGACTTGCCCGCACAATGTACAAACAAATCCGAAATTCTCCTTTTACGAGAATAAGTCAGATTATTGGTGGCGGTAATAGTACACCAGTGATGACATATTTATGAATGCAGACATCAATTTTTGCCAATGAACAACTGAAAATGTTACACAATGTCCCTTTAAGTATATGTCCTGGAATATTAATGGAAGTGGAAATCCGGTAAAAAGATGCAAGATAATGACATATTTGAAAACAAATCAGACAGACCTAATTTTTATACAGGAAACTCACATAAACAAAATAAGACTTTTATTCTTAATTATTTCTTTACCACCCGTGGATTGGACTTCCTCTGTGTAACAGAAACTTGGCAGACTGTCGGTGAGTCCAGCGTTTTTTCTGAACTTTTACCACCCAATTGTACATATTTAAACTCCCCTAGGACAATCGGTCGGGGAGGAGGAATAGCGACCGTCCATAAGGAAAACTTTTATTATAAGCAGCTCGTGTCACCGGTCTCTGTTTCCAGCTTCGAACTGACCTTATTCGAGTTGGGTTGCTCTCACCTGGTTCACTGTGCAGTGATATATCATCCTCCGAAATATAACAAGGAGGAGCTACTCTCCCTATTTTTCTCCACCTGTCAAAATACCCTTTTTTTCCCCCCTACTTGTCTGCATTGATCTTCGTAGCTTAGCGCCACAAAAGGGTGTCAGCTTCTTATGAAGATTGATGCACTGTTAATCCTGCAGTCAAGTATTTTATACCCATACCGTTGTTGTGACCGTCACCCACCCTCCCTGGAGACTAGCCTATCAGCCTTTATTGGAAAAACTTCCTAATATGAGCCAGAGAGGGCCATGATACACCAAAGTGTGTCAAGGGGAAAGTAAGGAACAAGCAAGGGGGAGGGGGCAGGTGCTTAAGTCCTGAGTTATATAGCGACAGTGCATGCGGAGAAGAAGGAGGAAAAACAAACAAACAAATAAACAAACAAACAAAAAAACAGGAGAAACAGGCAGTGTAGCTGATGTATTGTGGCCTTGAAGTGGTTGTGCTCCATGCAGATTATCAAAAATAAACATATACATGTCTACTATACTGTACTGAAAAACAAAAACAAAAGAGAAGTCTATACTGAACACCAAAAATGTGAGAGTCCTGGTGGAGGAGGAAAGCCCGATTGTAGAGAAGAGTTGCCAGCGCAGTGTGCTAGGTTCGAGAAGCAAGTGGGCCCCTTTTAAGTGATCCCATCGGTTCTTTGCGATGCGTCACGGAGCTGAAGTATCGAACATGCATGCGTGTATTTGAACCCACCCAATGTGTTTATGAAAACCATCACCAGGGTCCAGAGCCAGCCCTGCGGGGGAAGGGGGGCGGTATGGCCCCCCAAGACCGCAGGAGCACCCAGACCCCACGCCCAGGGAGCCGCAGAGGCCGCAGGACACCACGCAGGCCCAAGTACCTGGGCAGCAATGGCCAGCACGCCCAGAGAGCCAGAGACACACCCCAGATGGGCGGGGCAGGAGGGTCCAAGGCAGGCAAGGAGGCGGTGATGCTGCAAGGCATATGTCCCCAGCGCATCGGGAACCAGGGGACCGCGAAGGGCCACCCGCCCGAACCCCCCAGGACGGGCCCCCACCAACACACAGGAGAGAGCGGCCCACCACGAGCAGTCAATCCCCCGTCGGGACCCCTAGCAGAGGGCCCAAAAACCACAGCCGGTCAGGAGGCAGAACCCCGGCAGGAACCCACAGAGCCCCCAGGGCGCCACCCGGCCCACCCGCCACAGGGCCACGGGACCCCCCCAGACACCGGGAACCCAGCGACACCACCATGATGTAAATGGGCTCCCTGGCTCCAAACCCTCAGCCCAGGAGGGCCGGGCCCCACAAGCCACGCCATGCATATCTACAGTGTGTGTTAACCCACCACCGTCCCTCTTACTATGATTCTCCGATCCCTGACGGAGAAACATTAACCCTACACCGTGAATGTGAATGTGAGTGCCCATAAATGTGATGTGGTGCATTAAAATTGAGGGACATAGGAGACAGGTGGGGGCAAGGCTGATGGCTACAGCACACTGCTGTCCTGCAGCCCGTGCAGCCATAAGGCACCTGGAACCTGTTCCCATCTGTCCCCCAAGATGTAGGTGTGTGGTGCTTTAACATTGGAGGACAGATAAGGATGGGCCGGGGGGCAGCATGGAGGGCTACCAGACACCACTGTCCCATAGCCTGCCCCATCATGAAGCCCCCCAATCCATCAGTGGTCTGCACCTCGAAGAGTGAATGTATGTGGTGCGTTAAAACTGTGGAATGTGTGGTGAGTGAATTAAATGTGGTTTAGGAGGCCAGGCCAGTGTAGGCCCGGCCCGAAGGCTGGAGGGATGGATGAGAGGGGCTAGAAGTTGGTGCCAACCAGACCCCGGTGCCGCGAGGCCCCCAGCGCCCATGGACAGTGGGCCAGGTGGGCCCCAAGGAAACCCAACGGGCCCCCACCCAACTCTGCCCCCCAAGCAACTGCAAATGCAGCCCCCCCAAACCCCGACGCGCAGGAGCACAGGCCAACCCGCAACCCTGCCAGTACCCCCCCAGACCGCCCCAGACCCAAAGCCGGACCCCCAGCCCATCCGACCCGCCCCCCACCGCCGGCCATACACCAATGGGCACGCCCACACTGCGCAGCACTAGAACAACCCCCGCAGGCACCAGCACCCCCTGAGGCGCTGGAATTCTCCTGTTGATTGTTTTTATCAATTGTAAATACTGTAGAAAATTTCCATTTCTTATTTCAGAATTTTGAAATAAGTTTGTGTATGTCATAAGTATATTGTCTTGGAAAAGGTGGTGGAGATGAGTTACTCCCTTCATCTCCCATCTAGTGTTTTCCACCAGGCTGACAAGGTGGAAGCAATCATTGGGTTCTTAAAACAGTTATGACGTCTGAGTGTAGTGGTGATAAACGGGAGGTCAGAGAGTTTTATATTGTTGCAGTCCGCCTGTTCTAGTTAGAGCCAGGAGTTGTAGTCTTCGTTACAATATAACCATTTGGATAGGTATTGTAGCTGGTTAGCTAAATAGTAATGTTTAAAATTAGGAGTGTCCAATCCCCCTTCCAATTTGTTTTTCTGAAGGGTGCTTAGGCTAATTTTTGCTGTTTTGTTCTTTGAGTAGAATTTTATAATTGCAGAATCTAATGACAGGAACCATTTCGATGTGGGTGTGAATGGAATCATGGAAAAAAAATAGTTAATTTGGGGTAGAATTTTCATTTTAACTGTGGCTATTCGTCCCAGGAGGGAGATGGGAAGATTATTCCAGCGCTTCAGGTCACCACAGATCTTATCTAGCAGCAGGCTAAAGTTCAGGTGGACCAAGTCTGATAGTTTGGATGAAATATTTATGCCAAGATATCTTATGTTGCCCACAGGGAGAGAAAAGTTTTGGTCTGCAGGATTCCAAGAGTTCTCCGTTATTGGCAGCATTGTCGATTTGGACCAGTTGATGGAGTAGTCCGAAAAATTAGAAAAATTTGTTATGAGATTAAATACTTCATGTAAGGACGATTTCGGTTCTTGTAGATAAAGTAAAATGTCGTCGGCATATAGATTAATTTTGTGCTCAGAATTGGCGGAATGGATACCTATGATCTTGCTGTTCTGACGGACTGCCATAGCCAATGGTTCGATGAATATTGCAAACAGTAGAGGTGAGAGTGGGCACCCTTGTCTGGTTCCTCTCTGCAAAGTGAAGCTTTTAGATGTGATCCCGTTGGTGGTGACTGTGGCCTTAGGGAAATTATATCAGGCTGATACCCACTTGATAAATGACTTTCCAAAGCCAAATCCACTCAGGGTGGCAAATAGGAAGGACCAGTTGACCTTGTCGAAGGCTTTTTCTGCATCAAGTGACAGAATAATTGCTTTTGTGTTAACCCGTTGTACTTTACTTATCAGGTTAAGAACTCCTCTGACGTTATTATTTGAGTGTCTGCCATTAATGAATCCCGTTTGATCATTATGAATTATTGATGCAATTATTTTCTCCAGCCTAGAAGCAAGTGCCTTGAGATAATTTTGATATCACTGTTGATTAGTGACAGAGGACGGTAGCTAGAAGGAAGTGTGGGGTCTTTGTCTGGCTTTAGTAATAATTTGATTGCTGCTGTATTCATGTGAGGTCTTATACCTCCGTTCTTTTTGATCTCTGTCACTGTCCTGATGAAAAGTGGTGCTAGTATTGTCAAGAAATGTTTTATAAATTCAGCAGGAAAGCCGTCTGGACCCGGAGCCAATTAATAGTCAGGGGAGCGTCTAAAATATTTCTGTGTTCCGTGGATAATTGAGGTAAATTTAGGTTATCGAGAAAAGCCTGAATATCTTCCGGTTTTGGATTGTTTACTGTTGAATATAAGTTATGATAGAAAGAATAGAAAATCTGATTAATCTCCTGAGGGGATTGTGTGTAATTTCCAGACGGCCCCTGGATTGTTGGTATCAGAGATTTTTCTTTATTGCGTTGGAGCTGATTAGCCAAACATTTTCCTGATTTGTTACTGTGTTCAAAGTTATTATATCTTAGTTGCTGTATGATAAATTCAGTTTTCTTTGATAGAATATTGTCCAGTTGCGATTTTGTACACTGTAATTGGGTCCATACTTGATCACTTGGATTGTTCGCATTTTCCTGTGTTAGTTGTTTAATTTTTTCCTCAATGTTTTCTTCTGCTTGCAATTCCTGTTTCTTCTTGTAGGAGGAGTATGATATAATTTTTCCTCTGATTACTGCCTTCCCAGCTTCCCATATTAAAGATGGAGATAAATTTCAAGAAAGTTTGCCCACTCCCGTCTCACCATTTTGTCAAAGTCTAGGTCTTTAAGTAAAGAGATATTAAAGCGCCATGTTGGGGACCGTTTATGGGTGGTTTCTGTTTGTAGATTGAATGATATTGGTGCATGGTCGCTGATAATGATCGGGTGTATTTTTGTGGTAATTTTTTGTGAGATGGAGTTATTTAAGAGAAAAAAATGAGCTTGAAAATGAGCGATGCACAGGAGAGAAGAAAGTATATTCCCTCTTCGATGGGTATTTGAGTCTCCAGCCATCGCCAAGCCCAAAATCATCCATATATTCCTGTATTACCTTCGCTGATTGTGATTGCTTTGTGTGTACTGAGTTACTAGATCGGTCTAATGAAGCATTTAGGACTGTGTTAAAGTCTCCTCCAATTATAGTTGTCGAGCTGTCTGATAGGTTAGATAGTAGAGAGAAGATTGTGTGAAAGAAGGCCGGATCATCATTGTTAGGGGCATACAGATTCACTATTGTATATAATTTGTTCAAGATTGTTGCCTGAATAATGATGTAGCGGCCTTCTGGGTCTGTTACCGTGCTGTTTAAAGTAAATGGTAGTCTCTTGTGGACCATGATAGAGACACCTCTTTGTCTGTTTAGAAAGTGGGTTTCTTGTAGGAGAAAAATATCTGTTTTCAATTTTGTGACAGTCCATCACTTTAATTTTTTTCGCCTGTGAGCGGATGCCACGTACATTCCAGGAAACCAAGTTTAGGTGTGACATTGACAAAGTGGGGCTTTAAGTAAGGAAGTAGTGTAGAGAGGAGATGGCAGCGTGAGACCGTGAGACTACTGTGAGATTTTGAGATTCAACATGGCGGCGCCTCGCTGCTAGATCAGATATCAACAAACTAATGTTAGCCAAACAAATATAATTACCTAACGGGTGACAACTCCAGCCTGCACCATCAGCCAGAGTGGAGGACCTAGAAGAGTTTATCGATCGTTACTACTACGAGTGCGTCATGGAGGGCCCTGCCGACAACCCCAATAAGAGGAAGAAGACTGACTCCGCCACCGATACGCAGGACTTATTATCCTCCGAATTTAGCGTCTTGGAATCCATCAACAAGAAGCTAGAAGTGCTCGGTCTGCTTCACCAGGAGATTAAAGACCTGAAGGTAAGCTTGGAGTTCACTTACCAGCAGATTAGCGACCTGCAGCAAAACAACGCAGAACTCCGCTCCACCTTAGCGGCGGTCACGTCAGATGTAGATCTCCTCAAAAAGGAAAATAAACTCCTGAAGGAAACTGTCCTCGACGTGCAGTCCAGAAGCATGAGAGACAATTTAATCATTTCTGGCATCCCGGAGAGCACAACAGACAACCCAGAAGTCCATTTAAAGAAGTTTATGGTGACGGCCCTCAAGATCCCGACGGAGACTGTCAACAACATCACCTTTCACCGCGTCCACATGCTCGGACCCCGAGCAGGTCAGCGTCCTCGTCCCATCATCGCCAAATTCGAACATTATCAGCAGAAAATGCTCGTTAAATGTAAAGGACGTGAGCTGAAAGGCACTTCGTTCGGTATGAACGATCAGTTCCCCAGGGAAATCAACAAGAGGCGGAAAGTGTTATATCCTATATTAAAAGAACACAGGCAGAAGGGAAATAGGACCTCTCTTGTGGTAGACAAATTATACATAGATGGTCAACTGTTCCGCAACTCTACCACCACCCCATGGCTCTTCTAAATGAGATAAGTGCCCCTAAAACCACAAAACAAAGTAGAACCATAGCTTAATTATATTATCAAAGGAATATAAAAAAAAAAAGATCAAAAGATGTGTGTATGCATGTATATATATTGGGGCTGCACTATTCTTGAAATAAATAAATAAATATAGGCATGTATATTTCATTCAAAATGGTATTATTACACATTTCTCCTGCAACAGATAACTAAGCATTCCTGTGAATGCAATGCAATTAATTCTGCGGCCCGGGTATATATATATGTATATGTGTATATATATCTATATGTATGTATGTATATATGCAGATGTGTATGTATGTACATATGGATGTATGGTTGTATATGTGTACATAATGAACATAACACTGACTTAGTAAAAAGAAGAAGAAAAAAAAAAAATCTCACAGGGTGTGAATGTACACTTCACACACTCCACCCAGTATTCTCCCTTTCCTTCTCAATTTTTTTTTCTTTTTTTCCCTCCTTCAGAAAATTAAAGTGATGGACTTTGTCACAAAATTGAAAACAGATATATTCCTCCTACAAGAAACCCACTTGCTAAAGTCAGAAGAAAATTCTCTTAAAGTTCCAAATTTTAATCAAATTTGTTCATCCTGCTATAACAACAGACAAAGAGGTGTCTCTATCATGGTCCACAAGAGACTACCATTCACTTTAAACAGCACGGTAACAGACCCAGAAGGCCGCTACATCATTATTCAGGCAACAATCTTTAATAAATTATATACAATCGTTAATCTGTATGCCCCTAATAATGATGATCCAGCCTTCTTTCACTCAGTCTTCTCTCTACTATCTAACCTATCAGACAGCTCGACAACTATAATTGGAGGAGACTTTAACACAGTCCTAAATGCTTCATTAGACCGATCTAGTAACTCAGTACATACAAAGCAATCACAATCGGCTAAGGTAATACAGGAATATATGGATGATTTTGGGCTTGGTGATGGCTGGACACTCAAATACCCATCGAAGAGGGAATATACTTTCTTCTCTCCTGTGCATCGCTCATTTTCAAGAATTGACCTTTTTCTCTTAAATAATTCCATCTCACAAAAAATTACCACAAAAATACACCCTATCATTATCAGCAACCATGCACCAATATCACTCAATCTGCAAATAGAAACCATCCATAGACGGTCCCCAACATGGCGCTTTAATATCTCTTTACTTAAAGACCCAGACTTTGATAAAATGGTGAGACGGGAGTGGGCAAACTTTCTTGAAGATAATGACTCTCCAAATTTATCTCCATCTTTAATATGGGAGGCTGGAAAGGCAGTAATCAGAGGGAAAATTATATCATACTCCTCCTACAAAAAGAAACAGGAATTGCAAGCGGAAAAAAACATTGAGGAAAAAATAAAACAACTAACACAGGAATATGCGAACAATCCAAGTGATCAGGTATGGACCCAATTACAGTGTGCAAAATCACAATTGGACAATATTCTATCAAAGAAAACTGAATTTATTATACAGCAACTAAGATATAATAACTTTGAACACAGTAACAAATCAGGAAAATTTTTGGCAAACCAGCTCCAACGTAATAAAGAAAAATCTCTGATAACAACAATCCAGGGGCCGTCCGCAAATTACACACAATCCCCTCAGGAGATCAATCAGATTTTCTATTCTTTCTACCATAACCTATATTCAACAGTAAACAATCCAAACCCAGAAGATATTCAGGCTTTTCTCGACAACCTAAATTTACCTCAATTATCCACGGAACACAGAAATATTTTAGATGCCCCCCTGACTATTAATGACCTGCAGAGCGCATTAGACAAAATGCCAACAGGTAAGGCCCCAGGTCCAGATGGCTTTCCTGCTGAATTTATAAAACATTTCTAGACTATATTAGCACCACTTTTCATCAGGACAGTGACAGAGATCAAAAACAACGGAGGTATAAGACCTCACATGAATACAGCAGCAATCAAATTATTACTAAAGCCAGACAAAGACCCCACACTTCCTTCTAGCTACCGTCCTCTGTCACTAATCAACAGTGATATCAAAATTATCTGAAAGGCACTTGCTTCTAGACTGGAGAAAATAATTGCAACAATAATTCATAATGATCAAACAGACTTCATTAATGGCAGACACTCAAGTAATAACGTCAGAAGAGTTCTTAATTTGATAAGTAAAGCACAACGGGCTAATACCAAAACAATTGTTCTGTCACTTGATGCAGAAAAAGCCTTCGACAAGGTCAACTGGTCCTTCCTATTTGCCACCCTGAGTGGATTTGGCTTTGGAGAGTCATTTATCAAGTGGGTATCAGCCTTATATAATTCCCCTAAGGCCACAGTCACCACCAATGGGATCACATCTAAAAGCTTCACTTTGCAGAGAGGTACCAGACAAGGGTGCCCACTCTCACCTCTACTGTTTGCAATATTCATCGAACCATTGGCTATGGCAATCCGACAGAACAGCAAGATCAGAGGTATCCATTCCGCCAATTCAGAGCATAAAATGAATCTATATGCCGACGACATTTTACTTTACCTACAAGAACCGAAATCATCTTTACTTGAAGTATTTAATCTCATAACAAATTTTTCTAAACTTTCGGACTACTCCATCAACTGGTCCAAATCGACAATACTGCCAATAACGGAGAACTCTTGGAATCCTGCAGACCAAAATTTTTCTCTCCCTGTGGGCAACATAAGATATCTTGGCATAAATATTTCATCCAAACTATCAGACTTGGCCCACCTGAACTCTAGCCCGCTTCTAGATAAGATCTGTGGTGACCTGAAGCGCTGGAATAATCTTCCCATCTCCCTCCTGGGTCGAATAGCCACAGTTAAAATGAAAATTCTACCCCAAATTAACTATTTTTTTTCCATGATTCCATTCACTCCCACATCGAAATGGTTCCTGTCATTAGATTCTGCAATTATAAAATTTTACTCAAAGGACAAAACAGCAAAAATTAGCCTAAGTACCCTTCAGAAAAACAAACTGGAAGGGGGTTTGGACGCTCCTAACTTTAAACATTACTATTTGGCTAACCAGCTACAATACCTACTGAAATGGTTATACCCTAATGAAGACTACAACTCCTGGCTCGAACTAGAACAGGCGGACTGTAACAATATAAAACTTTCTGACCTCCCGTTTGTCGCCACTACACTCAGACGTCATAACTGTTTTAAGAACCCAATGATTGCTTCCACCTCGTCAGCCTGGTGGAAAACACTAGATATCACTAACTCTCAGATAGAACCTTGCTTGCTCTCTCCAATCTGGCACAATTTCAAACTTTTGAAATAAGAAACAATATTTACAACTGATAAAAACAATCAAGAGGAGAATTCCAGCGCCTCAGGACACTTTGCAGCCACCAGAATTTGCCAAACATATTACAAAGCTTTCTCCGAGTAATAAGAAGAACCTTTCCAAGATTTATAAATTACTGTCAAAGACCAGCTCTATACATTTACCAATTTTAAAATGGGAAAAGGAGCTGGGTGCTTCACCCGACCGTGACTTCTGGACTCAGATATGCAAAAATACATTTAAGATGACAAGACACACTAATATACAGCTTATCCAATTTAAAGTACTCCACAGAACACACATCACCCAACGAAAGATGAATAGAATGGGCTTTAATCAATCTGACACATGCACTCAGTGTACTCAGAACACTGCAGACACCTACTTTCATGCACTCTGGTTATGTTCACCCGTCCAGCACTTCTGGTCAACAGTCACTCAAAAACTCTCCTCCATTTTGGACTGCAGGATCCCATTATCTCCCAACCTGTGCTTAATTGGTGACCTGATGACAATTGACCTCCCAAACAGCCACTGCAACTCTCTTCTTGTAGCAAGAAAACAATCCTAGTCAATTGGAAAGATAAACAGACCCTCAACATCAACCATTGGCTGAATCTCCTTGCAGAACATATTTCGCTGGAGAAAATTTCTGCCGGCCACAGAAATCAATTAACATACTTTACAGAAAAATGGTCACCATTTATTCTCTCACTAAACATGTCTGTATAGTGCCACTCAGCCTGTGAGCATATGCCACCTGTACATATAAATATTACAAGTCTGTAAAGACTGTTGTGTCATATGTAACCTGTTTCTGTTTCTGTTAATGATGTAACCCCTATTCCCTCTATCTCTCACACCACAATATACCACAGCGGTTCATCAGATTTCAAGGTCTTAAGCATGTGTTAGGCACACCTTCTCCCCCTTGAATCCGGGCCTGCTCCCTGGCTCTGTGTGGGGTCGCGGGGTCGGGCGGTTTCCCCTGGGGGCGGTGCGTCTGGACTGCTCGTCCTGTGTGCCCGGAGGCGGCGGGGTCTCCCCGTGCTCCCTGGGCCGGGGGCGGCGTGGCCGGTCCCCCTTGGGGGGCTGTTTCCGCCCTGGGTGGTGCGGGGTGGGTGGGCTCCTCCCCCCCCCCTTCGCTCCGCTCCCGCCCTTCCCCCTCCCTCCTCCCTCCCCCCTCTCCCCGTCCCTCCCTGCCCCTCTCTCCCGGCCTTGGGCGGGCTCGGGGTCCTCCCCCGGACTGGGGGGCCTGGCGCGGGGGCTGGGTGCTGCCTGCGGGGGGTGCTCTGGTGCTGTGCAGTGTAAGCCTGCCCGTTGGTGTGCGGCCGGTGGTGGGGGGGCGGGTCGGATGGGCTGGTGGCCTGGCTCTGGGTCTGTGGTGGTCTGGGGGGATACTGGCGGGGTTGCGGGTTGGCCTGTGCTCCTGCGCTTCGGGGTTCGGGGGGGCTGGGTGGGGCTCGTCTTCCATGCTCCCTGGTGGCGCGTCTCGTCCTTCTGCTGGGGGTCGATTTGCTGCGGGCAGTGTGACCCAGGTCGGGACCATTGCGGGGGCCTGGCGCTGCAGTTGCTTGGGGGGCGGGGCTGGGTGGGGGCCTGTTGGGTTTCCTTGCGGACCGCCTGGCCCACTGTCCATGGGCACTGGGGGCCTCGCGGCGCTGGGGTCTGGTTGGCGCCGCCTTCTAGCCCCTGTCATCCATCCCTCCAGCCTTCGGGCCGGGCCCACACCGGCCTGGCCTCCTAAACCACATTTTGTTCACTCTACACACACTCCACAGTTTTAAACGCACCACACACACTCACTCTTCGAGGCGCAGACCACAGATGGATTGGGGGGCTTCATGATGGGGCAGGCTATGGGACAGTGGTGTCCGGTAGCCCTCCATGCTGCCCTCCGGCCCATCCTTTTCTGTCCTCTAATTTTAAAGCACCACATACACCTACATTTTGGGAGACAAATGGGAACAGGTTCCAGATGCCTTATGGCTGCACGGGCTGCAGGACAGCAGTGTGCTGTAGCCATCAGCCTTGGCCACACCTGTCTCCTGTGCCCCTCAATTTTAATGCAGCACATCACACTTATGGGCACTCACATGCACATTCACGGTGTAGGGTTAATGATTCTCCGTCAGGGATCGGAGAATCATAGTAAGAGGGGGGGTGGTGGGTTAACATACACTTTTGATACGCTTGGCGTGGCTTGTGGGGCCCGGCCCTCCTGGGTTGGGGGCGGTGGTCGGGGGTGGGTGGTGGTTGGGTGTGGGGGGTGGGGGCGGTCCGCGTCGGGCGGTGGGTGGGTGGGCCCTCCTGTCCCGCCTGTCTGGGGTGTGTCTCTGGCTCTCTGGGGGGGCCGGCCATTGCCGCCCCTGGTCCTGGGGCCTGCGGGGCGTCCTGCCGCCTCTGTGGCTCCCTGGTCGTGGGGTCTGGGCGCTCCTGTGGTCTTGGGGTGACGGGCCGCCCCCCTTCCCCCGCAGGGCCGGCCCTGGACCCTGGTGTTGGTTTTCATAAACACATTGGGAGGGGTCAAATACACGCATGCATGTTCGTTACTTCAGCCCCGTGACGCATCACAGAGAACCAATGGGATCACTTCAAAGGGGCCCACTTGCTTCTCAAACTTTCCACACTGCGCTCTCTCTTCTCTACAGGCGGGCTTTCCCCCTCCACCAAGACTCTCACATTTTTGGTGTTCAGTATAGACTTCTCTTTTGTTTCTGTTTCTCAGTACAGTATAGTAGACATGTATATGTTTATTTCTGATAATCTGCATGGAGCACAACCACCTCAAGGCCACAATACGTCTGCTACACTGCCTGTTTATCCCTTTTTTTTTTTTTTGTTTGTTTGTTTGTTTGTTTGTTTTCCCTCCTTCTCCTCCGCATGCACTGTCACTATATAACTCAGGACTAGCACCTGCCCCCTCCCCCTTGCTTGTTCCTTACTTTCCCCTTAACACACCTTGGTGTATCACGGCCCTCTCTAGCTTTTCCAATAAAGGCTGATAGGCTAGTCTCCAGGGAGGGTGGGTGACGGTCACAACCACGCATTGTGGGTATAAAATACTTGACTGCAAGATTAACAGTGCATCAATCTTCACAAGAAGCTTGCACCCTTTTGTGGCGCTTAGCTATGAAGACCAATGCAGACAAGTAGAAAAAAAAAAAATAAAAAATACTGTGTGTGGATATGGAGAATAATCTATGTGTGTTTCTATGTGCGATTCTATCTGCGTGGATTTTGCATGAGTAGATGTAATTGTTAAGTGTATGTATTACAGTCAACCGATGTGTCATGGTGAAGTATCGCAGAGTTATGGAGCAGAGCATTAGAATATATACAGTACAAGCATGTTCAACAACCAGAAACACCTGCGCCTTGAAGTATTCACAAACCTGAAAAACAAAGGGGTTACATGGAGTGTATTTGTGTGTGAGGTGAGGGAGGGGGATTGAGTGAGAGGGATAGGGGGAGGGAGAGGGGGAGGGAGGGACATGGAGGAGGGGAAAAAAGAGAAGGAAAGGGAGAATACTGGGTTACAATACATTCACACCCTGTGAGATTTTTTTTTCCTTTTCACTGAGTCAATGTTGTGTTTATTATATATACATATATATCCATATATCCACATGTACATACATATACATCTGCATATATACATACATACATACATATATAACAGGGCCGCATGATTAATCGCATTGCAATCGCAGGAATGCTTTATTATCTGTTGCAGGAGAAATGTGTCAGAATACCATTTTGAATGAAATATATATATATATATATATATATATACATATATATTTATTTATTTATTTTTTCAAGATTAGTGCAGCCCTAATATATATGCATGCATACACACATCTTTTGGTCTTTTTTTTTTATTCCTTTTATAATACAATTAAGCTATGGTTCTACTTTGTTTTGTGGTTTTAGGGGCACTTATCTCACTTAGAAGAGCCATGGGGTGGTGGTAGAGTGGCGTATGGCAAGCCGTTTGAGCATTTATTCCATACCCTTGATATCAGGTGTCAGTGTCGTTCACTAGTTCGATCATTGTCAGCACTAGTTGGACATCTGGTCACACTAGTTAGACATTTTGTCCAACTAGTTGAACAAAGAGTCTTACGAGTCACTCTTTTTCAGCAACTAGTGACACTTTTGTCAAACTAGTAACAACTTAAGCCTGACTAGTGAAGCCACAGAGCCATACTAGTGGCACCAAAATCCAAACTAGTCAGCTTTTTGACAGACTAGTGGCCCACTGGGCTGAACTAGTAATGCTTCAAGTCTTACTAACGAACTAGTGAGCTGCAAAAGCTCTGACTTGGTAACTAGTAGCAGCTATTCACCTCAGTAGTTTGCTTGTAACCTCAACTTTTTTACACTAGTTACACATGGAAGAGCCAAAATCATCACTAGTTTAACTAGTAAGGATTTACACCTTACTAGTTAAACTAGAAAAAGTGTCATTGACCTTAGTAGTTAACTAGTGGGGCTTAAAATGTTTACTAGTTGAACTAGTGGAAGCTGAAATACTCACTAGTTACTCTAGTAACACCTTATTGAGCTCACTAGTTAACTAGTGAGTTCTAAAATGTTTACTAGTTGAATTGGTGACACTGACATGCTTACTAGTTGAAGTGTATTTTGACTAGTGCACTAGTGACACTAGTGCAACTAGTGCTACTAGTAGTGCTACTAGTGCACTAGTGACACTAGTGCTACTAGTGTCACTAGTGCTACTAGTAGCACTAGTGTCACTAGTGCACCAGTTGCAGTAAGTGACACTAGTGCTACTAGCGCTACTAGTGTCACTAGTACTACTAGTAGCACTAGTGTCACTAGTGCACCAGTTGCAGTAAGTGACACTAGTGGCACAAGTAGTGCACCAGTTGCAGTAAGTGCCACTAGTGACACTTTGTTTAAAAATAAACAAATAAATAATAGCCTAAATGAATAAATTCAAAAAAGAAGAAATATTAATATGCAGCTGATATCATGTGGAAACACACATTGACTAGAATGTAATCAATCGGCTCCGTTGCCGTGCCGGAGCGGAGACGCAACCAACACGCATCTGGTGGAAATTGGGTGTTACAAAGTCGACAAACAGCCTTATCTTTGTTTGTAACTTTGCCATCCACGGCGTAGAACCCAAAATACTTCCACACGCTGTTTCTCAGATGTTTTGGTGTCGTGATTGTGCGCTCAGGACGGCTTTGCTCGCTATTGTCCTCCATTTTCAGTGCAAAACAACACATTAACATTAGCTTAGTTTAGTGATAGGTCAATAGGGCATGCAATAGGTCAAGATGATAGTGAATTCTTTGAGCGCCCTCTGTTGGATCACACGGCGAACTACATCAAACGGTCTGATGCGCCTATAGAGACTGCAGCTTGCATTTCGAACAGGTAATTACAGCTCGAATATGAACTTTTCACCCCTCCATCGAACGAATGTTCGAAATTCGAATAAAAAGTGACAGCCCTATAGTGCACTAGTAGCACTAGTAGCACTAGTGTCACTGGTGCACTAGTGACACTAGTGCCAACTGTGCACAGCAAGTGTGACATTTCTTTTACATGTGAGACTTTTTGTCGCACTAGTTGACATCTTCACCACACAAGTAGATATCCTCATCTTACTTGTACAACAAAGCTGCTCACGAGTTAACATGTGCATGTCACTAGTTAACTAGTGAATGCTGCTACTGCCATACATGTTAAACAAGTGAAATTTTATCACAGTACTAGTTGTAAAAGTAGGATGAATATGATGACTAGTAAGCAGCTTTGTTGAACTAGTAATATGAACATGCCAACTAGTGTGATGAAGATGTCAACTAGTGCGACAAAAAGTCCAACATGTTAAAAAAAAATGTCTCACTTGCTGTGCGCAGTTGTTCACTAGTACTGAGCAAGGCTTTACTAGTTCAAGGAAAGGCATCACATCTAAGAAGAATGTCCAACATGTTTGGTCAAAGCCTTTACATGTTCTGTGCAGAATCTGACTAGTGACAACAAATAGCATCCACTAGTGAACTAGTGAGCCACGGAAAGAGTGTCACTAGTTAACTCGTGAATCTTTTTGGACCTAACTTGTTAACTAGTAAGAGGACATATGTAACTATTTGACTAGTGAAGTCGAAAAGACACAAACTAGCGTTACTAGTGGCCAATTTGGGTCTTATTAGTCGACTAGTGGCAGGTTTTGAACCTCACTAGTCGACTAGTAAGGTGAAATTGTCTTCTACATGTGTAACTAGAAAACGTTTTGGATTCTACTAGTCACCTAGTGAGCACTTTTAGCATCACTAGTTTGCTAGTAGAGTCTAACGAGACCTCAGCTAGTTGACTAGTCACAGTTTTGCCTTGACAAGTTAACATGTAAGATGAAGCATGCTGCCACTAGTTAACTAGTTGCATTCCTCAAGTCAACATGTTAACTAGTTAAAAGAAGTGGGTGGAGTAATGACAAAATCCTGTGTCCTGATTCATAGGTATCTTTTATTTTGAACTGGAGAGCAAATAGGAAGCCTCAATTTATGTTTTTACCCACCTCCTCATTAGCATTTGGTGTCACTAGTGTGAATAGTGCACATTTTGGCTTCCACTAGTACAACTAGTAACATATTTTGCCTCACTAGTTAACTAGAAAAGTCAAAATACACTTCAACTAGTAAGCATGTCAGTGTCACTAGTTCAACTAGTAAACATTTTAGAACTCACTAGTTAACTAGTGAGCTCAATAAGGTGTTACTAGTATAACTAGTGAGTATTCCAGCTTCCACTAGTTCAACTACTAAACATTTTAAGCCCCACTAGTTAACTACTAAGGTCAATGACACTTTTTCTAGTTTAACTAGTAAGGTGTAAATCCTTACTAGTCACACTAGTGATGATTTTGGCTCTTCCATGTGTAACTAGTGTAAAAAACTTGAGGTTACTAGCAAACTAGTGAGGTGAATAGCTGCTACTAGTTACCAAGTCAGAGCTTTTGCAGCTCACTAGTTCACTAGTAAGACTTGAAGCATTACTAGTTCAGCCCAGTGGGCCACTAGTCTGTCAAAAAGCTGACTAGTTTGGATTTTGGTGCCACTAGTATGACTCTGTGGCTTCACTAGTCAGGCTTAAGTTGTTACTAGTTTGACAAAAGTGTCACTAGTTGCTGAAAAAGAGTGACTCGTAAGACTCTTTGTTCAACTAGTTGGACAAAATGTCTAACTAGTGTGACCAGATGTCCAACTAGTGCTGGCAATGATCAAACTAGTGAACGACACTGACACCTGATATCAAGGATATGGAATACATGCTCAACAGCTGCCCATCTATGTATAATTTGTCGACCACAAGCAAGGTCTTATTTCCCCTCTGCCTGTGCTCTTTTAAAATGGGATATTACACTTCATACCGAACGAAGTGCCTTTTAGCTCTCGTCCTTTACTCTTAACAAGCATTTCCTGCTGATAATGTTCGAATTTGGACGCTGACCTCCTCGGGGTCCGAGCCTGTGGACACGTCACCATGAACTTTTTTACCTGAACTTCTGGGTTGTCTGGTGTGCTCTCTGGGATGCCAGAAATGATTAAATTGTCTCTTGTGCTTCTGGACTGCACGTCGAGGACAGTTTCCTTCAGGAGTTTATTTTCCTTTATGAGGGATCTACATCTCAAGTGACCGTCGCTAAGGTGGAGCGGAGTTCTGCGTTGTTTTGCTGCAGGTCGCTAATCTGCTGGTAAGTGAACTCCAAGCTTACCTTCAGGTCTTTTATCTCCTGGTGAAACATACCTAGCACTTCTAGCTTCTTGTTGATGGATTCCAAGACGCTAAATTCTGAGGATAATAAGTCTTGTGTATCGGTAGCTGAGTCGGTCTTCTTCCTCTTATTGGGGTTGTCGGCAGGGCCCTCCATGACGCACTCGTAGTAGTAGTGATCGATAAACTCTTCTAGGTCCTCCACTCTGGCTGATGATGCAGGCTGGAGTTGTCACCCGTTAGGTAATTATACTTGTTTGGCTAGTTTGTTGATATCTAATCTGCTAGGCGCCACCATGTTGAATCTCAAAATCTCACAGTGGTCTCGCGGTCTCACGCTGCCATCCGGTCTCCTCTCACGCTCTGTCAAAATATCCTTGACACTCGCTCCATATAAGCCTGTTCGTTTTAAACCTAAGTCTGAACCATGGTTGAATGAGACCACTTGGGCCATTAGACAGGAGTGCAGGAGAGCTGAACGTAGATGGAAGAAAGACCAGCTACAGGTGTCTTATGATGTCTTAAAGGAGTGTTGGTGCATATATCAAAAAGTTGTCAAGGCTCAAAAGACTAAATACTTTTCTGATATCATTTAGAATAACTGTCACAAACCCCGTGTTCTATTTAGTACTATTAACAGCTTCCTTAACGTCCCCCCAATCCAGTAATCTGGAGGCTTCCACTCAAACTTGTGAAGCTTTTCTCCAATTCTTTGTGGGCAAGGTCACTTCTATTAGAGAAGGCATCTCACCTCCTTCACATGACCCATCTGTCACCGCCACTTGCTTTGAGCCTGTATCACCTTCTGCTTTGAAGGAAAACCCTCAGGTTCCCCTGCTGATGTTGTCCCTCCTCTTTAAAGAAGTCTGGGACTCTATTGCAGTCGATGTTTCTAGCATTATAAACAGCAGTCTGTCTAGTGGTATTGTGCCAATGTTGTTAGGTTTGAGTTTTGTGTTTGGACCCCAAATGCCAAGACGGAGGCGAAAAAACAGTTCAACAGTGTTTATTGAAAAACACTAAGTTCAAAAATCAGAAAACGGAGCAAATGGAGGCAGCGGAGGGCTGGCTGGCGTTGCTGGAACAGACTCAGCATGCGGAGACACCAAAGTACTGGAAGCTGTAGTCAGGTACGGCAGGAGGCATACCAGCAGCTGCACAAAAAATAAAGAATGCTTGAGCCACTACGTTACGGACTGAGACGGGATAATCCCCCCCCCCCCCCCCCCCCCCGCAACGGATGCCACCCGGCGGCCTGCCAGGCTTGTCCGGGAAGTCCCGTTAAAATTCATTCAGGAGGTCCGGGTCCAAAATCAAGGAGTGGGATACCCAAGACCGCTCCTCCGGACCATACCCCTCCCAGTCCACCAGGTACTGATACCCCCGGCCCCGTCTGCGGACGTCCAGCAGCCGCCGGACAGAGTAAGCAGAATAGTCGTCAATGAGCTGGGGGGGCGGAGGGGGTTCGGCCGGAGGGCACAGAGCATTGGTAGCGACTGGCTTCAACAAGGACACGTGAAAAGCAGGGTGAACATGCAATGCAGGAGGCAATTTGAGTCTCATCACACTGGGATTGATCACTTTGTCAATTTCAGATGGGCCAATGTACCTGGGAGCCAGCTTCCTACTCTCAATCTGCAGAGGGAGGTCGCAAGAAGAGAGCCAAACCTTCTGGCCAGGCTGATAGTGGGGAGCTGGAGAGCGATGTCGGTCCGCCAACCGCTGGTTGCGAGCTGAAGTGCGCGTGAGGGCCACCCTAGCCTCACGCCAGACCCAACAAGCACGCCGAAGATGTTCCTGGACCGAGGGGACTGCCACTTCATTCTCCTGGACTGGGAAGAGAGGAGGTTGGAAACCCGTGGAAGCCATGAAGGGAGACATACCTGTGGCAGAGCTGACCAGGGAGTTGTGAGACAAACTCTCTGGTGTTAGCTGTGATGGTAGGCCACCCAAAACTCCGCCGGAGCAGGGTGAGGGTCCAGAGGAAACCAGGATGGCAGGCGACCTTGGATGCATGTCCCCACTGGAGCACAGGTGACCTGGCAGAAGTCGGGACGAACAAACGCTTGGGGGGACAGTTCTCAGGGGTCGGTTGGTCACGTTGGGTCTCTTGCACTACCTGCTCGATCTCCCACCTGGCAGCACCAACCACACAGAAGGAAGGGAGGATGGTTTCTTCGGGTGAGGCTTCCACAGGAGGAGTGAACTGACAGGATAAGGCGTCGGGCTTAACGTTCCGGGACACAGGGTGGTAGGTAAGGGTGAATTGGAATCGACCCAGGAACAAAGCCCACGAGCCTGGCGTGAGTTCAAACGGCGAGCTGACTGCAGGTAAGAGAGGTTCTTGTGATCAGTCCATACCACAAAAGGGTGTGTGGAGCCTTCCAGCCAAAGTCTCCACTCCTGTAGGGCAAGCACAACAGCCAGTAGCTCCCTGTTGCCAACGTCATAGTTTCTCTCTGCTGGCATGAGTCGACGAGAGAAAAAAGCACATGGGTGAATTTTTTGGTCTTCAGGTGAGCGTTGGGAGAGCACAGCATCAACGCCGGTGTCAGAGGCATCAACCTCCACCACAAACTGAAGAGAAGGATCTGGGTGGGAAAGCACAGGTGCAGAGGTAAACAGACACTTTAACCGTTTAAATGCAGCTTCAGCTGAGAGGAGGAGGTTAACTGAGTTAGTGGCAATGCTACTTGACTGTAGTTGCGAATGAATCTCCTATAAAAGTTTGCAAAACCCAAAAACCTCTGGAGTTGCTTCCTGGTGGAAGGGGTAGGCCACTCAGCTATGGCCTGGACCTTGGCAGGATCCGCCTTCAACTGTCCTTTCCACCACAGAAGAAAGTGACTGAGGTGACATGAAACCCACATTTCTCAGCCTTCACGAAGAGTCTCTCAATACCAGTCTCACATGTTGCACATGTTCATCCAAGTCATCCAAGAAAAAATCAAAATGTCATCCAAGTAAACAAACACGTTGAGCATATCACGTAATACATCATTAGTGAAAGCTGGGAAGACGGCAGGGGCACTGGTTAAGCCGAAGGGCATGACCAGATACTCAAAGTGACCGAGTGGCGTGTTGAAAGCCGTCTTCCACTCATCTCCCTCCTTGATTCTGATGAGGTGATAGGCGTTGCGGAGATCTAGTTTAGAAAAAATGGTAACACTTTACAATAAGGTACACAAAATGAGAGTAGTTACTGAGGAACTCATGAGGATCTAATGAGGAACTAATGAGTAGTTACTGAGGAACTACAGTACAGTACACAAAATTAGACTAGTTACTGATGAACTAATGAGGAACTAATGAGGAACAAATGAGTAGTTACTGAGGAACTAAGCTACACAAAATTAGAGTAGTTACTGGGGAACTAATGAGGAATGAATTTGGAACGAATGAGGAACGAACGAGTAGTTACTGAGGAACTAAGCTTCACAAAATAAGAGTAGTTACTGAGGAACGAATGATGAACTAATGAGTAGTTACTGAGGAACTAAGGTACATAAAATTAGAGTAGTTACTGAGGAACTAATGATGAACTAACTATTAGTTAATGGTCAGTTCTTCAGTAAGCCCTGATCAAATTTCAGAGGAGTAGTTAATGAGGAACTAACTATTAGTTAAGGGTCAGTTGTTCAGTATCCCCCGATCAAATTTCAGAGGAGTAGTTACTGAGGAAATAGTGAGGAACTAACTATTAGTTAATGGTCAGTTCTTCATTAACTCACGATCAAATTTCATAGAGGGGTAAATAACGACGTAGTATTTAGTCAACTAGTTACTTCATCAGTACAGAATCATTACTCAGTACCCCGTCCATTAGTTAACCTTTTTATGTCCTAAAGTAAAGTGACACATAATGAGTAGTCTTTCATTACTTCATCATCATCTTTACAATTAGTTCCTGAACAAAAAAAATCACAGACAGCAGGGTTCTTGAGAAGAGTTTAATTAATTATTTTCAAACCACAGAGACATTAATATGATCATCCATGTTATTCTGTACAAGGTGCTGATACACCAAATCGACATCAAAGAACTAGCAGCAACGAAAGCCTACTGTTGCGTCGTCTACATCCCCTCACGTCACCCTGTGTCAGTTGCATTTGAACACACTACAAAGACTACACCCAATGCTTGAAACTGTTGCTCATTTATTTTGGCACTGCCCCATTGTCAAAAGACTCTGGAGTGATATTTGTAATTTTATTGCGAACAATATTAAAAAATAATTTAAGCTGTTTTGGAGGGATGTGCTGTTTGGACTTTTTGACTTTAACAGAAATACGGCAAAACCGGGGATGCACTGAATATTGGGTAACCGAATATATTCGGCCGAATATTGCAAAAAAACACACATTCGGTATTCGATGGAATAAGTTAAAAGCAAGGCCGAATAATAGCGGTGTGTTTTGATAACGCAATCAAACAGCGTGCCGTTACGGGCGGAGTAAAATGTCGGCAGTGTGGCAATCCGTCCGTCACCGCACTCGCATTTGCGACTAAAAATTGTTTTGAGCGAGCAAAACAGGCCTAAATCATTCAGCATGTTGTGTGAGCAGCCTACGGATTTCAACCACTCGCAGAAACAATAGGCGAATCCCACTGGTTGTGGGTTGAATGGGGGTCACAGACACAGACAGTAATGTATTCCCGTCAAATACGGCGGCCATCCGCTTACTGTGACGGAGAAGTCGGCTCCAATAATATCCTCTTCTTGGTGTCATGACTGCCCAGTAGTACCTGAACAGCCGAGCCAGCTGAACACAGGTATGTGGCGTGTCAGAGGAGAAACGAGCCGTTCACGTTTCTATCACTGTGGCAGGTAACGGCCCACAAACCTCAACCGCACTTCCTGTTCTTTACTTATGGAGGGACTGTACTTTACTTGTCAGGGGAGGAGGGTGACTGGTTGATTCTTATTTTATTTATTTATTTTATTTTGATCCCCCCTATGTTAATCATTTATTGATGCTGTGTTTGAAGTATGAATAAGTCAATAAGTAATTTATTCCATTGAAATATCATTGATGTGTTATAGAAAAGTGATTTATCTTTTTATAAATGACAAAAGGCACATCTGCCTCATTTTCACTGTGGTATCGTGATACTACTCAGAACCGTGATATTTTCATTGGTATCGTACAGTGGGTCCCAATTTTGGTACCGTGACAACACTAATCTGGAGGGGGTTCATCTGCAAAAACTAAACAATATTCGGTATTCGGTACTCGGTATTCAGCCAAGCGTTTTATATTATTCAGCTTCGGCTTCGGACCCAAATTTTCATTTCGGTGCATCCCTAGGCAAAACCCAATGAAAGATTTATTATTAATCTCATCTTACTTTTGGCAAGATTTCACATTCACAAATGTAAGTTTACACATAGAAAACCTTCTTTTGTTGCTTTCGTTACATCGATTCCATTAAATTTTCCCTTAATCAAATGGCAATCAAAACCATTAATATTTGTGATCATTTTAATATTTTCTTGTAAACTCTTATCCCCCCTGGCATCTGTGATATATGACATATATATGTAATGTTGAAGATCTGCATTCTGTAAACTTCCTGTCTTTAATAAAGTTGTGGGGGAAAAAAAGACTACATCCAACGGCCAAGTAGCACGTACATTCTGCGCCTGCATGAAAGGAAATAACGCAAAAAGGGAAACCGGAAGTCCGTTGAATGCATGAGATCAACAAAGTAGCGCGGAGTGACACATAGATATATATATATACATAGATGCCGCACCCCAGCTTGTGGGATGCGTCAATACCGCCGTCATCTTGGCTAGGTGCTCTGACCGGTTCAGACCCGTGTCAGACTCGGCAAAAATGCCACATTTTTGCTCTGCATTTGGGTGTACTAACAAAAGAAGTGTTAAAACCAAGCAGAAGGGAATAACATTCCACAGGTAAGAAGTTCTTTTACAATATTTTACTGTAACGAACATGTTTAATGAGATATATATCTCAAAAAGTGATCCTTCTTTTAAGCTAATCAAGTAAAGTAACTGTCCTGATCTGGTCCTAATGCCAAATTAAGCTAACGCTATGTCACACAACTTAAAGAAAAAGGTTAAAATTTATATAATATTACTTATAAAATTATGGTGCTTTGTCAAACAGCTATGTCGGTGTATGTGTTATTCCAAATTGTCAACTATCTGTTTCATGGCACCAACTTGACATATCGCAGTATAACGTTAGTAGTTAACTTGTGGCCTGAATTGTAACTACAAATTATGTGGAACTGCGTTTTTCTGACACACTTATTTTGTGTGTAGTTTCCCAAAAAACACAGATAGGAGTTGGGCATGGGTAGCAGCAGTGAGGAGAAAGGACTTTGTCCTGAGTGACTCCTCAGTCATCTGCTCCTCAGACCTGAGGACTTTGACAGGACTGGGCAGACTCCTAAAAATAATACGAGATACTGTACACTGTATTTTTTGTAAATATGACCTAATAATGTAAACAGTTCTGAGTCCAGGCTCCCATGAGCACTGTGGTGTTATACATATGAGATTAAAGCAAAACGTGTAAACATGCAGCTCTAAGTAATTTATTTTCACTTGTACAAAACCAACATTTGTTAATCAGAATGTGTAAGTACACTGCAGCTCGGCACAACCCTGCTGATAACACTATTTTTTGCACATTGTGTGAAATGTGAATAAACATTTATAGTCAAAATTAATAATTAAATGACATCATGGTGGGCATTGTACATCTAGTAAGAAAAAATAATATTTATTACATGGGGAAAGTTAAGTTTAAATGTGTTGTAGAACTATTACTGTTACTTTATCTACATAAGATCAAATATTTTGGTATAAAATGCTGCATTTTTTTATTTAACCAAGTATCCTGTATCATAACTACATGTCTGACGATTGTAACAAACCAAACCGCATGAAAATCGGTTGAGAATTCAGCGAGTAATGATGATTTTAATCATAAATAATCTCCTGCCTCAATAGACATACATGCATTAGGCAGCACGGCTCCACTTGGGCAAGATGGCGGCCGCGTTGACGTATCGCTCCAATGAGGAGCACTGTTGAATGCGGCATCTACGTATATATATCTATGGGAGTGACAGAGTGATATATCCTGTCAGCTGAGGGGTTTCTTATCTGTGCAGCCGAGCACCGCAGCACCTCCACAGACTATTAGCCTACATCCAGACGTGTTTCCTCTGCAGGCTCCACTTCACTCAACTTCACTCAGCTACTTGACAAACCCGCTGCTTCTTCCCACTTTAACCTGAATAACAAACCAGGGCCCGGTGCTCCGGTTGGATCCAAACGGAGAGCCGGGGCTAACGCTAGCTGGAAAGCTAGCAGAGGCTAACTGGCTGCTTCCCCCCGGTCATACTGCGGCTAACGCTCCAATGGCCGCTCCCAGCTAGCTCCGGTTTGTTATTGAGGTAAAGTGGGAAGAAGCAGCAGATCTGTCGGGCAGCTGAGTGAAGTGGAGCCTGAGGAGGAAGCACCAGTTAGCCCCGGTTTCACTACAGGCAGATTCACTCGCTACAGGGAAGAGGATATAACACCTGAACAGCCAGTCAGAGGGATCTCTCTCACTGACAAGCTGCCGACTCAACATGCTCAATCAGCCGAAAATTTGGAATGAATGATGAACTAACGATTAGTTAATGGTCAGTTCTTCAGTAAGTCCTGATCAAATTTCAGAGGAGTAGTTACTGAGGAACTAATGAGCAACCAACTATTACTTAATCATTACCTACCTTTTTGTGTACCCTAAAGTAAAGTGAGACATCAAAATGAGTAAGTAATCATTACCTACTTTGGTAGTTTGCCTCCCCCTTGCTAGCTTCCACTCACTCCCCCCTCCCTGGTTTGATAGTTTTAATCATCTACTCTGATAGTGTTTTCATTAATTAAACAAAAAAAGAGTTATTGTTAAGAGAATAAATTGTAATAAATTTTTATACATCCTTCCGTAACTTTGACTTGCCTTGCCATTGCCCATTACTAATTCTTTCTTTTCCCTCTACAGACACTTCCAGTTTAATAATATTATTTTTGCTTACACAATTCTTAATAAATAAATCTTGATTTGCTTTTGAACCTTGTCTCTGTCTTGTAGTGCTTGAACCTGTGTTTGCCTTATTGCTTAGAACTGGGTAAAACTCCTTGGGTGAAAGTCCCTAGGTGGCGTTGTCTGGCTTGCAATTGGTGTCATTCTGTTACAGTCCCAAAAGCACCACCCCACGTTGCCACATTCTGGCGTTGTCTGCAGGGTCTACTGTAAAAGCAGAGACATGTGGGTTTTTTTCTTTTGTATGCCAGTTGGTTCATTTTAAAACAATTAAGCATTGTTAGGTTTGATCAGTATTCTAGAAAACAGACAAAGCAGCAGCTGATTCCACAGGCATCCCAAGCTTCAAGCGACCCCTCCCTGTTAGCTTCACCGGTCCTGGGTCTCCTCCTCCATCATGACAGAAGAATTGAACCAGTTAAAGGAATTGGTGGCTCAACTTCAAGCAGAAAACCGGCTGCTGCGAGAACGAGAAGCGGCAACCAGTGCTCATGCTGCATCAGTCAATGACTCTTCTAATCAGCCCCCCTCTTCCAATGCCCCACTAGTTGAACGACTGGTTTATGTCCCTAGGGACAGGAAATGTCCCATGTTTAGAGGTAGAACTGGTCTTAGCATTTCAGAATGGTTAGAGGAGGTTAAAGCTTGCATGCGTGTACGTCATTTGTCTAGCGCTGACGAGGCTCTTTTCATTTATGATCCTTTGGACGGTGAGGCTCGAGAATAAATCAAATATCGATCAAGAGAGGAGAGGGAGGATCCAGATAAAGTCCTTGATATTTTGCAGGAGTTGTATGGATGTTCTAAATCCTATGTTTCTCTGCGAGAAGACTTTTTCTCGAGAAAGCAACAGGAGGGAGAGACACTCGAGGAATTTTCACACGCTTTAATGTGTTTGATGGACAAAGTTGTAACCAATGCTCCTAATGGCCTTCCAAATTCTAGTGTTTTACTGCGTGACCAGTTTGTTGAGCATGTTTTTGATTGTACCCTTCGCAGGGAATTAAAACAGCTAATCCGGAGTCAACCTAATGCCACTTTGCTTGATGTCCGTAGTGAGGCCATCAGGTGGGAGCGGGAGGGAACACCAGGGGCTGCTAGAGGCCGGAGCCACTCTGTCCCATCTGCTACAGGTTTCCAGTTTTCTCAGACAGGGGATCCTCATTCAGGGTCAGGTAACCCAGACTCCGGTTCTGAACTAAAAGAATTGAAACAAATGTTAAGAATGCAGCAAGAACAGCTAATCAACTAAGCAGCTGTTTAAATGCACTTCAGCATGCCCCCAGGCTCACTTTCAATAAAAGTAAACAGTCTGTTATTTGCAGCAGGTGTCAGAAACATGGTCACTTTGCGAGGAAGTGTGATGGAGAGAGAGTTAGGCCACCAGCTAATCCAGCCCCACCTGTTACTACTACCTCTAACCATAGACAGTCTTACCAAAACCAGCAATCGGGAAACTTGCACCCCCTGAACTGCTGAGCCAAAGTTCAGGTGGGGGCCCTGTTGGCTCAGAGCTAGGTGCAGAGAAATCAGTCGCTGTGCCAGAGTTAATGTCAGCTTGTCCTCACATAACTACTTTACATAGGGGGATTCCAGTGCCATGTTTAGTTGACACAGGTTCCATGGTGTCCACCATAACTGAGTCCTTCTTTGTGCAGAACTTTGCTCCCTGGGGGGTAGAGAAGCTAAAGTCATGCCACTGGCTACAACTGAAGGCTGCCAATGGGTTAGAGATACCGTATGTAGGTTATCTTGAGCTTGATGTTGAGCTTTGCGACAAGGTAATGACAAAGTGTGGTGTGCTGGTTGTTAAAGACCCCCCAGGTCACTCCTCTTCCTCACCCGGTATTCTAGGTATGAACATTCTTAAATCGTGTTATAAAGAGTTGTTTGTACACCATGGTCCTGCTCTTTTTGATTTGCCCTCTGTGTTACAGGCCCCCAGCCCACTCCAACAAGCCCTACAGCAGTGTCACCAAGCCCAGGCCACTGCACCCCCTGAACGCTCAGGCAGAGTTAGGGTGAAGGGTAGGCAGGTGGTCAGAGTTCCTGGCGGTAGCATGAAGCTAGTGGCTGCCACCTGCTTCCAGCAGCATTTGAGTAATGATGTTTTGTTCGAACCTCTGAGTGATGGGTTACCTGCAGGTTTACTGGCCTCTCCAGCTCTCGTTCAACCAACAAGAGGTATAGTTTACATTCCTATTGTCAATGTAGGGGTTAGTTATGTCGCGCTTTACCCAAGGACTGTGATAGGCACGTTAAGTCATGCCAAGGTAGTGAGTTTGCCCACAGGGGTCACAGAGATTGAGGGACTTACCTTGGCTAGAGTGTCTTCTCAGACAATCTCCGGCTCAGTGCAGGAGAAAATTAATGCTGTTGATTTGTCAACCCTGTCAGAGCATGATCAGTGTCAGGTTAGAGCCGTTTTGCAGGAACACAGCAGTGTATTTTCAGCTCACGATGGAGACTTAGGCTGTACTAACCTGATTTCTCATGATATTCCTTTACTGGATGAGACACCAATACGACAGAGGTATAGGCGCATTCCTCCCTCAGAGTATGATACTGTTAAAGCCCATATTCACCAGCTTCTTGAGTCACAGGTTATCAGGGAAAGTAGCAGCCCCTTCGCATCTCCCATAGTCCTCGTCAGGAAGAAGGATGGCACTCTTCAGCTGTGTGTGGACTACAGGCTGCTTAACAGCAAGACGCGGAAGGATGCCTTCCTCCTGCCCAGGATCGAGGAGTCCCTGGATGCCCTCTCTGGACCTCGCTGGTTCTCCACCCTAGACCTGGCTAGTGGGTACAATCAAGTGCCGGTGACTGAAAAGGACAAAATGAAAACTGCTTTTTGTACACCATTTGGCCTTTTTGAGTGGAATAGGATGCCTTTTGGACTTTGCAATGCACCAAGTACATTTCAGAGACTCGTGGAAAGGATTTTTGGAGCTCAAAATTACCAGTCCTTGTTGTTATATCTTGATGACATTGTTATTTTCTCTTCCACTGTAGCCCAACACATGGAACGTCTTGATTCGGTGCTGAGACGGCTGAAGCAAGAGAATCTCAAGGCAAAGCTGGAGAAATGCTGCTTCTTCAAAGAGGAGGTTGGTTACCTAGGCCATGTGATCTTGAAAGAGGGTGTGGCTACTGATCCTCGTAAGATCGAAACAGTCTCCAACTGGAAAAGGCCTGCTAATGTCATTGAGTTGCAGTCGTTTTTGGGGTTTGCCAGTTACTATAGACGTTTCGTCAGTCGTTTCGCATTCTTTTACAGTCCCTTTATAATATAAAAGCACCACCCCACATTGCCACACTTAGCCTACCTAAAATGTGACACACTATCATATTTATTTCTAATCGTACAGAATAACATGGATCGTCATATTAATGTGTATGTGGTCTGAAAATAATGAATAAAACTCTTCTTAAGAATCCTGCTGTCTGATTATTTTTGTTAAGGAACTAATTGTAAAGATGATGATGAAGTAATGAAAGACCACTCATTATGTGTCACTTTACTTTAGGACATAAAAAGGTTAACTAATGGACAGGATATTGAGTAATGATTCTGCACTGATGAAGTAACTAGTTCACTAATTATTAAGTCCTGATTAATCCCTCTATGAAATTTGATCATGAGTTAATGAAGAACTGACCATTAACTAATAGTTAGTTCCTCATTAGTTCCTCATTTGTTCCTCATTAGTTCCTCAGTAACTACTCTAATTTTGTGTACCTTAGTTCCTCAGCAACTATTTATTAGTTCCTCATTCGTTCCTCAGTAACTACTCCTCTGAAATTTGATCATGAGTTACTGAGGAATTGAACATTATCTAATAGTTAGTTCCTCATTAGTTCCTCATTAGTTCCTCAGTAACTACTCTAATTTTTTGTACCTTAGTTCCTCAGTAACTACTCATTAGTTCCTCATTAGTTCCTCAGTAACTACTCTAATTTTGTGTACCTTATTGTAAAGTGTTACCGAAAAAAATGGACTGATGCAGGGGACCAAAAGCGGAATCTATAAGTGGAAGTGGGTACTTGTTTTTGACAGTAATATCATTGAGCCCTCTGAAGTCTATGCAAGGACACAAAGTTTTGTCCTTCATGTCAACAAAGAAAAAACCTGCTCCAAAAGGTGAGGAGGAAAGACGGATGAGACCTGCAGCTAGAGAGTCTGTGATGTACTGCTCCATGGATTCTTTTTCAGGTTTGGATAAATTGCAAAGTTTTTTGGATGGAAGGGGGGAGCCAGGGAGTAACTCAATGGAGTAATCATATGGTCAATGTGGAGGCAGAGAGAGTGCTCGGTCTTTGTTGAAAACCTCCTGGAGGTTGTGATAAACTGAGAGAACGTTAGACAAGTCTATAGGTTTTGGTGGCACAGGAGGTGAAAGCTTACTTGAGGGGGTGGCTGAGTGTAAACAGTGAGAGTGGCAGAATGTACTCCAATTGGTGATGGATGATGTGGACCAGTCAATATGGGGGTTGTGTAAATTGAGCCAGGGGAGACCGAGGACTAAAGGAGATGTAGGTGAGGGAATGACAAATAGAGAAATGATTTCATGGTGGTTACCTGAGAGCTGGAGGGACATGGGAGCAGTACGATGAGTGACACGAGCGAGTAACTGTCCATTTAAGGCAAAAACCTCCTTTGGCTCAGGGAGAGTCTCTGGGGGCAAATTAGCTTGGGTACACAGTTCAAAGTCAATAAAATTGTCATCTGCACCACTATCGACTAAAACTTGCAGAGGTACAGAGTTCTGAGGAAACCTGAGCATACCTTGCAGCTGAATCCGAGTGGAGGGTGTGGTGGAAGAAGTGGTATGGCTCATCAGCGCCCCCCCTCACGAGAGGCACAGAAGGTGGCAGCAGAAGACGGTGAGTTGGTCTGAGCAGCGGAGAGGGGGACACCCTGTTTTCCCTCCCTCTCCATACGTCTCTCTCGTAGCCGATTATCTACTCGGATGGCTAAGGAAATTAGTTCATCTAGAGACTGGGTCTCATCTTGTGCAGCTAATTCGTCCTCAACATTGCTCACCCCTTAAGGAAAACGCTCTTTAAAGCGATCTCATCTTACCCGCTCTCGGCTACTAAAATGCGGAAATCGATGGCATATTGGGAGACTAGAGTGGCACCCTGGCGGAGGGAAAGGAGCCGATTACCGGCTTCTTTACCCTGTACCAGTTTGTGCATCTCAGTGACAAAGGAGTGATAAGACTGAGTAACAGCAGAATCGTTGACAGAGATAGCTAAAGCCCAAGAGGAAGCCCGGTCAGACAACAAACTTATGACGAAAGCTATTTTAGATTTCTCATTAGAATAAGTCGGGGACTGCTGATCAAACACTAGAGAACACTGGTGCAAAAACTGACTACATGTTCCTAGCTCACCTGAATATCTGACTGGAGTGGGGATGTAGGGTTCACAGGAAAGACTGGGTGGGGAGACTGAAGGAACCACAGCAGGAGCTGAAGAGGCTTGTGGATCCCCGGAAGAAGCCAAACTGGAGATCTGGGTGACGACCTGATCCAGGCGACCGCCAAGCTGAGTAACACTGGTGGAGAGGTTCTTGTGTCCATAATTTCACGGATAACTTGTTTGTGTTGGCCAACACGAGCGCCTTGAGTAGATAGAGTCTATCGTAATCTGTCTGTCGCGGGGTCCATGTCTTGGCCAGATTATTCTGTTACGTTTGAGTTTTGTGTTTGGACCCCAAATGCAGAGACAGAGGTGAAAAAACAGTTCAACAGTGTTTATTGAAAAACACTAAGTTCAAAAATCAGAAAACAGAGCAAATGGAGGCAGCGGAGGGCTGGCTGGCATTGCTGGAACGGACTCAGCATGCGGACACACCAAAGCACTGGAAGCTGTAGTTATGTACAGCAGGACGCACACTAGCAGCTGCACAAAAAACAAAGAACGCTTGAGAATGACGGAAAAAACACGAAATTCACTTCTTCCCAAAAGACTGGATCCACTACTTTACCGACTGAGATGGGATAATCTGGCACAGGAGTGGCATCTTGACCAGACTTTGTTGCAGGAGTGATTACTGAATGAAACCCAGGTGTGCCTTATTATGAAGAGCCGGCCAGCCACACCCTCAGCTGCACACACACTGCCAGGGAGAGAAAAGAGAGAGGGAAAAAGAAAAAACACAGAACATCCCAAACACAAAACCAAACACCAAAACAAACGTTATCATGACAAATGTGTCTTAAACAGACTGTGGTGCAGCCCTTGATTAAAAAACCCAACCTGGATACCTTAGTATTAAATAATTTTAGACCTATTTCAAAACTCCCTTTTATCTCAAAAATACTAGAAAAAACTGTACTTGTACAACTACAGTCCTTTTTAAATACACATGGCATTCTTGAAACTCCTCAGTCCAGTTTTAAGCCTCTTCATAGCACAGAAACTGCACTTTTAAGAGTTTTTAATGATTTTTTTTTTGCCACCAACAATGGGGACTATGCTATTCTTGTACTTTTAGACCTCACAGCAGCATTTGATACAGTGGATCATAAGATCCTCATTTCACGCCTAGACCACTGTGTGGGTACTTGTGGTTTTGGTCTTACCTGTCTGAGAGAAGTTTTTCAGTAAACCTTGGGGATTATAAATCATCAAGTGCCCCTCTCCCTTATGGAGTCCTCCAGGGGTCCATTCTAGGGCCAATCCTCTTCTCTCTTTGTCTGCTCCCTTTAGGTGCTATTATTAAAAAACATGGCATCTCATTCCATTTTTATGCTGATGACAGTCAAATCTACATGCCCCTGAAAGCCAGTGACCCTAATTGTATAGAGCCCTTGTCTGAATGACTAAAGGACATTAAAGCTTGGATGGCTGTGAACTTTTTTAATTTTTATGACAGTAAAACTGAGGTCATAATATTTGGACCCAGTGGTGCCTCCAAAGCCCCTCTTGACCTGGGCTCTCTTGCTCCTTATGTCAAATCCACTGTGACAAACCCTGGGGTTAAAATCGATAATGATTTTAAAATAGATCAGCAGATTAATTCAGTTGTAAAAATCCAGCTTCTTTCAGTTAAGGATTTTATCAAAGGTTAAGCCTTTCCTTTCTTTTAATAATTTTGAGAGGGTTATTCATGCATTTGTCTCCACCCGATTATTGTAATGCCCTTTATGTTGGTGTTTCCCAGGCCTCCCTGTCTCGTCTCCAGTTATTCCAGAATGCTGCTGCTCGACTATTACCAGAGCACGCAGGCGAGAGCACATTTCACCCGTATTGGAGTCCCTCCACTGGCTTCCTGTATATTTTAGAATCCAGTTTAAGATTTTATTGTTTACTTTTAAGGCTTTGAATGGACTGGCCCCATCCTACCTTTCCGTTCTTTTGGAAAAATGTGTTTCATCACGGTCATTGAGATTGGTGGCCAGATCACTTCTTGTTGTCCCAAGAACAAGGTTAGTGCAGAGGGGAGACAGAGCCTTTGCAATTATGGCCCCCAAACTCTGGAATGAGCTGCCCCTCCAGGTTAGACTGGATGATACCCTCCCTGTTTTTAAATCTTGTTTAAAAACCCCCTTTGTAGTCTTATTTTTTGTTTCCTTTTCTTGTGTTTTATTTATTGACTTTTTGTATATTATATTTGATGTACAGCACTTTGGTCAATGCTGTTGTTTGTAAATGTGCTATATAAATAAATTTGTATTGTGTTGTATTGTATTATTGACATATGGAAACTTACTAACCCTCACGAGAGGGAATATACGTTTTTCTCCCATTGTCATAAATCCCATTCCAGAATTGATTTCTTTTTAATTGCAAGCCCTTTAATAAATAGTGTAATCAGTTGTGACATAATAACTATTGCTATTACAGATCATGCAGCAGTGGAACTATGTGTGAATGCAGAACTGGACATAGGCAGGAGGACTAGATGGAGAATGAATAATAATAACATTATTGCAGGATAAATCCTTCAGAACATCATTAGGTGAAGACTTGAAATAATTTTTTGAACTTAACATTGGCAGCACCAAAGAAATTACAACACATAGCATAACTGATAGCACATGCAATTCAAAAGAAAAGAGACAGCCTAAACAAGATAAAAGAACTAGAGAATGAAATCAAATTAATTAAATAAACAAATTAAATCCTCCTTTTCTCAGTCAGGGATCAAGGTGATCCTGCTGACTTTATCAGGGTATTTCAAAACATTGGCAGGGTGGATCACTTTGATCTCAATTTGACTGGATAGGGATTTCCAAATCTCACGACTCCAGCCCCCAGATCTAAAATGTTTCCCCTTTGGGGGCATGGTTTACAGATTATGGGTATTATCTCTATGGCGGTATTATCTCTATGGCGGACTACTTCACTAAAGGAGCAGTTGGTAGCTCAGATTTCAAAATGTAAATTTACCGTTACCTAATGTGTGAGTTTTTAAGACCATACAAAGGCCACCCACCATCTGATGTGAGCCAGCTATTTGAATTGTCACCTACTTAAAACGTGGGCGTACCAATCTGTAATTGAGCCGAGGTCATGCTAACGGTAGCTAACGCAGCTCCATTGACTTGCATGTTAAGTAGCTAGCAGGCTAGCGAGGTAGCTGGTTTTGTTGGTGTATTTTGCAGTCTATGGCTTTCAAAGGGATTAAAAGGGAATTAATCTGAAGTACGTCATACATGAACTCTTTAAACACCAACCTGTTCAGAGTTTGACGTTATGTTATTGCCAACACAGCTGACTTTAACGAAAAAAAAAAAAAAAAAAAAGAAATTACATGTATGCAGAGCAGACTGCTGCAGTATTGGAAAAATACATAGTACTTGTTGAAGGATGTGCTTTGAAATAAGACAAGTAGTGTAGCTTCAAACTTGGTTTAATAACCACAGTGCCGAGGATACAAACATTACAGACAGTGCAGGCATACGTCTGTGTCGAACTCCATACCCAGTAACGCACATGAGCAGGACACCAGCCTACTTCCTGAAACTACGACATCCTTAAAAGCTCAATATAGACTTATGTGAGCAGTGAATGATCTACATCCCCTTTCCTTAGTTTACGCTCCATATAATAACAAAACTGTCGACGTAATAGATGTAGCAGAGCATACTAAACGTCCAAAATAACTAGTATTCAGTATAGCTGCTCAGTAACTGATATGACATTCAGATAAGGTGAGAAATAAAAAAAACATTCTGCTTAAAATGTAAATAAAGTTATCAGTCACATAACCCAAGCAAATGTACACGTAATGAAAACAGGATTAATGTCTCAACATATAGACATACGTGAAATATTGACAAGTACACTTGGCTGTCAGTTTTAGCACAAATGTGAGTCAACCAGAACAATGTGCATATTTATATTCAACTGACAAGTGTAGTTAGTCTCTGTATTTGGGGTTTGGCTTGCTAATATGACCTGGGTGGGTTCTCTATGGACTTTCAGTGGTGTTTGAGGGAAGTTCAGCTAGCGGCATCTCCACCAGCTTAGTGTCTATCATCTCTGGTCTGTTACTTGTGTGAGTGTCACAGTCTTTTGACCTTTGTTCAGTGTCTTGTTGGTCAGTATCACTTAAAGTGGGCTGTGCTGGGGCAGGCTCGACTACAAGCAAGATGTGTCGGCGATTCCTCCTATACAGCTTTCCTTCTGAGTGGATGACATAAGATCTAGGCTCTTTACAGATTTCCCTAACCATGCCTATGCGGTTGTAACCTTGTGGGGTTTGCAACCTGACAACCTGTCCTTCCATCAGAAGCTAAAGTGGCCTGCTTGACTTGTCATAGCACAACTTTTGTGACAGTCTCTTTTTGAGAAGCTGGGCTTTTACCTGCTGTGGCTCACGCACATGTGGTTCAAGCAGCTTGCTTGAGACTGGGAGAGTGGTGCCTGTTTGCCTTGACATCAGTCTCTGTGCAGGTGATCCTAGCTTTACATCACGTGGCACATTTCTGAGGTTTAGGAGGTTAAGAAAGACATCGGTCCCGTCCCTGTGTGACTTCTCCATGAGTTGTTTAGCACTGCGAACAGCTCTTTCAGCTAACCCGTTAGATTGAGGATACTCTGGGCTGCTGGTAATATGAGTAAAATCCCACAGAGTAGCAAAGTCTTTGAAGCGCTGGCTTGTGAACTGTCTCGCATTGTCTGATATGAGTGTGTGTGGTGTTCCATGCACTGCAAAGTGTCTCTTGAGTTTTGCAATGACTGTTGCTGAGGTGAGGTCACGGAGCAAGTTAATCTCATACCACCCTGAATATGAGTCCACCAGAACTAAATAGTGTTGCCATTCAAAGATATCAGTTGCCACGGTTGACCAAGGCAGGTCTGGGATTGGATGCAGCTTGAGTGGTTCTTTCTGCAGGTGTGGTTTCGTGCTGTTACACACAGAGCATGACTGTGTCTTTTTTCAATGTCATCTGTCATTGTGGGCCAGAAAACTATGCCTCTTGCTCTCTGTTTTGTAGCTTCTACACCAGGATGTCCTCTGTGCGTGATGCTGATATACTCTTTCTGTAGAGTGCAGGGAATGACTGCCTTGTGACCTTTCATAATGACACCGTCTTCAATGGTTAGTTCATCCCTGAAAGGAAAATAAGGACGGACAGCATGAGGAAGACTACGCTGTTTGCTGGGCCACTCGTGTTTGATGATCACACTGAGTGTCTGCAGGGTTGTGTCTTCTGCTGTGTGTCTCTTTAATTCCTCGAGGCGAGACGAAGATATGTAGTTGACTGTCATCACATCAAAGCTGTCCTTCTCAGCAGCATGTTGAATTGTGGTACTCCTGGGAGCTCGAGACAGAGTGTCAGTCAGGTGCATTTGTTTTCCACTTTTGTAGGTGAGTGTGATGCTGTACTTTTGAAGTCTTAACATCATCCTTTGTAGTCTCGCTGGTGCTGCATGTATGGGCTTTTTTAGTATGGTGACCTAGGGCTGGGGGTCTGTTTCTATGGTCACTGGCTTGCCATAGATATAATCGTTGAATTCCGTGTCAGTCAATGTCCATGAAGCATATGCCACTGGTTTTCCGTCCTGCAAACATGCTGCACCGAGCCCATACTGTGAAGCATCACAGGTAAGTGTCACTGACTTGCTGACATCATAGTATGACAAGACTGGTGGGCTAGACATATGGTTCTTCAGTGCATCAAAAGCGTTTTGCTGTTGTTCATGCCATGCCCATTCAGTGTCTTTGTGTGTGAGTTGCCATAGTGGAGCTGTCAGCTCACTGAATTTTGGAATGAATTTTCCAAGGTAGTTGACCATCCCTAGAAATCTTTGCAGAGCTGGCACATCTGCTGGCACTGCCAGTTCACTGATTGCCCTTGTTTTGATGGGGTCTGCTTTGAGGCCATCACTTGTGAAAACATGGCCAACATAGCTGACCTCGTTCAGCCGGAACCTGCACTTGAGAGGATTAAGCCTTAGGTTCACCTCTCTGGCACAGTTGAGCACTTTTCTCAGGTTGGCATCATGTTCTTCAACAGTTTTGCCTCCGATCAGTATGTCGTCAACTATGATTGCACAGGGATATCCAGTGAAAATCTGCTCCATAGAGCACTGGAACACTTTGCTTGCAGAATTGAGTACAAATGGCATCCTCAAAAATCTATATTGACCAAATGGAGTGCTAAATGTGGTTAGCATTGAAGATCTGTGGTCGAGTGAGATTTGCCAAAAGGAGCTCTTTGCATCTAAGACCGAAAACACAGTGGCACCTGACATTTGTGCAGCCACTTCTTCCACAGTACGCCTAGGGTGGTGTGGTCTTTTCAGAGCAGTGTTCAGGTCTCTTGAATTGATGCATCTTCTGATTTCTTGCTTGTCCTTTTTGTTGGTAGCAACCATGGATGACACCCAATCAGTTGGCTCTGAGACAGGAGTGATGACTCCAAGGTCTTGCATCCTGTCCAGCTCAGCTTTCACTCTGTCTTTCATGGCCATGGGAATATGATGTGCAGGACGAACAACAGGTCTCATATCCGGGTCAAGGGTCATGGAATAGGTTACAGGTAACTTTCCAAGCTCGTCAAAGAAGAGGTCGCTGTATTCTGCTTGAATTTGGTGTGACAAATCATCATCATCAGTGAGGCTAAGCTGATGAACATCTTTGCTGAATGAGACCAGCCCCATTTGCCTGCATGCACGTAGCCCTAGCAGTGGCAAGACATTTTTCCTGAACAATGTAGAAAGGCAGTGTGTATATCTGTCCCTCTAGGTGGCACTGCAGCTTAACCATACCTAAAGTCTTTATTTTGCTGCCACCATATGCAACGAGGTTTGTGAGTTTCGTGCCTGTTGTTTGTTCTTTGTCCTTAGTTTGTTCAAATGTCTTTTTTGACAAAACATTACACTTTGCACCTGTGTCCACTTTCATCTCAACTGTGATGATGTTAACTTGCACAGTAACAAAAGCCTCATTATTTTCTTCTACCTGTGCATCAGTTGAATTGACACTCATTTGCAGTGATACACCATCGACATAAAATGTCTCATCTGCTGTGTTATCAGCTTGGTCAGGCTCTAGTTCATGAACAGTCCCTCTAGGTTTCTGCCTGTTGTGGGTTTGTTGTCTGGACTTGCAGCATTTTTTTAAATGGTTCCATTTTTTGCAGGCGTGGCACTGCTGTCCAAAAGCGGGGCACAGTTGTTACAGTTATCAATGCACTGTGTTACATTTTTTTCTGCATAGTTTCTCATCCTTGTCTCATGCTTCTGTTTTCTCATGAACTTAGCATGGACTGCATCAACACTTGTGGCAGAGTGTTGTGGGAATGCTAGTGTTTTATTGTGCTCTTCTGTCACTTCATGAATCTGACAGATGGAAATAGCCTTAGCTAATGTCAAATCACTGTCACGCAATAACACTTTTCTCATATTGTCATTATTGATGCCACAGACCAGTCTGTCTCTAATAAGTTCCTCATAGAGATCTCCAAAGTTGCAGCTTCTTGCTTTAATCCTTAAATCACTGACATAAGATTCAATTTTCTCACCAGCTCTTTGGTTACGTGTGTTGAACTTGTGTCTTTCCATGGTGATGTTAGTTTGAGGGTTGCACATCTCTCAAAACTTTTTCTTGAGGCACTCGGGATCCTCTGTGGATTCAGCGGGAACTAGGATATTTCCATCCGCACCAGGCTCTCTCACTTCTCCCGCGTATACAAAAGACCGCTCACGTTCAATGGCCTCCGGTCCTGCCAAATTAATGAGGATGTACGCTTGTGTGCGGGCCAGCTTGTCAGAGTGTGCCGCCGCGATGAATATGTCATATTCTTGTTCAAAGATTCGCCAGTTCTCGGCGATGTTACCGTCAAAGACGAGTGGGTCTGGCCTCCGGAATCCGTCCGCCATGTCCTGTGTTTTGTGGCGTCGTCTAATGTTATCTGGCTGTAGTTGTTCACTCTTCAAAAAAATAGAACGTCCCTTGTCCATGAAAAATCCGAAAGAAAACTTCTGACACCATGTTGAAGGATGTGCTTTGGAATAAGACAAGTAGTGTAGCTTCAAACTTGGTTTAATAACCACAGTGCCGAGGATACAAACATTACAGACAGTGCAGGCATACGTCTGTGTCGAACTCACAGACACCAGCCTACTTCCTGAAACTACGGCATCCTTAAAATCTCAATATAGACTTATGTGAACAGTGATTGATCTACAGTACTAGTATGAATTATGTGGTTCATTCAGAAGTGTCAGAGGACTTAGTTGTTGTTCATGTGCTTATTATGTTAATCACTGTGTTGTTTCTTGCACTCTATGTAAAGAAAATAATGTGCTATACAAATAAATTTGCTTTGCATTGCATTTCCTTGCCTTTGTCTGACCACAAACATATGTTGGATGTTTTGGGACAAACAAGTTACAATGTTAGGTGAAACTAGACATTGATAAATAGGTCTGTATTTGTTACTCTTATTTACAGCAGTTTCAGGAAGTATAGCCAAACAATATTTTTCTATGCTTGAAATTACTTACAACTAAAACACTAATTTAGATTGAGTGTAATAAACATCTTGAGTAACAATATCTAGGAGAAGTGGAGGTGAGGCTTTGTCAAATCCACCTCTGAGGTGGGATCCAAATAATCCTGAAATTTGGTATCAAATTGATCCAGATCTCTGCCTTAACTTTTGAAATACCCAAATGCAGCCTTTACCTGGATTAAAGGGAGGATTGGATTACCAGATCTGAATCCTGATTAGTCCAGGCAAAATAGCCTTTTACAACAGACTAATTGTAAGAGAATTTTAAAGTCCTAAGAAATCCTAGTTGCGGAAATATGTTTAATTCTTATCAATCCTAGATGTGTGCCAATATGGCCGTACAACAATACACCCAAATGAGCTTATTTTTTTCTTTTACTCCTATCACAATGAAACTTTCCAGAATGAAAGTAAACATGAAAAGTAACATTTTTTGTATTACAAGTTGTTTTTTATAAATGAATCTGAAGATGCAAATGAGCTCAAAACTCATTAAAATATGGCCAAAAATACACCCCAATAGGCTTATTTTTCCCTTAACTCTTATCACAATGAAACTTAACACAATGAAAGTATACATGAAAAGTAACATTTTTTATATTACAAGTTTCTTTGGAAATGAATTTAAATATGCAAATTAGCTCAACACTAATTGAATATGTCCTAATTTGAATATCATGACTTTCATGAACCATTTCTTGTGATTTCATAGAATTACCTCAAAAACACCATTCATTCCATTCACTTGAGTTCATTGTTGCTTGGCTGAGACTGGATAATGGTCAAGGCTTTCCAGTAAAGGGGTTGGTTGAACATCAGAACAGGGGTCACATCATATTGCAGAGCTTGAGTTGCCACAAACCTCATTGTTGAGTATATGCAGGATTCATCACTGGGATCAAGATCAATCATTGGAAAGAATGTTACTGAAGCTCTCCCAGGATGTTCACCTTGATGCAGCAGCTACATCATACTGGACCATGATGGCCTTTGAGAGTGAAGGAGTAGGGATGTCTTCCACAATACATCCAGCTGTGATGTTTTGTTATCTGCTGGCAACAGAGCCAGTGGCTGACACACAATAGGTTCATGTATAGGAGGAATCTTAAAGTACTGAATGTTTGTTCGACCAACCGCAGTAATATCTGCAGCAGTCACTTGGATCTTTGGAACTCGTTTGTTTTGTTGCGTTCCTCGTGTAACACAAGCTATTATACCCATTCCAAGGAATGTCCCTGTACCATCAATGGTTGCAACATTGTGGTCGACGTTGTCTGCAACATATTGTATATGATGCTCTTCTGTGAATCCAGGGATCTCAGTCTCTTGCGCCACTGCTGCACTCTGTTCATATTTCATGACATCTGCATATGAGCAGGCAAACCATGCTCATGGAGTGTGTCGACCAAAATGATGCATCTGGATCCCTAGGCCAAGCTGAAGAGGTGCAGTCATTGTCCTTGGTCTAATTGTAATTATTAGTTAATTGTTAACAATTCGTTTTGGTTTTGGACAAAATTGTTAACTGTTAGCCTAAATTGTCTATCTTTAATGATGGTTCAGAAATATAGTCTCTCAGCCTACATAAATAAGTAGCCTAATCAGTTCAGTGTAGCTTATTTGAGTTTTAGTTTTCCCCACTTGGCTAGGTTTCCCACTTTGATTCAGTTTGTTATTTTCCCCTATGATACTCGCTGTTCAGGGATACTATCTGCTATTATGTATAGCCAAGCTGGTGCAAACTGCCTTCTGCATTGTGTTGTCTGCTATTGGTGAATGTGTGTCTGTCAGCTCTGTCTGGTTTTTCGGCTAGACACATTATCGTCTGTGATTTATTCTATATTTGGAATGTTGTCTGCGGGGATGGGGGCGGGGGGGTCATAACCTAACATATTTTGCACAGCTCATTTGCATATTTAAATTCATTTCCAAAGAAACTTGTAATACAAAAAATGTTACTTTTCATGTATACTTTCATTGTGTTAAGTTTCATTGTGATAAGAGTTAAGGGAAAAATAAGCCTATTGGGGTGTATTTTTGGCCATATTTTAATGAGGTTTGAACTCATTTGCATATTAAAATTCATTTTTAAAAAAACTTGTAATACAAAAAAAATGTTACTTTTCATGTTTACTTTCATTCTGGAAAGTTTCATTGTGATAGGAGTAAAAGAAAAAAATAAGCCCATTTGGGTGTATTGTTGCACGACCATATTGGAACACATCTAGGATTGATGAGAATTAAACATATTTCCGCAACTAGGATTTCTTAGGACTTTTAGTATGTTGTTCTGGACACCTCATAGAAATGATGTAGGGTGAAAAAAATCTCTTACAATTAGTCTGATTTTTGGGTCCAAAATTAGCTCGATTTTCTGGACTAGATACTCAGAATCAGGATCCTCTTGATCTGTGTTGAAATACCCAGTTTTCAGATCAGATCAGGATTTAATACAATCCGCTCAGGATAATCCTATCAGATCACTTTGAAATACTGGGCCCTGAACATTTTTCTGACTCACAATATCAAGAACTTTGTAGGCTCAAATTTAAGTTGCACAAAATTTATAATAAAAAAGTAGAATATGCGTTATATAGATTAAAAACAGACTTTTACGAGGGTGGGGAAAAACTTTGAAAATATTAGCTAGACAAGTGAAAGAAAAGAATGTCTCAAATGTAATATCAGCCATTAAACAGGGTGATAAACTAGTAACCTCAGCTAAAGATAATAATGGGGTATTCCAGCAATATTACGAGAGGCTATATACAGGACAGAGATATAACTGACCCATCTAACTTTAGACCTATTAGTTTACTCAATCTAGACTGTAGAACTTTAACAAAAATGCTGGCTTTACGTCTACAACAAGTTTTACCATTATACATCCCAACCAAGTGGGTTTGATGAAGAACAGATCCTCCTCTGATAATATAAGAAAATTATTACACTTAATGTGGCTGAGTCAATCTGAAAATGTACCAGTAGCTGCTGTTTCTTTAAAGGCCTTTGATAAGGTGGAATGGAGCTTTCTTTTTTCCGCTTTATCACATTTTGGGTTTGGTCCTCATTTTTCCCACTGGGTTAAGATATTATACAAGGAGCCAAAGGCTGCAGTGATAAACAATGGGGTTATATCACCATTTTTTAGCCTGTCTCGAGGGAACCGTTAAGGTTGTTTTCCTAGCCCCTTGTTGTTTATATATATATATATTTTTTTAGAAACACTGGCTATTAATATTAGGGCAAATGATGGCATCAAGGGAGTTGAAGGCAGTGGCCAGGAACACAAACTGCTGCTTTATGTAAATGAAATTTTAGCTGTGGTGACTGACCCGCTGGCATCTTTACCACACTTGATGGAAACTATTCAGACATATTCTAAACTCTCTGGTTACACAGTTAATTGGAATAAGTGTGAGGCAATGCCACTGTCTGTCTCATGCTATCCATACATGGTGGACAAATTTAAATTCAAATGGGTCCCTAGAGGCATGAAGTATCTTTAAGTAGAAGTAGAATTAAAATTTGCCAAGACTTAGGAGAGTTAGTTATGATGTTACCAGGCACAATACCGTCTGCTATCTTAAAGAGGTATGATGATATAGTTAAGCAGTTTCTATGGGAAGGAAAGAAAGCTAGGATTAAACTGAGTAAATTATGCGCTCCTAAGGAGAAGGGAGGATTGGGCCTACCAGACCCGAGGTTATATGGTTTAGTGTTCAAAATGGCTAAATTAGCCAAATACTGGAAATCATCGGGTAACAGAGTAGACTGGATGGACATTGAGACAAAGTTAAGTTCACCATTTAACCCGAATGAGAGACTGAAGTTATCACACCCACACCATGTACAGAAATATTCTTCACTCTGGCACAATCCTGTTATCTGTATTGGAAAAGCACCTGTATATTGAAAGCGATGGCATTTAAGTGGCATACATACTATAGAAGATTTGTATAAAGATGATAAATTTATGTCTTATGGTGAATTAGTATGTCAATTCAATCTCAAGGGCAAACTAAATTTTTGGAAATATTTACAAATTAGAAATTGTGTAACAGCTAGATTTTATGGGACTTCAGAAAATCACATCTTGAACTATATGAGCATGTCACGTGAATGCCACACTGCTTCAAAATTCTATAGATTAACAAACTGTTTTATAAGTGGTGAACTAACCAATGTGAAATTGTTATGGCAGAGAGATTTGAGAACAAATTTGAACAAGGGAAATGGCTGGATTTTCTGGCAGATTATGGAAAATATGTAAAAGAAGCACGGGGGAAGTTCACACAGTACAAGATAATACATAGATATTACCACACTCCAGTAAGACTTCATAGAATGAAGCTGATGAAAGACAATATATGTTGGAAGTGTAAAACAGAAGTAGGAACTTTCCTACATTGTATATGGGACTGTACGTCAGTGATGCCATTTTGGGTTAAAGTTGTGGAGGTCCTGAGCAGCTGGTTTGGATCAACAGTCCCTCTGACTCCTGCTCTGTGTCTGTTAGGGGACAGATCTCAAATACGACAAAAGGTACTTTTTCTGTTATTATGGTCGGATTGATTACAGCTTGCAGAATTATTTTGAGACATTGGAAAACAGCTAAATGTCCGGACTTGAAAGAGTGGGTTAACACAATGGTTGAGACTACGTCCTATGAGTCTATGCTTAACAGGATAAAAGGCAACATGGAGGATGGGACTACCTCTTGGGATCTTTTTTGGACTCACATAAAGACTGATAAAGTTTCTGTTTAGATCTCAGGAGTGACCAAGAACCTTCTGTGGAGGCGGAAAACTCCTTTCCTTTTCATTGTAATCTGAATTTCTTACTTCCATATGTATAAACCATCTTCACTTTTATTTTACTTTATATCTGACATGTCTTTTCTTTGATATCATGGATTGTGATGTCTATGCCAGAACCCTGAAGGGGTGAGGGGGTTGGTTGATGCAGTGTACCATAAGCCTTGTTTTTGTATTGTGTTATCTTTGAAAACTCAATAAAAACTTGAATAACAAAAGCTATGAAACACCTATTTAAGTAGTGTTGACACATTCTTAACACAGCTGTGGGCTTTGAGATATGATGTTGGTGGACACAACACTTACATTTGTCTTCTTTCGATGACCTTTGCTGGTGATGCTGTAACTCAGACGCTTTCAGTGCAGTTTAGGTATGAAAATGACCAAAACTTGAATGCAGGTGTATTTGTCTTTCTGTAACACTTGGCATGTGTAAATGAGCCCACGCTGCATGCCAGCACTGATAAACGGCTTTTCAGCATTCTGCAGGTTAGGTGATACTCATACATAGCTAGACTTCATAGATGAAAACAGTGAAGGTGTTAGGAAATGGTAAACGTTTTACCGTCCTTCATCATTATCAAAACATTGTAATGTACAGATGTATGACAAAACAAATAGAGTTCTAAAGGGGAAGGATCCATTTTGGGTACTCCAGGTTCCAGAAGTAAAAGTCCAATTACTTTTTCCGATAGATAATGTTAAATGACTCAATGGAATCATCAGTACAAAAGATGAACAGCAATGTTTCAAAATATCTGGTTCCTATAAAAAGTTGAAGTGTAAAAGCCTCTGGATGTTAAAAAAAAGGAGAGAAGTCAGCTAACCACCAAATGTACATTTCTGCAGGAAACATCCAGTAACAGTGGTTCGAATTGTAAGTGTATTGCTAACAGCAGCTGCAAACTAAAATTTACAGGATTGAGGAAACAGACAACACAACCTGCATCTTTTTTTAATGTTGATTTCACTGTGTCTTGAGGATGATTTCAGCACAGTGCCATATTGTTTTCCAAATTGGCCACAACCAGTGGTGGACAGATGTTAGGAAGGGCCCCAGTGTACACTATAATGACAGGCCCTAGTGTCAGATTTTGCATGGAAATAGCTCCCATATATTTTACAGTATTGTCACATGATCAAATACAGACTTAAAGCTGGACAATATCAACATACATTTTACCAATTGCTCATAGGTCATTATCATCTCCTATCATGCACACATTTTATATAGCCATGAATATGCCCTCAGGCCTCAAGCAGTGGTCGAAAATGTCTTCAAAAATGTTGAAAGAACTTGTGATAAACAAGCCTCAATTTATCACTTCTACATCTTTCAAGCAAGAATACACTCACCAAATATGACACAACATTTTTGCAACACGAAGCATCTTACATTGTTTGTGTTTGTGTTTGTATGATTCTTAAAGCCAGAAATGGATTATTTGTCTTCTTACCAGGCAAAAGGGCATCTTTTACATTTACACTAAAAGGCAAAGCAGAAATACAATAAGACATAGACTTTGCTCAGTGAAGCATAATACTTACCTCGAGCCTGACAAAGTTAAGTTAATGTTTTATTTTGGTGTTTTGTTTTAAGGATTTTAAATAAATGAGATGTTAAAAAATTAATGGAATCCCACTGCTCTTATTCCCATGTATGTAATTAATAATGAACAGACTCATGTCAAACGCACTACCTTACATAAATATTTTCAGTTTGGATAAAGGAAATGTAATCAAGACAAATCCAGCTGTTTCATAATGCAGCTGAGCAGGCATCGAACAGTGGATCAAATTAGAATATGCAACACTACTTCATGGTTACTGAAGATGATTTCTACCTTTCTGACTGCTGGTTTAAAAAAAAATCAATCTGTTACCACATGTTTTCCACAAGTGTAAAACACTATTTGTAAGAACATTGCAAATGTATATGCAAGTGTATGACAAAAAAATTAAGAAAGTTGTTATTGCCTCAGTGGTGCAGACGTTTCTGCTACTGTGGAAAATGGTATGTGTATATTTGCTTATGAAATGTTGCAATTACAAATCCCACAGGTGATCAAACACTTTGCGCAGTGCAAACAGAGGTCTGACACACATCGATTCTGCATGCTTTAAACATAGAGTAATGCTTTGAGTGTAGGTGTTGAGTAAATGGCTGTTTCTGAGAAAGATAAGAGACTGAGGGATTGTAGCTGCACAATCTTTATGTGGACCCAAAGTAAACACACATACATTGTTTTGCGACTGATTGTTGGATCGCTGTATTAGATTCGTACACTCTGTAAAATCCTTGATACACTTAGACAGGGCCGTAGCCAGGGTTTAGAAATTAGTGAGGTCCAGAATTTGAAAAGCTGCAGAAAATATTCACATTATTTGGGTCAAGGAGGTTGATTAGACCTTATTGATTACATTACATTGAAATGCTTGAAGATAATTTGGAATGAAAGGTTTGAATTATTGCATGTGATTATTATCAAATTCTAGGCTACAACAAATAAATAGTAGATGACACAAACATGTGAGGTCATGTATTTTATTTATTTATATTTATATTATATAATGACGAAAACTCTGTCTGTGGGTGTGTCTGTTCCACGTTTTTCTCCTCACTGACTTGGTCAATCCATGTGAAATTTGGCACCGTGGTAGAGGGTAATGGGAGGATGCGATTGAAGCAATATTACCGCCAATGGGCGGCGCTATAGCAACCAATTGAAATTGCAAACTTTGAATGGGCATATCTCATACCCTGTATGTCATTTGAAACTTTGCAGAGATGCCTCTCCTCATGAGGAACAAATTTGCCACAACTGTGCACTCAGTGGGTATGGACTAGTATATTTGATTTAAAGGAGCAATAAGCATCACCATCATTACTAGACTGAAGGAATTAAAAAATCACTATGTGAAGAACTAGAGAGGTGTGATTTCATCTGGAGTAGAGCATGACCTCACACACCCTCTCTCTGTGTTGATCTCCAGCCCCTTGTTTACAAGCTGGTCTTGCTGCAGGTTCATGTACATTCATGTGAACCCCATTGCATTTCCAAGGTGGAGAGCACTGCGAGAGCTACATAACGGGACTACAATCTGACTCAAAGCTAGCTCTTCTTCTCATGGACAGGTAACATTAAGTAACAACATAAAGTCAAATGTCTGTTTTAGCGTTACAGTAACGTTAGGCACATGTCACTATGTCGATTCAATTCAAAAGCATGGGTTAATGTCTGGAGCTTGAGTTATTAGCGGCTCTGTCCCAGCAATGGGTCAGGCGTTACGGTTGTGTTAGGTGAGTAGCCCGGCAACCCAGCTAACATTTACAAAATAGCATTATAAAATGTAGCCCGACGGGCAGCCTGGTGGGCTGTGTTTAGCTATTCCCCTGCCTACTTCAATGATGATGGTACCTGTAATAAATGTAATATATCTGCTGAGATGGAGATGAGGCTCAGGGACTAGAAGAGCTGGTAGAAGCACTCCATAGCTGTAAGTTACTCCAGTAGCGGTAGTAGCTCTAGTGCTAACTCCAGGAGCTAACGTTAACGTCCCTACTCTTCTCCATGAGCCGGAGCTGTGGCAGGCTCACGGGCTCACAGAGATGAGTAGGGATGTTAGCTTGGCAGCCGACTAGTGCTAATGCTAACAGGAAAACAGGGAAATAGCTAAACACAGTAGAGACTGAGAGTGAGTGAAAGATTTCGCTAACTGCTAAACTAAGCCAAACTAAGTTGGCTGTTTAGGTTTTATTTTCTCGTCCCTGTGGCGAGTGAATCTGCCTTTTGTGAAACTGGGGCTAACCGGTGCTTCCTCCTCAGGCTCCACTTCACTCAGCTGCCAGCACAGCCACTTAGCCTCTGGTCTGGTTGACAAGTGGAACACAGCGGAGGCTCATAGTGCTCTGCAGCGCAAGATAACGGCTAACCGGTGACAGAGAAGTCTGACTCCAGGTCCAGTAACTTCCTCTTTTGTTGGTGTCATGACTGCCCAGTAGTACCTGGACAACCGAGCCGTGGCGGCACACAAGTATGTGACATGTCAGAGGAGTATGTGACATGTCAGGTAACGCCCCACAAACCTCACCGCACTGTAGGGACTGTTCTTTATACTCCATAAGTATGGAGGGAGCTGAAAAGCTGAAGGGTTATACTTAAAATACAGCTAAGGATAAGTGGTTAAACATTTCAGTAATCAAAAGAAAAATGACTAACATACTGCCTCTGGAGGGCCAGTGTTTCCCCTATATGCAACTATATGCTGCTGCCGGTGCACTCCAGCCGGTGTGCTACAGAGTGACGTTCATTTACCGGAGGCAATTTATATCTGGCCAATTTTTGGAGACTATGGTGAGGCAAATTAGACTATGGCGGGCCGCCATACCTCAGTGACCTCATAGCTGGCTACGGCCAATATCTGACATACAATGCTTTTCAATATATGTAATAGTCATTCATTGCGCAAAATTTTAAAAAAGCATGTTGGCTGATTGTAATTGTATATTTTAAAGCCTATATCAGCCAATACCAATGAGGCGCCAATCTTATCATGCATCCCTTGCATATCCATCCCTATTCCAGCATGCAAACACAAAGCAGACAAAAACATAATATATACCTATTATTCTACCCAATGATCATAGACAAAAAAAGCCTAATACAATATAAACAACAATAAGGACGAGAAATACAAAGCATGATAGGCTTACTAAGATCATAAGGCTCAATGTACTCCACAAAGTTACTGCTGGCCCCTCAAAACTAAAAAACATGCAAAGAGTTTTCTTGTAATTTACTGCACAGTCTCTCCGAGGAAAAAAATAGGGTTATCTTTCATACCACATTAACAAAGTACATGGACATACATCAAGACAAACACGTAGGATTGAAAGGCCTGCAAGTTATAAAATTTTACATTTTTACCAGACAAAGAACTTACACCAAAAATACATTGTTTTGGATCCATTACTACCTAAATACCACAACATTTCTTAATCTCAGTTTGAACAGAATGTTGTGATCAATGGACATGACCACACTACATAACCACAATTACTGCATCATACTGGAATGATTATGTATGTGTTGTGTATTTATTATTGTCTATTTTCTTTTTCTTTTTTAATTTCAGGCATGGCACAGAAAACACTTCTTGTGCAATGACAATAAAGTCTATTCTATTTTATTCTATTGGAGCAACAGATCATGTGTGAAGCTGATCCACCCCCCAGACAATGACCACTATTATCATCAGCCTAGCAGCTGAGAGGTCTGGGTGGAGAAGAAGCAGCAAAACTCCCCCTACACCATGATCAACAAAGCAAGTAAGATCCAACAGTTCAGGCAAAAGTTAAAGAGTTTGAGGCAGCGATTCAAGGAGGCAACAGAGGAGCAGAGAGGACCCCTCTCAGGGCTGTGCATATCCTCTGCAAAAAGCTCACAATTTATAGGAGGGCTGAGTGGCATAGAGGGAGAGGAAGTTGAGGGCCAAGAAGCAAACTGCCTTTCTTGCAAACCCCTGGGTCTGCAAAACAGCTGCTAGTGCAGAAGTGCAGCGGCCAGCTCACCTGCTCCACAGCTGAGATCATCCGCCACCTTGGAGACACCTTCAAGGACCAAGGGCCCAAGATCTGGGTCAGTGTAATTCATTGTTTAAATCACCTGCCCCAACTGTGCACTTATACTGGAGGGATAAGAAAATCCTGAGAGAACAAGGGGGACCTGGTGGTGCTGTGGTTGGACCTTGCAAATGTCTATGGGTCCACTCCCATCAAGCCGGTCGAAGAGGCACTGAGGCATTGCTGGGTGTACAACATCAAAATGGCACAATGAGGCTTTTAAAGGAAGGTCAAGAAGTGGCTTGGACTACCTCAGACTGTGGGCAGAATAAGCTGAAGCTCCCCGTCAGCAGCCTGTATGAAGAATTCAGCATGAAGAGCAGTATGGGGGGACGTCAAGCTGTGCAGAATGTTGTAAACAAGACAAGCATTCGCAAATTTGATGAGATTGTTCCAGCTCAGTAAATTGTGAATTCTTAAGCAGTAACAATGGTGATGAGTGTTTAGCTTCATGTCAAGCACCTTGAGAGCCTGGTGGTATACTGACTGCACAGATTGATATGTTGTACAAGAGGGGTGTGCGCACCCAGTCAAATAATATGACAAATGTGATATGATCATTGCTCATTGATGATCTACTAAGCCCACCTAACTTGTTTCGTTGGGGGAAGGTGAAGTCATGAACATGCCCTCTATGCCAGAGCAGAGGGACCCTGGAGCACATCCTCAGCCTCTGTTTGAAAGCCCTGGGCAAGCGGCGCTATTGATGGCATCATGTTTACTGTGACGTATTCAAGCAGGCTGCCACACACAACAACCACAGAGACACTGAGGAGTACACAGAGACTGTTAACTCCTACATCAGTAAATGCATCACTGACGTCATACACACACGAACCACCATCACCGTCACCAAACTACTGGCGGCCAGAGATGCTGCCCTCAGGGCTAGGGATGAAGCTGGCCTGAGAACAGCTAGGGCCAACCTATCCCGGGGCATCAGGGTAGCCAAACGTGACTGCATGGAAAAAGTCACTCGGCACTTCACAGACAGCAGAGATGCACAGAGCCTATGGCAGGGTATGCAGGCCATTACAGATTGTACATCTCTGCCATAGACCCGTGCCAGTGACATCTCTGTGCTGAACAATCTCCACAGCTTCTTTGGACAGTTTGAAGCAGCCAAAAAAAACGCCTTGGCAGAAGACCACCTCCCCAGCCCACGACCAGGGCTTGTGCTTGTCTGCAGCCAGGATGAAAAAAAACACTGTCTTCAATCAACATCCACATGGCTGGCGGTCCAGACAACATTCCTGTTTGTATGCTGTGGGAATACGCAGAGGAGCTCAAAGATGTATTCGTCGACATCTTCAATACATCCCTGAGTTAGGTTATTGTTCCCTCCTGCTTCAAATCCACCACCATCATCCCCGTGCCAAAGAAGCCTTCTTCTTCCTGCTTTAATGACTATTACCCTGTCGCACTGACCCCCATCATTATGAAGTGCATTGAGAGGCTGGTCATGACCCATACAAAATTCATCCTTCCCCCACCCCTGACCCCTTACAGTTTGTAAATCGGGCCAAAAGATCTCACTCACCTGGAGGAGAAGGACTCATATGTAAGGATGCTGTTCTTAGACTTCAGTTCAGCATTTAACACCATCATTCCACTTCAGCTCATTAACAAACTGGACCAGCTGGGGCTGAACACCTCCCTGTGTGATTGGCTGCTGGTGAATGAGTTGCCGACGGTACGGGTCGGCAACACCACATCTAGCACTATCATCCTCAGCGGGGGGGTGGAAGGATGTGTGCTCAGCCCCCTCCTCTACACCTTTCTGACCAATGACAGCTTGCCCACATTCAGCACCAATTACACATGAAGTTTGCGGATGACACAACTGTAGTGGGTGTCATCTCCGCCAACGACGAAACTAACTGCAGGTGTGAGATCAGCCAGCTCGCCACGTGGTGTAGGGACAACAATCTTCTCCTGAATGTGAACAAGACCAAGGAGATTGTTATCGAATTCAGGAGAGAACACACTCAACTACCCCCACTGACCATCAACAGTGCTGCTCTAGAGAGGGTGAGCAGCACCAAATTCATGGGGGTGCACATCTGTGAGGACCTCTCCTGCACGACCAACACCACAGCCCTGACAAAGAAAGGTTAGCAGTGCCTATATTTCCTCCACAAACTGGAGAAGGCAAGAGCCCCCCCACCCATCATGTGCTCCTTCTACTGTAGCACCATTGGACACGCAAAGCTCTCAGCATTGTGCGTGACCCCAGCCACCCCTCATACAACCTTTTCTGCCTCCTGCCATCAGGAAGAAGGTTCCAGAGCCTTTGTGCATGCTCCTCCCACCCCCAGGGAACTGAGGCATTGCAGCCTGACACACACAAAACACACCTCCCCACCCCACCCTGCCCCATAGACTCTGGTTACCTATACTAACCATATTACCCAAAAAGCACCAGCCACTTTAAACAGACTACCACAGCTAACTCATATACTCATTCATCATTTACTGTTTTTGTCAGATAAGGAAGCTGCTACTCCTCCGAGATCCGTCACCTTATCGTGGTGGAGGAGTTTGAGTGCCCTAATGACCCTAGGAGCTATGCTGTCGGGGGCGTTTTGCCCCTGGTAGGGTTTCCCAAGCCAGATTGGTTCTGGGCGAAGGGTCAGACAAAGAACGGTTCAAAATCAATTCAATCAATCAATTTTATTTATAAAGCCCAATATCACAAATACAATTTGCCTCACAGGGCTTTACAGCATACGACATCCCTCTGTCCTTAAGACCCTCACAGCGGATAAGGAAAAACTCCCCAAAAAAACCCTTTACCGGGGGAAAAAAATGGTAGAAACCTCAGGAAGAGCAACTGAGGAGGGATCCCTCTTCCAGGACGGACAGACGTGCAGTAGATGTCGTACAGAACAGATCAGCATAACAAATTATGAGTAATCTGTATGACACAATACAGTAATCTGTATGACATCCTCGGTAATGACAGTAGCTTACAACAACATTCATGAAAGTAATAATACTGTCGTTATAGTTCTGGCTACTGTGGTACAACATGTTGAAAGTATATATTAGTATTAGGCAGTATACATGTATGATAATATCATATGTCTATAATAGCAGTAGAAGTATGACTAATGATTAATGATGGCAGCAGCAGCAGCAGGCATCTGGCAGGACCACGGCAGCAGCACAACCACACACGTCACACTATCCAGGCACCGCTGCAATACGAGTTAACCTGAGAGACAGTGGAGCACAAAGGCTCCGGAGAAGAAACCGAGTTAGTGACATCCAGAATGGCCGAGTAAAATAGATACAGTAATAGGATACGAGAGAGAGAGGGAGAGAGAGAGAGCGAGAGCGAGAGAGAGAGAGAGAGAAGGTGCCCGGTGCATTATAGGTGGTCCTCCGGTAGACTAGGCCTAAGTCAGCCTAACTAGGGGCTGGTACAAGGCAAGCCCGAGCCAGCCCTAACTATAAGCTTTATCAAAGAGGAAAGTCTTAAGTCTAGCCTTAAATGTGGAGACGGTGTCTGCCTCCCGGACCGTAACAGGAAGATGATTCCACAGGAGAGGAGCCTGATAGCTGAAGGCTCTGGCTCCTGATCTACTTTTGGAGACTTTAGGGACCACGAGTAACCCTGCGTTCTCAGAGCGCAGAGTTCTGGTGGGATAATAAGGCACTATGAGCTCTCTAAGATATGATGGAGCTTGACCATTTAGAGCTTTATAAGTTAACAGTAGGATTTTAAATTCAATTCTGGATTTTACAGGGAGCCAGTGCAGAGAAGCTAAAACAGGAGAAATATGATCTCGTTTCTTAGTTCCTGTTAGTACACGTGCTGCTGCATTCTGAATTAGCTGAAGAGTTTTTAATGATTTACTAGAGCTACCTGATAGTAGAGAGTTACAGTAATCCAGCCTCGAGGTAACAAAAGCGTGGACCAATTTTTCTGCATCGTTTTGGGTCAAGATAGGCCTAATTTTTGCAATATTACGCAGATGAAAAAATGCAGTCCGTGAGGTTTGTTTTAAATGAGAATTAAAAGACAGATCTTGATCAAATGTTACTCCGAGGTTTTTTACGGTAGTGGTAGAGGCCAGAGCAATGCCATCGAGAGAAACTATGTCATCAGATAAAGAGTCTCTGAGTTGTTTGGGGCCAAGAACAATAACTTCAGTTTTGTTTGAATTTAACATCAGGAAATTGGTGCTCATCCAGGTTTTTATGTCTTTAAGACAAGTTTAGTTAATTGATCCCTTTCTTCTGGCTTCATCGATAAATACAACTGTGTATCATCCGCATAACAATGGAAATTTATAGAGTGATTTCTAATGATGTTACCTAAAGGAAGCATATATAGAATAAATAGGATTGGTCCAAGCACAGAACCTTGCGGAACTCCAAAACAAACTTTAGTACGTACGGATGATTCATTATGAACGTGAACAAATTGAAAACGATCAGATAAATAAGATTTAAACCAGCTTAGTACAGAACCTTTTAGGCCAGTTAAGTGTTCCAGTCTCTGTAACAGAATTTCATGGTCAACAGTGTCAAACGCTGCACTAAGATCTAATAAAACAAGTACAGAGACGAGTCCTTTGTCTGAAGCAATCAGAAGGTCATTTGTAATTTTCACTAGAGCTGTCTCAGTGCTATGATGCGCTCTAAATCCTGACTGTAATTCCTCAAATAAATTATTATCCTGGAGAAAATCACACAGCTGGTCTGCGACTACTTTCTCAAGGATCTTTGACATAAAGGTAAGATTAGATATTCGTCTATAGTTGGCTAACACCTCTGGATCCAGGGTGGGCTTTTTTAGTAGAGGTTTAATTACAGCTACCTTAAAAGACTGTGGTACATAGCCTGTTAATAAGGATATATTGATCATGTCTAATATATGAGTGTTAACTAAAGGTAAGACCTCCTTGAGTAGCCTAGTTGGGATGGGGTCTAAGAGACACGTTGATGATTTAGATGATGAAATCACTGCGGTCAATTCTTGAAGAGAAATTGGGGAGAAGGAATCTAAATAAATATTAGGTGTTACAGCTGTGTTTGAGGTTAGATAGGTACTATCTGAGGACAGGTCGTCATGAATTTTGCCTCTAATAGCTAGAATTTTGTCATTAAAGAAGCTCATAAAATCATTACTGCTAAGGGTTAAAGGAATACAAGGCTCAATAGAGCTTTGACTCTCAGTCAGCCTGGCTACAGTGCTGAAAAGAAACCTGGGGTTATTTTTGTTTTCTTCTATTAAAGCTGAGTAATAGTTTGCTCTGGCATTGCGGAGGCCCCTCTTATAAGTTTTGAGACTGTCTGCCCAGATTACACGAGATTCTTCCAGTTTGGTTAATCGCCAATTCCTTTCAAACTTTCGCGATATTTGCTTTAATTTACGGGTTTCAGAGTTATACCAAGGAGCGAACTTTCATTGTTTTGTTAACTTCTTTTTAAGAGGAGCTACAGAGTCAAGTGTTGTTCGCAGCGAGCTTACGGCGCTATCAACAAATTGATCAATTCGGGAGAGGTTAAAATCGGTACGGGAAACCTCTGTTACTAAAGGACTTGGGATTGAATTTAACGACGGAGTAATCATTTTCTTAAATTTTGCGACAGCACTATCTGATAAACATCTGGTATAGTAACTGTTGCTAAGTGGCGTGTAGTTGAGTAAAAAGAAATCAAAAGTAATCAAATAATGATCCGATAGCGAGGGATTCTGTGGAAAGACTGTTAGGTTATCAATTTCAATTCCATACGTCAGAACTAGATCGAGGGTATGGTTAAAACAGTGAGTGGGTTCACGTACACCCTGACTGAAGCCAATGGAGTCTAATAATGAGATAAACGCGGTAGCCAGGGAGTCATTATCAACGTCGACATGAATGTTAAAGTCGTCTACAATAATAACTTTATCTGATTTTAGAACTAAACTGGATAAAAACTCTGAGAATTCAGATATAAATTCAGAATACGGGCCAGGAGCACAGTACACAATAATAAATAAAAGTGGCTGCGAGGTTTTCCAGGTCGGATGTAAAAGACTAAGAACAAGGCTTTCAAAAGAATTATAATCTAGTTTAGGTTTGGCGCTGATTAACAGACTAGAGTTAAAAATGGCTGCAACTCCCCCTCCTCGGCCGCTGCCTCGAGGAATGTGGGTATTATTATGACTGGGAGGAGTGGATTCATTTAGACTGACATATTCATCAGGACACAGCCAGGTTTCAGTGAGACTGAGTAAATCAATATGATTATCTGATATTAATTCGTTTACTAACACTGCTTTAGACGAAAGAGACCTGATATTTAACAGTCCGCATTTAATTCTCCTGTTTTGTCTTTCTGTCACAGAAGAGGTTTTAATTTCTATGAGGTTGTTTTGCACAACTCCTCTTTGTTTAATTTTAGATTTAAATAATTTAGGTGGTCGAGGGACAGACACCGTTGGTATAAAACTATGAAAACTATGGCTGGGTAAGTGAACTAGAAGCTCAGAGAGGCGTATAGGACTGCAGCTCTCTGTCCTGGTCTCAACTCTGGGTTGTCAGGGATTTAATCTGCTAATAAAATTTTCCAGGTTCCTAGAAATGAGAGCAGCTCCATCCAAAGTGGGATGAATGCCGTCTCTCCTAATGAGACCAGGTTTTCCCCAGAAAGTTTGCCAATTATTAACGAAACCCACATCGTTTGCTGGACACCACCTGGACAGCCAGCGATTAAATGATGACATGCGGCTAAACATGTCATCAGAGGTCAGATTTGGGAGGGGTCCAGAGAAAACTACGGAGTCCGACATCGTTTTTGCATATTCACACACTGAGGCAACATTAATTTTAGTGACCTCCGATTGGCGTAACCGGGTGTCATTGCCGCCGACGTGAATAACAATCTTACTGAAACTACGTTTAGCTTTAGCCAGCAGTTTCAAATTTGATTCGATGTCGCCCGCTCTGGCCCCAGGGATACATTTGACTATGGCCGCTGGTGTTGCTAACTTCACGTTCCGCAAAATAGAGCTGCCAATAACCAGAGTTTTATCGTCAGCGGGTGTGTCGCTGAGTGGGGAAAAGCGGTTGGAGACGTGAACAGGCTGGTGGTGAACCGTGGGCTTCGGCTTGGAGCTACGCTTCTGGCGCACACTTATCCAACGTCCCGGCTGAACGGGAGTTACCGGAGGACCGCTAGCAGGAGCTAAGGCTATGCTATGTGGCTCCGCACCGGCTACAGGGGACTGGCTAACTACCGCAGCTGCAGAGTGATTTTCCATGGTGCGGAGCCGCGCTTCTAATTCACTAAGCCTCGCCTCCAACGCAGCAAATAAGCTACACTTGTTACAATTACCACTGTCACTAAAGGAGGCAGAGGCATAACTGAACATGTGGCACACCGGGCAAGAGAGAGCAGAGGGAGAAGCCATCGCTAGCAGTAAAGCTAATGTAGCTACCAAGGCTAGTAACGTGCAAACAACAGCTAAGAGATTAGCGAGAAAGTCGTAGAAAGGAGGAGAGCTATGAGTGCTTACACAGAACTAGTGTGGGTTAAGACTTGGAGTAGACCTTTTAAGCAGCTGAAGTGAGAAAGCAGAAAGCAGGCTAGTAGGATTCACCAGAGCACAGAGAGTACAGAGACGCTGCCACAGAAACACCGGAAATGACACAACTTGCTTACCGCAATACGTCCTATACACCCTTCATGATGGACAACAGCAAGAATCTGTGTACCTGGTCCGGGTGTACCCGGCTGTTGTTCGGCGCATAAGCGCCGAACAACAGCTCAGAGTACCCGCCCTTTTTGGAGTCCCTGGGACGGGTGCTGGACAGTGCCCCAACCGGGGACTCCATTGTTCTGCTGGGGGACTTCAACGCTCACGTGGGCAATGACAGCGGGACCTGGAGGGGCGTGATTGGGAGGAACGGCCTGCCCGGTCTGAACCCGAGTGGTGTTCAGTTATTGGACTTCTCTGCGGGTCGCAGTTTGGCCATAACTAACACCATGTTCAAACATAAGGATGTCCATCGGTGCACGTGGCACCAGGACAGCCTAGGTCGCAGGTCAATGATTGACTTTGTAGTCGTATCATTTGACCTGCGACCATGTGTTCTGGACACTCGGGTGAAGAGAGGAGCAGAGCTGTCAGCTGATCACCACCTGGTGGTGAGTTGGATCAGATGGTACGGGAAGACGCCGCGCAGACAGGCAGGCAGGCCCAAACGAACAGTGAGGGTCTGCTGGGAACGCCTGGCGGAAGAACCTGTCCAGATGATCTTCAATTCCCACCTCCGGGAGAGCTTCAACCGCGTCCCGAGGGCAGAGGGGGACATTGAGTCCGAATGGGCCTTGTTCCGCTCTGCCATTGTCGAGGCAGCGGTTGCAAGCTGCTGGCCGTCAGGCTGAAGAAGGAAGCCTACAGGGCATGGTTGGCCTGTGGGTCTCAGAAAGCAGCTGGCGGGTACCGGCGGGCCAAGCGGAGCGCAGTGGCGGCAGTCGCAGAGGCAAAAACTCGGGCGTGGGAGGAGTTCGGGGAGGCCATGGAGGAAGACTATCGATCGGCTCCAAAAAGGTACTGGCAAACCGTCCGGCGCCTCAGGGGGGGAAGGCGGCAACTAGCTCACACTGTTTACAGTGGGGGTGGGTAGCTGCTGACGTCAACTGAGGACATTGTTGGGCGGTGGAAGGAATACTTTGAGGAGCTCCTCAATCCCACCAGCACGTATTCCAGTGAGGAAGCAGAGACGGGGGTATCGGGGGCGGGTCGTCCAATTTCTGGGGCAGAAGTTGTTGAGGTAGTGAAACAACTCCGAGGCAGCGGAGCCCCGGGGGTGGATGAGATTCGTACTGGATATCTCAAGGCTCTGGATGTTGTAGGGCTGTCCTGGTTGACACGCCTCTGCAACATTGCGTGGACATCGGGGGCAGTGCCTCTGGAGTGGCAGACCGGGGTGGTGGTCCCCATTTTCAAGAAGGGGGACCAGAGGGTGTGTTCCAACTACAGGGGGATCACACTCCTCAGCCTACCTGGTAAGGTCTACTCCAGGGTGCTGGAGAAGAGGGTCCGGTCGATAGTTGAACCTCAGATTGAGGAGGAGCAATGTGGTTTACATCCCGGACGCGGAACCGTGGACCAGCTCTTTACCCTCGCCAGGGTGCTGGAGGGGGCATGGGAGTTTGCCCAACCGGTCCACATGTGTTTTGTGGATTTGGAGAAGGCTTACGACCGTGTCCCCAGGGGCATCCTGTGGGGGGTGCTCCGGGAGTATGGGGTTGGTGGCCCCTTGCTAAGGGCCATCCAGTCCCTGTACCGAAGGAGCACGAGTCTGGTTCGCATGGCCGGCAATAAGTCGGATCTGTTCCCAGTGAGGGTTGGACTCCGCCAGGGCTGCCCTTTGTCACCGGTTCTGTTCATAACTTTTATGGACAGAATTTCTAGGCGCAGCCGAGTGGTGGAGGGTGTCAGGTTCGGTGACGGGAGGGTCTCGTCCCTGCTTTTTGCGGATGACGTGGTCCTCCTAGCTCCATCGAACAGTGACCTCCAGCTCTTGCTGGGACGGTTCGCAGCCGAGTGTGAAGCGGCTGGGATGAGAATCAGCACCTACAAGTCTGAGGCCAAAATCCTCAGCCGGAAAAGGGTGGATTGCCCTCTCCAGGTCGGGGGAGAGGTCCTTCCTCAGGTGGAGGAGTTTAAGTATCTCGGGGTCTTGTTCACGAGTGAGGGTAGGATGGAGCGGGAGATTGACAGGCGGATTGGGGCGGCGTCAGCAGTGATGCGGGCGCTTAACCGGTCTGTTGTGGTGAAGAGGGAGCTCAGCCAAAAAGCGAAGCTCTCGATTTACCGGTCGATCTACGTTCCAATCCTCACCTATGGTCACGAGCTCTGGGTAGTGACGGAAAGTATGAGATCGCGAGTGCAAGCGGCCGAAATTAGTTTCCTCCGCAGGGTGGCTGGGCTCAGCCTTAGAGATAGGGTGAGGAGCTCGGACATCCGGGAGGGACTCGGAGTAGAGTCGCTGCTCCTCCACATCGAGAGGAGCCTGTTGAGGTGGTTCGGGCATCTAGTAAGGATGCCACCCGGACGCCTCCCTTAGGAGGTGTTTCGGGCGTGTCCAACCGGGAGGAGACCTCGGGGCCGCCCCAGGACACGCTGGAGGGATTACATCACCCGGCTGGCCTGGGAACGCCTCGGGGTTCACGCGGAAGAGCTGACAGAAGTGGCTGGGGAGAGGACTGTCTGGGCTTCTTTGCTGAGGCTGCTGCCGCCGCGACCCGGACCCGGATAAGCGGAGGACGACGACGAAGGAAGCTGCTATCCAAATTTTTGAATATTTGCACATTTGATTTGATTGCAGTTACATCTTTGCACTACTTGATTGCTCTTATTTATTTTTTATCTTTATTTTGTATCGCTTCTATTTCTTACTTATCCTTTTGTACTGTCTGCATCGTGGGTCAAATCAGAGTGAAATGTTTCGATTCTCTATATACCTGTACATAATTGCCAATAAAGCCTCTTGAATCTTGAATGACCAAGTCCTGAAGGCCATAGCAGACACAATCTGCAGTGTGATTAGCCATTGCAAGTGCCCACACTCTGTTAAGAAGTCCATTGCTCTCTTCAGGGCTGGGGAGAACCTAACATCATCTGGCCTGCTAGCCTCCTCTGGCCTGCTAGCAACAGCACAAGCCTTGGAACTGAAAACTGACCAGGGGAAGCAGCTGAAGTTCCCAGAAACTGTTGTCACACCAACACTAGGGCCAGACATGGTCCTGATCTCAGAAGCCTCCAAACATGTCATTCTATTGGAACTCGGTGTTCCCTGGATGGAAGAGGGCAAAGTGCATTGAGCTTGTGGAAGAATGCAAAAGCAACAGTTGGAAAGCAAAGTGTGAGTCCATTGAGGTGGCATGCAGAGGGTTCACAGGCTAGTCCCTGGACAGGACCTACAGTATGCTGGGCATCACAGGGGCCAGTTGGCAAAGGGCCATCAAGTTGGCCATAGAGGCAGCAGAATTTACTTCAAGAAGGTTGTGGATCAAGAGAGGAGAGCCGTGGGTGGGGTTGTGCTACTTGGACTCAAGTCAGGGCTTGATAAACCCTGGCTGGGTCGCCTGGGCAAGGGCGTCTGATTGCTGAAAAACCTTAAATACCCAATGACCCCAGGAAGCATCACTGATGATGTGTGCAGGTGCATTACAAGTTGATGTTGTTCCAAGTTTTATGTGTATTCTTCCTTCTTAACGTGTGTCTTTTGCCCCTGAACCTAAATCCCAAATAGGTTTATCTTCTCATATGAAAGTGTTAAAGGAACAGTGTGTATGATATGGGATTTAGTGACATCTAGCAATGAGGACTGCAGATTGAAACCAGCTGAAACTTCTCCTGGTTAGAATTTCTATAGCCTTCATTGTTCAGGAGGTTTTTAATGTGAGCTAAATTACTCGCAGAGTTGTCATCCTCTCTAAAACAAACGGACCAGGTGATTAAAACCAGTAAATACTGAGTAAAGTAATTCCATGTAACAAATCAGTGTTTCTCATACCCTGTTTGGCATGTAGGAAACAGGTCCCTGGCCCAGCACCTGCTAATGTGTGCTCACCTATTTTCTCAGAAAACATGAGGATCCAGATGTTCAGGTTTTTTACCAAGAGCCACATTATCCACAAAGGTCTCTTCCTCTCCAGAGAAAACAGAACCTGTAATTTAAACTGGTAAAAACACTGAAGCAGTTTCACATTAAAGAAGGAGGGGCTGCTAACTACGGTGGCCAAGCCGGAAACACTAAAATGTGAATGTCCCTCTCTAGGGCCAATGTTTGGTTTGTCAGTTCTGGGAAGAACTCACTGGTTAATTTGCCAAGTATTTTCTCAATTAATTATGACATGAGATGATGCCATAAGGTTACTGGATTTATTCGTCCAAAACCTAAATGTATTAATCTTACTTCATTATTACACAAGAGGAAGAAAAGCAGTAAATCCTTACATTAGAAAAGTTGGAATGAAAGAAGGCTTGACATTTTTGCTTGAAAGTGACATATAACTATTAACTGATTATCAAATAGTTGATTCACAGCTCAACTCAAACATAATTCTGGTAAAAATCCATCATCGACCCTGTCCTTTTGGCCCAATTTCTATATCGTCACCCTATTAAAATAATGGCCTAAGTCATATTTTCAAGTTTTTGGGAAAACACAAAAAACTTATTCAAATTCAGAACATATGATATTTATTAATCATTTTAAACAAAAAGGCCTTGACAGTGGATGACTGTTGACATACATAGATCGTTGTGTGTCAATAATGTAACATTAAAGAATAAACTGACTTAGGCCAAAATCCAAACATTCTACTGTGACTTAGGCAACTTTAAACCTGGCATAAACTGTCTTTTAATTCAACAATGCAAACTCAAAATTGAAATTTCCCTGAGTTATATTAATCAAATGTCAGGTAAATCAATTTGTTACAAGAGGCAGTCTCTATCCTCACTTCTCCAGGTCTTCTTTGCTGTTTTTATTGAACTTAAGCCATTTCGAACATCTATTTTTGACAAAATTTCGAAACCTGAGTATTACAGTTTTTTACAGGTGTTTACACACTAAAATTTAAATTTTCACACAATTAACAGACTTTACACTCAAGAAGCAAAACACCTGTCCAGAGTTGCACAACAATAAGCATAGACTCAGCTTCACACTTTTTGCAAAACATTACACACAGTGATTTGCAAAACTCTACACGCATTTTCAGACCTGAGACACAGATAAGGATTGTGAGGTTACTTCCTTCTCATTACAAAGCACCACCTTGTCAATGACCACACTAATGAACGAACTGGATAACCACATCCACCAGGTGTGGAAGCACACATGTGCTTACAGTTTTTTTCAATTGTTTACACGCAATTTTGAAAACAGGGCTCCTTTTTTCAAAATATTCACACAATTATCCAAACACCACACTCAATTTGCACTGCTCCTAGATTGTTTGCAAAATGACACACTTCAGTCAAAACATACACACATATTTATGAAAACCCTGTTTTGTTTTCATCTCACTAACACAGTCTCCAAATGATCAGACACTATTGCAGTCAGTTACACACTACTGTGATCAATACAAAACACATTAAAAACCCTATTTTAGGAAATAGCATGTGCTGGACTTTTTTGCCAGATATTTTTATGTAAGGGATAATTTAGATGACAAAAAGATATTGACAAACCCACAACATTCTTCATGATTACTTTGAGGTATACAGTATAAACTTACCAAGCACTGCACAACACTGATGCTGCAGACTGAAAATATTTATTTCTTACAGTACTCAGTTACAGTAACGTATCAATCAACAATGAAAATCAGAACTCTGAATCCAGCTTCCCTCAGTGTCAGTCCATGGTTGATAACGTGGTCAATAAGTGTTGTACGGATTTCTTGAGTTAAATTTGGTCCTCGTCTTCTTTGTTTTGGTTCTATCACTTCTTCGGGTCCCCCTCCACCTCTTCCTCTGACTAGGCCTCTTCCTCTAACTAGGCCTCTTCCTCTACCTCCTTCTTCTCCTCTTCCTCTACCTCCTTCTCCTCTTTGAGCTCCCCCTCTCATTCTCACTCCTCTTCTTCTCAATCCTTCCATTTTTGTTGAAGACAGGTGAACTCACCTGCTGCCTTTTATAGCACCACCTGAATGCTGTATTTTCAATTAAGCACAACTAAAATTTAAATTTTAGTGTGCAAACACCTGTAAAAAACTGTAATTGAAAATACAGCATTCAGGTGGTGCTATAAAAGGCAGCAGGTGAGTTCACCTGTCTTCAACAAAAATGGAAGGATTGAGAAGAAGAGGAGTGAGAATGAGAGGGGGAGCTCGAAGAGGAGAAGAAGGAGGTAGAGGAAGAGGAGAAGAAGGAGGTAGAGGAAGAGGCCTAGTTAGAGGAAGAGGCCTAGTCAGAGGAAGAGGTGGAGGGGGACCCGAAGAAGTGATAGAACCAAAACAAAGAAGACGAGGACCAAATTTAACTCAAGAAATCCGTACAACACTTATTGACCACGTTATCAACCATGGACTGACACTGAGGGAAGCTGGACTCAGAGTTCTGATTTTCATTGTTGATTGATACGTTACTGTAACTGAGTACTGTAAGAAATAAATATTTTCAGTCTGCAGCATCAGTGTGTTGTGCAGTGCTTGGTAAGTTTATACTGCATACCTCAAAGTAATCATGAAGAATGTTGTGGGTTTGGCAATATCTTTTTGTCATCTAAATTATCCCTTACATAAAAATATCTGGCAAAAAAGTCCAGCACATGCTATTTCCTAAAATAGGGTTTTTACAAATGTGTTTTGTATTGATCACAGTAGTGTGTAACTGACTGCAATAGTGTCTGATCATTTGGAGACTGTGTTAGTGAGATGAAAACAAAACAGGGATTTTTTATAAATATGTTTATATGTTTTGACTGAAGTGTGTATGCTTTGACTGAAGTGTGTCATTTTGCAAACAATCTAGGAGTTGTGCAAATTGAGTGTGGTGTTTGGATAATTGTGTGAATATTTTGAAAAAGGAGCCCTGTTTTCAAAATTGCATGTAAGCAATTAAAAAAAAAATTGTAACTGTCCTTTAATTCCAAAAAGCAAACTCAACACTGAGGAAGCATGCCCCTCTCCTCACTTCTCCAGCTTCTTTGCTGGTTCTATTCAGGTTATCCACTGAATCTTTATTCTCAGTTATCTTTGATTTGCCTAACTATGTGGCAAATTGTCAAAGAAGTGATGACACTCAACGGGCATCACATGTTTCATGGACTGAAGGTCCTGAAACTTCCTCTCTTTGATTGGCAGTGCTTGCTGGAACATTCAGCTTCTTCTGCACTGTAGTATCTGTTGTTTCTTGAAGCAGCTGCCATCATGAAAGCTTGTTAAATTGCCTAAGTCAGATGTTTTATCCTAAAGAATCAAAAACATTGACTTAGGCAAAAAATAAAATGGCCTAAGTCACCCTCTTGACATAGGCCATTGTCCTATAGGGCATATAGAGCATGATCCTTTTCACTAGGGATTTTGGGGATTTTACCAGAGATGGCCAGCATTATCAAGAGATGACTTAGGCCAAAAACTCATTTTCGTCAAAAAGTGACTTAGGCCATTATTTTAATAGGGTGACGATATGCCAAAAGTGAACTTCCATGCTCAAAGTTAAGTAAGGTATGTTCATGTTCCTAGGTATGTTCAAATCATGTTCAAATCATCACATTCAGATTGTCAATAATAACCATGGTAAAGGCAGTATAAACTGATACAGTTTAAGTGCATTCATCACCTACATATAATAAACAATAATGTGCTGGCTTGAGGAATGTGTCCAAAGGTAAGTCAACTGGCAAATTAGGGAATTGAGGGAATCTACTACTAACAAAACTACTAATCTGAAGATATCTAAAGAAGTGTTGTTTTTTCCAGATTACTGTTGAAAAGAAACAAAGGTATCATTAAAATATTGGTCTCTAATTAATTTAATGCCTAGGGTGGACCAAATTGTAAATGCCCCATCTATCAAAGATGGACGAAAGTCCAAACCCCACTTTTTAAAATAAAAAGGATGTTCAGCTGAAGGCTCTTGAAGTTGTCACCACCTTTCTCTCTGTTGCAGCACTGCATTAGTCCAAATACCTCTTTTGTCCCACATCCCTATGGGGAAACATAACTAGTCATATGCATATCATTATAATTCATCTTTGATTTGTATATACTTTGGACCACATAGGGAAGCAAAACAGCTGAGCACGAGACTAGATTAAGCTACAGTAGAAGGCTGATATGCTTTTGCTGCAAGAAATGATTCAATAGCAAAAAAGAAAGGAAATTTGAGATCAGATTTTTGCAGCACTACCCCAAAGCTTCTGGAACTTTGGTAAAGGACTGTTTCTCCACACTATTTAACCCCACAAAAAGAGTCACTCCCAATGTTGTGGAAATACTGCACTCTCAATCAATTCAATCAATCAATTTTATTTATAAAGCCCAATATCACAAATCACAGTTTGCCTCACAGGGCTTTACAGCATACGACATCCCTCTGTCCTTTGGACTCTCGCAGCAGATAAGGAAAAACTCTCCCCCAGAAAACCTTTAACGGGGAAAAAAAATGGTAGAAACCTTTGGAAGAGCAACTGAGGAGGGATCCCTCTTCCAGGAAGGACAGCCGTGTGCCGCGCATTAGATGGCATAACACTATACAAGTGCAGGTCAGTTACCATTTACCATGTAAATGTGTAATTTCAGACATATTTAAATAAAAAAATAAATAAAAAAACTCACTTTAATTTAAGCATAATTAACCCTTAGGAAAAACTCCCCCCAAAAAACCCTTTAACGGGGTAAAAATGGTAGAAACCTCAGGAAGAGCAACTGAGGAGGGATCCCTCTTCCAGGACGGACAGACATGCAATAGATGTCGTACAGAACAGATTAACATGAAAAATTAATGGTAATCCGTATGACACAATGAGACAGAAAGAGAGACAGAGAGAGAGACAGAGACAGAGAGAGATGCAGGACAGACGGTAATGACAGTAGCTTACAACAACATTAATGAAAGTAATAATATTATAATTATAATTCCAGCTATTGTGGTACAATATGTTGAAAGTATATATTAATATCTGATAGTATACATATGTGACAATAATCATATGTGTATAATAACAGTAGAAGTCTGACTAATGATAACAGCAGCAGGAGGCATCAGGCAGGACCATGGCAGCAGCACAACCACACGTCACACTACCCAGGCTGCGAGCACAAAGGCTCCAGAGAAGAAGCCGAGTCAGTGACATGCAGTATGGCCGAGTTAGCAAGATGCAGTAACAGGACGTGAGAGAGAGAGAGAGAGAGAGAGAGAAGGTGCCCGGTGTATTATAGGAGGTCCCTCGGCAGACTGGGCCTAAGTCAGCCTAACTAGGGGCTGGTAAAAGCCTGAGGCGGCCCTAACTATAAGCTTTATCAAAGAGTCAAGTCTTACGTCTAGTCTTAAATGTGGAGATGGTGGCTGCCTCCCGGACCGCAACAGGAAGATAATTCCACAGGAAAGGGGCCTAATAGCTGAAGGCTCTGGCTCCTGATCTACTTACCACTACTTACTGGAGACTTTAGGGACCACAAGTAACCCTGCATTCTCAGAGCGCAGTGTTCTGGTGGGATAATATGGCACTGAGCTCTCTAAGATATAACGGAGCCTGACCATTTAGAGCTTTTTAAGTTAACAGTAGGATTTTAAATTCAGTTCTGGATTTTACAGGGAGCCAGTGCAGAGAAGCTAAAACAGGAGAAATATGATCTTGTTTCCTGTTAGTATTCTGAATTAGCTGGAGAGTTTTTAAAGACTTATTAGAGCTACCTGATAATAGGGAGTTACAGTAATCCAGCCTAGAGGTAACAAAAGCGTGGACCAATTTTTCGGCATCTTTTCAGGTCAACAAGAACACTGAGAACAACTCATAGTACACTGAAGCCTCTGAAAGGAATCTGACAGGAAAATATGTGGAGCAATCCAGTTGACAGTGTGAGTCTTTTTTATTTTTTTCCATAAAACTAGTCTCTCTCTGTTTTTCACTTTCTTTATTGTGCACAAATGTATTTACAGAAATACAAACAGATGCACAGAAAACGAACAAAATAATAACATTTTATAATGCCAGAGCTTAGGTCATATGCATCATATTATAATCATTTAATATCTCAAAGGTCTTAATAGCTTTTTTTGTTCTTAACATTAGATATCATGGTTCTAATTCATTTTGTTGTATCATTTGTTGGAAAAATTCTGATCTTTTTTCTTAGGGTTGAATTAAGGGTGATTGGGACGGTTTTTTAATATCCTACTTCTGTAATCTGTCTTGCCATAAAAAATCCCCAATAAATGATACATTTCTGTAATACTAAAGATGTCACCAATCAATTTGAGGAGGCAAGACAGTGATGTCAAATTCCATGGAGGAGTAACATACCCTTTTATGTAAAGTGATCCCAAACCTCTTTTTCTGGTATTGCTGATTTAAGCTAGAGTAAGCATATTTACTGTACAATTTATTTCACACTTGTTATTTAACAAGCACATTTTTCTTTCCCTGTTCAATATTATAAAGTAAGACTATGTGTAAATTTCTAATAAACTTTATTTCTGAAGATAAAGCTGTCTTTCCTCACTCTCACAACAACCCCCTCCCTTCTACATCCTCCCTTAATTCTCTCCCACAGAATTTCATTTAACACATTTTGTTGAGGCGTAAAAAACAAATTTTTGAAGTCTGAAATTCATTGAATACATTTAATTGGGTCAAACAAAAATGTTTGAGCTGGTGTTTTTCTCTAGCAGGCTAGTCCAGCGAGCAAAAATGGCCTGCAAAACACCTAGCATAATCCAGCAAGTCCATAAATGTTTTCATGATTGATTAGGGTTCTGCACACATGAGAAGGTTGGAAACCAATAATCTAGAGCACAAAGAGCATAAATAATGGTTCTCTATTGCAGAGTTGATCATTTTCTTTATAAGCAGAGCCTTTTAGCACTGTCCCAATCACCCAAAACCATGCTGTACCTTTCATCCAAAGTGTGTGGGTTAAACAACAACAAAAACAAAAAAAAACAACAACTTGATTTCAAAAGCAGACACAAGATATCAACACATTTTTACAATAGTACATCACAATCATGTTTAAATCAAAGGTTTGTGCAAAATATTAGCTATGAAAATTCTATGACCGTATGATTAAAACTAGCTAAAGCTCGTCAATTCATGGCCTCATGCATTGCAGAGTCAACTCCCCGTTTGAATCTTGCCCCACCGGCTTATGTGATGTCACACCTATGAGGGCATGCAATTTTGATTATGTGGTTTCACAGCTATGGTTAAGCAAAAGATTATTTTTTCTCCACTCATCAGAAAAAAACCTGTATAGTTATACTATCCCATTAGACCTCATGTCTCAATCACTATCACTATCACCCACTATGAAATTTTCCAAAAATAATAAAGAGTTGTTTGAGATTCAGTATATTATTTCCAGTCTTAACTAGACTAAAATATAGCATTATCTTCATTATATTCATTTCAACATTTATCTTAAGTTTATTTTTTCAGGAAGTTGGCAACATCAGTTCAAAACATTCTGATGTAATGATAGCAGAAAAATAAATGACACACACTCTCTTTTTCCAGCGCACAGAAATCACACTTTATAATCCATATTCAGCTAACGCAGGCTTTATCCAGTACATTCTACGTAATACCTTGAAAGATAGGCCTACTTCTTTTTAGCTATTTTGTATAAGGAGACTTTGTGGTATATCATCGAAAATTATAGCACACTTCTGATTTTACAGGCATTTTGAATTTATCCAGAAATTCTTTGTATGTCAATAATTAAAGATTGTTACCAAGCAATTGGCTGACATGCCTGTATCCCATAGTGACACTGGTCTCTTCAATGAAACTACAGACTGCGCTGTCGTCATCAACGTGGCGCAACCAGCATGTATTCCACTACCGTTACTTTGTCCCGCCCCCATTTCCTCTGTAACACAATTTTTTATTTTCTTTAAAGGAAATCTCTGTCATTTTTTTCCTATGTGTTTAGAAAAAAAGCACAAACCCGAACACTTATTGAACTTTAAATCTCTGATATATTTTTTCAAATTACTATTTTAAAGCTCTAAATGACGCTTAAAGAGATCCGTTTGGTCGTCTGTCAATCAAAACACTGTCATCAAGTTAGGTTGAGGCAGCAGAGCTTTTCCACGTCAGTGTGTTTACCAAGAGTAGATTGACAGCTACTGGAAGGTGTTCCATTTATTCACTTATGGAGGATTTTTTTTAGAAGAGGGAATGAATAAGTGGTGTTTGAAAATATTACGTTATCACACTGTGGAATGTCCGAAATTTTCCGTTATTTCTGCTGTCGTAGTGAACTGAACTTTGGTCTTCTTCATTGAGGGTTGGCCGCCTAGCCTGCTAGCTTGCCGAGCTAGGCTAGCAGTAGCTACAGCAGGACTCCATCTTTGAAATAGCACCAATATACAGGTAATATCATTATTTCTAGTAAAATGGAAAAGCGTGCCTATGCAGAGGACTGTCAACAGTCTTCAGTGTGGTGGAGAGCTAGCCTGGTAGCTTTGCCTTTGAGTAGGCGCCTGTGCCTGAGCTAGTTAATCTCATTAGCCAGCTAGCACCAGCTAACGAATGTTAGCTAACGAATGTTAGCTGGCATGTTTGTTTCATGATCGTATTATGTTGCACCAATAACATGTATTGAGTGTTTCATTATGACTATGTTAGAATAACGTTGGGAATGTCAGGAGCCATGGCATTAGCTGACTGTTTCTGTATACCTGTAAAGGTACAGGCAGAGATGGTGTGCTGCCCAGCTGATATCCTGCTGGTTAGCATTGATATATAAGTGCAAGTTTGTTGAACAGTGATTTATGTGCTTTGTCGCCATCCTGACCTCCAGTGTCACTAGGAAAACCCCTATCATGGAAAGACGGGTGTAAAAGTCAGCTGTTAAGAAACGTTGCTCTATAAACACTTCAAAGTTGTGTAGCTAATATTCTAAAAAGCAGGGAGCCCCTCTGACCCCTGAGCAGTCATTCAAACGTAGCATAAGGTACTGATCTGGAGGGGAGGCATGTAAACATTTAAGATTATTTTGAATGAGCAGAAAGCAGTAATTGGGACAATTTCTGATTGAGAATGCCAACTTTCTTGTTTTCCTGTCTGGTATTCAGGCATACACCACAAAGGAACCCTGCAGAACCTGTTCAATTTTTCCTGCTCAGTGAAGGCCCTCTTTATATCTTGTATAGAGAATGAGAACAACAAAGGCCCTTTTTACACCAGGGACCTGTTTAGGAGAGCAGGTTTAACAAACTCTGAGTCTAACCCTGAACTCTGAGTTGACTGAGTTTTTGGTTTCAGAACAGCTCAGTCAGTTCAGTCAGTACATTCACTCTGCGTTAAGCTTGTGCACTGTGAAGAAAAGCCATCATCAATGGAGCGCCCAAACTATGATTTACTATGGCAACAGGTAAATAAAAGAGCCCCTCAGTTTTAATCTGGTGGATGTAGAGATATTAATGCAAGAATATGCATACTGTGCACATTTATTTTAAAGAGAGAGTGGGAAAAAGTGTCAATACATTAACACAGTAAAGTTTTATTCAGTGTTCATCATAAGGTCATAGCCTACATAACATTTTAAATATATTTGTATAGCTTTAATCTGACAATGACAAAACAGAGGGGTCAGCAACTGAACATTAAAAAAATATAATCTCTAACATTTAAAATACATATATTTGTATCAAAGACAGAGACATGATTGTAACCTCACAGTCTGATCCAGTAATAATTTTTTGTGTGATTTGCACTTATAAAGGTGTGAAGTTAGATAGATTTTAATTTGTAGAATCTATTTGAATCTTTGGACCAACAGTATTCTGTGGCTTTACTTTAGCTGCTTTAACAAATGTAGGCTATATTTAAAGTAGCCACTGAAATTCTGTTAAAATCCATTCAGACTATACACAGCCCATTTCAAATCTTAATTTCATTCTGCAGCTGCACCACGATCCTGCTCATTATAACTATGAACATGAATTTTTCAATATTATAGGAATTATGTTCCGTTAATAGGACCAATCACATCATGAGTGACAGGGCCTACCGATTTTTACAATTTAAACCCATTTTTAAAAAACAATACAAAATAATTTTATTTCTATGATTGAAACTGAGATGACACATTATATGCAATAAACATTTAGTGGAAGTGTTCTAACAAACTGACAGCTGTGTATAGAGTCACAGTGTTACCTTAAAAAACAAACAAACAACAACAAAAAAAACCTACCATTCGCAAAAAGACATGCAGAGGTTTTATTCTGAGTTGGTTGACTCAGACTTGGAACCTATTGTCTGACGATAAATCATATGCAGATATCTGTGAAAAGAGTTTAGAGGTGTCTTAATGCTGTGTGATATTTTAATGTGAGGGCAAAAACTGCTGTTCAAAGAAATGACTGACAGCACATTAAACCGGTAACTTTAGCTAGTTCTAAGTAACAAACTGATATCCAACCAGGATTTTGATTCTGACATATAGTAAACCTCTGCTTTTTAATGCACTTTGATACAGTCTGAATTATTGAAGAATTGAAACAGCGTGTCTGGCTCTGTAAGAAGGAGGAGACAGAGAGAAACTCAGGGTGTGTTGAAGAAAACCTGCCAGCGAGTGGGTTAGGTTCACAGAGTCAGTTACCACAGTTATTGACTCACGAGTTTAACTTACCTCTCTTTCTGAAACAAAGTCTAGAGTTTCTCTCATCTCAGGGTTAACCAACTCAAAGTTTTCATTAAACCAGCTTTCTGAAACAGGGTCCTGGTATAGAGAATGTGAACAACAAAGGCCTTATTTTAACCTGGCATAGAGAATGTGAATGTAAGACCTCGTTTATACGACAGTGATTTCAACTGAAAACGGTAAACTTAAGTTGCGTTTTGGCTGATCGTTTACATGACAGTGGCGTTTAGGGTGCCTGAAAACGCAACGATTTGAAAATGGGTTCCAGAGTGCAACTTTTTGGAAACGGCAGCGTCTCTGTTGTCATTTAAACTTGCAATATGCAGTTCCTCTGAAAACGGAGAGTTTTCACACATGTGCATTACGGTTCCAGTCACTAGGCATGCCGACAAAGTTATCTGTGCATGCTTTCGCCATTGTGTCTTCTTTGTTTTGATTTGTAATTACCGTGTCAGTCAGTGCGCTGTGCACAGTTCTACAGTGACATAAGATTTTACCCATTTTAGATACTAAAGGCTGTAAGTGTGTGTATAGCATGACAAATCTGCTGTTTACGATAAACAACAACAAGTGTGGTCTTTGCAAATGCAGATGATGTATTTGTTTATCTGCAAGATTGGGGAAGTCCTGAGAGAAGTCCGGAGACCTGATCACAAGTCAGGGCTTCCACATGTTTATTTACTTGTGGCGGCCTGCTAGGGCTGGGCGATATATTGATTTTGTACAATGTATTGATATATTTTCAGGCAAGATATAGATTTAGCGTTTGTAGTGATATAGGGTCAAGTTGCGTCACATTGCACACACCAGTGTTCATCTCTCCTCCCTAATACACTCACTCACAGTTTCTCCAGCAACACTCAGAAGCCCCTTTTACAATACCAGATTTTCTGCGAATGTTGGGCCGTTTTGCGGGCAAGCTATGAGCGTTTAGACACACAGAGCCGCATTGGCGAGTTGATCCGAGGTGCCCAATTTTCCGCCTTGTAGGGCAGTCATATTGGCAGAACTCTTTGTGTTTAAAAAGACAGAGGCAGCCTTCCGCAATGGGAGGGGCTGTTGAAGACTTATGGGAGGAGCTGTTGATGACGCTGCATGTGTGACCGATTGGTGGTGGATAAACAGGAAACATAGCAGGAATAGCAGGAATGAGCAGCTAGTAGCAAGAGGGAAACACAAACCTGACAGACACTGTAAAGATGAGGAACTGGGGAGACAAGGAATTGTGCGCCCTCCTTGTCCTCGCAAACAAATAGGCCATTAACAATCAGATGACCGGTACGGTGAAGAACGGGCCGACTTACGAGAGAATTGCCAAAGGACTGACCAGCCGCAGCTTCCCTCCCACATCACTGTTTATGTCACACGCTGAGCTACATGTTTTGTTACTTGCTCACGCACCCCATTGCCCCGAAAAAGGCGCATTCTGTATAAACAAAAGTAGGCAGGCTAAGGCGACATTTTGCTGCACTCCTCGATATTGTTTTTATAGTGCCTATGCTGAAAGAAGACTGATTGGGCTTTTCTGCAAATTTGCACAATTCCTGTTTAAAAAGGGCTGGAGAGACACAGAGCCGCTACTCTGTTTAATCTGTCAGTTAATTAGTCTATGGTCCGACACTGGTCCATATGTCTAAACCTATGCGTCTCGCTGTCCGCAGTGAACCCCCAACGACTCCGCTTCTCCCCCTCAAAAAAGCCGCATGTGGCTCCTCCTCACCTCTGTCAGCAGGAGACAAGAGAGAGAGGCATTTTTCAATGTCTTTGTGTGTTCAGCTCTCAGTACTTTAGTAGCTTCTAACTGAATCTATGTGGTTGGAATTTAGTTTCTCTCCTTTAGATATCTGCTTTAATTTACTGTTTATGTTCACTCTCCGCCTGAAGTTGCTGCTCGAAAACTTCAGATGTCCTTATTTTGCTGCTTCACAAGAAAAGATTTTACATTACAAAATAAGGGGGGACTTTTATTTTTAAGACTTTAGAGGAATTAAAATATGTTTATTACCGTATTAGCAGAACTCTATTTTAAGTCTAGTAATATGGCAGACAGGAAGCGTGAAAGCAGAAACAGCCACAGTCAGTAGATTAACATGCATGCAGTAGTCGAGCTAAGCTCATAGTAGGGCTGTCAAAAAAAATTCGAAGTTTGAAATATATTCGAATATATATTTTTTTATAAGTTCGAACCTACATTTGATAATTCGAATATCATTAATAATTCCAGTGTTTCCCCTAGGTTGAGAATTTACTTGTGGTGGTGGGCCGGGCGGTGGAGCGGGACGTCGCAGTGTTTGATAAGTGCATTCAAAATAATCTAGTCAAACTGGTTTATGAACCATGTGTTATTTATTGCACATAGATACAACTTAAGTCTGCTGCAGACTTGCTTTAACACAAACAGAACCCAAAAGAGAAAAAAAAAAAGCTATTTAAAGCTATTTGCAAAGCTGACAGTTTTTGTCAGAGCAGTGTATTTTTCTCTGTTTTGAAAGGTCCAGGGGTCTGTTTCACAAAGCAGGTTCAACAAACTCTGAGTCTAATCCTGAACTCTGAGTTGATCTACTGTGAGATAGGAGACTCTGAGTTTCCGTTTCCGGGTTTCAGAACAGCTGGTTTGAATCAGTTTAATCAACTCGGAGTAGTTTCACCTGGAGTTAAGCGCGTGCACCACAACTATAAAAAGCCAGCATCAATGGAGCCCCGATTCAACGAGTCACCATGGCAACGGGGAAGAGGAGGGCTGCGTTTTTCACCCCACTAGAATTAGAAATCTTAATGCGCTCATACTGCGAGTTTGCACACGTTTTCAAAAAGAAGTGCATAAGTTTAAATGTAGTCCTTTGCAATCACAATGATATTACAGGGGAAAACTGCTTGAATGGTAGCCTATTAATTCATTTCATTTAGGTGCAATCCCGCGGGGGAGAAGCGCACTTGGCAGCAGCTTAGGCTGAAATATAAAAACATTGTTCAACAGGTAAGACCTCGGCATAATCTCATGGGGGTTCCTCATTTTGATCACGTTTTGCATTGTAAAGTTAATATTAAGTGGCTGTTTGACTGTGCAGTTGTTTTATCCCCAACATAATGCTGTTTTCACACACATAAATGTCTCCTCATCTATATCGTGTTCTGTTAAATAATTAAGCCTATTTAAACTAACACAGACTTCTACTCAGCCAACAGAAAGAAGGCAGATGCCCGTAAAACGAGCACACTTCTGACTGCCCTGCATACAGTTGCCTTACTCAAGTGCTCAGCATCTCCGACATTGTACAAAAAAACTTCCATTTGCAAAGAAACAGAGCGCAACACACACTATCTGCTGGGATGTGAGAGCATACGATTGGTGCAAATGTAAACAAGGATTAGGTTGTGTAGCTATGTAGACGATGGACTGTGACGTGAAACGGTACAGCTCAAAAAGATAATTGTGTGGAAATGCTAGAACATCTATATGCGGTCTGATAACCATCTCCCGACGAATATTTAATTCTCTGCGCAGTAATGCTGCACCTTCATCCACGGGATCGTTATCAAAAGGACATGCGTGTTAGTGAAAAAAGTCGCCACCTACTGTGCCTAATGGACTTCTAATATACTGACTTTTTTAATGATTGTTTTAAATGACAGACGGCAGAAAACTCGCCTGCTGACTGAATGAATGAGGAAATCAAATGGAGTGTGTGGCTCTGAAAGAGGGCGGAGACAGAGAGAAACTCAAGGTTCATTGAGAAATACCTTGTCCCGACCAGGTTAGGTTCATAGAGTCTGTTACTGCGGTAACTGGCCGAGAGTTTAAGTTACCTCTGTCTCTGAAACAGGCCAGAGTTACCCCTCTTTCTCTGGTTTGAGTTACCTCCCTTTTTGAAACCGAAAACTCAGAGATTTCCTCATTTCAGGGTTAACAGACTCTGAGTTTTCACTAAACCTGCTTTGTGAAACGGACCCCAGGTCCATTTATGCTGATGCGCGAACCGGAGCGATAACAAATAGGAGCGCTGTTGTTGTGAACTGGGAAGCTAACCCCCAATTTCCACCAGATGCGTATTGGTTGCGTCTCCGCTCCGGCACGCCAACGGAGCTGATTAGAGTCAATTCTAGTCAATGTGTGTGTTTCCACTGGCTCCGGCTGTGCTGCCCTCCGGCTCCGTCTCAGCTCCGGCACTCCGGAGGCCTCCGCAACAGATACGCAGCACTTCTATTTTTGCCGGACGCTGGAGCACAACGCAGCAATTCAGCACAGAGCAGATCGTGCGGGGCAGGAAGTCGTGCAGAGAAACAAAATAAAACATCCGGTTAATTTTCAAAATAAGATACACAGTGTTCACGGCGGATCATATTTCCCTGCACTACACCTTGAAAACTACATAATGGGCAGAGGCAGGCCTGAAGTCAACAGGTCAGAGGTTTTCAGATGTCATTTCATCCCGTTGACACAGTGGACGAGGAGATATCCATCATGGCAGTGCACCGAGATGTCTTCCGGCGGAGCTGCACCGCTCCGCACAGCAAACGCAGCCGGTGGGTATTGACGGACGGCGGAGCACACAGCGGATAACCAGCGCTGCCGTTCCGCAACGGACACGCATCCAGTGGAAATCCGGGGTAATGCTCGCGGCGGAAGCTAGCCGCCACGGCTAACACCTTCTTCCCTGCTCGTTAACGCTCAAGGCTCCCGCTGTCAGTGACTGCTGGCTATCGGTCCCCAGCTCCTTGGACTGTTTCTTGATTTTGCTTTTCTGACAACTGCTGCTGTACATTAGCGGCTGCGGCTGCTGCTGCTGTCAGGGGCAGGAGGCTGCACAGTAGGCTTAGCCCGAGAGGAGGGACCCAGGTTGAATATTTTGTTTAACGTTACAAACCGCAACGAACAACACTTTGGACCCTACCTTTAAGATATCGTTGCTGTTAAACACAACAGTGCGTCATTTCAGACATTTAATGATTTCAATTTAGGGGATGAAAATGTATTAAAGTTACTTAACTTACCTCAGAGACACTTGAAGCGTGTGTGCGCCTGACAACCCAGTGAGAGACAGACAGGTGGACTGAGTTTTCCCTACGCTGTGCCAGTAATTATGACCGCGCAGTTTGTTTTGGTTGTTTGTTTGTTTTTGTTTTTTAATTCATCTTCTTGGGCGGGTGTCAATCTACTTGGGCGGGCCGCCCAAGTAAAGTATATGTAGCGGAAACACTGAATTCATACTATTAATAACGTTGTATATCACGGCGAATCCCATTCGGGCAGAAATGGCTCGAGGACAAGCCAGGCCAGAGAGGGATGCAGACCCCCAAATTCCACCAGATGCGTGTTGGTTGTGTCCGTGCACGCAGCGGATAACTAGCGCAGCCGTTCTGCAATGGACCCGCATCCAGTGGAATTCCGGCGAGAGACGGAGGGAGAGGCACGGACGGAGGAGCCCGCTACGCCAACAGCACCCACTGCGCTGTCCGCGATGTGTGACCTGTTCAGGGAGACATACAGGGAGAGGTGCACCTGCTGCCTCCCTGCCTACCCTCTTTGAAGAAGAGATGAAACGTTACTAGAATGAGACACCACTACGAGCCGAACAGGATCCACTCTTGTGGTGGAAAACTACAGGCGCACTTAAGTATCCAAACATTGTAGTCAGAACGGGTGTTTTCATCCGAGTGTCACATTCATATTGTGCCAGCAATAAGCATCTTATTTATATTTGTGTTGTTTTTTTTTTTTAAATAATAAAAAAATATAATAATAATAATAATAACAATAATAATAAAAAAAAAAAAAAAAAATAAATTCAAATATTATTCGAACTCTACTAAATTAATTCGAAAATATTCTAACTCAATTTCATGGTGCTTCTGACAGCCCTAGCTCATAGCTCGGCCAATCAGTCAAGTCGGACTTCTCGTCTTGTCTAAGTATAAATGCAGAATAAAAAAAATCGAATTTCTGACCAAGTACATCTGTCTCCACCTTGATAGGCGGCGCTGTGTCCTTTTTAATATAGTGCGTACTGAACTAGTTCCTGTTCTTGTTCAGAAACTTTTTAAAATAAACCGCATTTGCGTTTTCCTACCATCCATAAACTTCATAATGTTTAGCTCTAGGGCTGACCCAGAAAATTCGAAGCTTCGAAGCTGCGTTCGATGGCACGGGATTCGACTGTGAAATTTTTTTTCGAAGCTTCTGTGCTTTTTTTCCTTTTTTTGGGGGGGAGGCCTTAAACGCAACACTAACACCGTCAACGAGCCACGAGCGCACTCAGAGCCGCTCTGAGTCTGGTTTCAGAGACACTTCTGATCGTCTGAGTTGTGCATCTGTTTGATTGTGTTGCAGTGTGCGCTGAGAGTTTTAATTTAAGGTGCTCACAGACTCGGGCGCACTATAAGCGGAGCGTTGAGCGCACTTCCGCGTTGTAGTTTCCAATAAAAATGTCCGTGAAACACAACATTACCCCCAATTCTTGCACGTTTCTGTCATGGCAATGTGAAAAATACATGTCGAGCAGTCTTTTGAGTGACACTGGTGCGCGGAGCGGAGTCCGCATGGTCGTAAAATCTGAGCTTTGCGTGCACAGGGCTTGCGGACGTCCGCTTTTAGTCCGCGCGGACCTCCGCGGAGTCACTCCCCCCCTGAAAATGTTGCAAAATGTCAAAGAGCAAAGGAAAGTAGTGAGCTGAGGCTTTTTCTACGGCAGAGCAAATGGTCCATATGGAAGTGTATGAGGACTATAAGGACATAATTACGAAAAAGGCAATACTGCAGATTAATAAAGCAAGGCAGGTGGCGTGACGGAATATTGCTGACAGGCTTAATGCGTAAGTGACAAAGAAAATTCAGCATTTCAGCATAATATCATGTTATATAAATAAATAAGATCACCTATTAACTCTAACAATTCAAGTATGCCTAATGAAATTCACCAAATGTGTAAATTAATATTAGTGATAGACTATTTATCACATTTATCAACTGACTCCAATGTACATTTCAGATGATGCATTTAATCAAACTATTTTATGTGAATCATCGCATTTATCACATAATTGATTGTAGATTATGACATTTCCAAAATGATGAGTTTATAGGAAATAATCACATGACATTTATCTGTTGATTGTAGAAAATTCCATTTAGCAAATCCATCAATTCAGTGGAGATGAGGAAAACTATTGAGTGAATGCAGGTGATAGTGAATCAATTAACTATTTCTCATCATTTGGGAATCAATTGAAAGCTCTATCTCTTTCTCTTATTATATCAAAATAAGGAAAATCCCCTTAAATGTATGGAATGTGCTATAGGATGAGGAACAGACAAACCACAATGGTGTGTGTCCCATTTTAATGTGGTTGCTTTGTGTCATGGTTAATTCATAAATATAAAAGATAACCATATGTTAATGTGAACAAATCAAGCCCTATGCATGATGTATGGTGATGCTAGAAATAATCAAAATGAATAGAAAATACACCTTTTTTACCTCTCTGCAAACTATTGCCTTACTTAGCCTCTCAGCATCACCAACACTATACAGGAATGTACCGCTAGCAAAGAACCTCATTGCAATACAGACTGACTGCACAGTGGTCAGAGACTGGCTGCGGCATGTGATCTTTATAATGTGTGGTTCCAGCAAACTGCACAGATAGACTATGCTTTGCCTGCTGAACCGGTACCTCTCCCACAGATAGGAGGCTGTCTGTATCAATGTGTTGGTCCTGTCCTGGAAGACCCTTGGGGCTGGTGGTGGTTGGAAGGCCCACGAAACAATGTGGGTCTCCTCACCAACAGGATCCTCGATGAAGGGGCATGCCATTATTTCCTCATTTACTCTCTCTTGCTCTGTCTCTGTGTCTCTCTGGGTTTATCCCTATCCTTCTCTGGCCGTTGTCAGTTGACCTTAATTGGCTGTGAATTTGCTAGCCTATTGGAAACACAGTGGGGTGGGGATGGGAGGGCAATCACATATTCATGTACGATCTTTTTTTTAATGCCTCAGTTTCATTTTAGTATAGTTTTGTTTTTATAAAATTGATTATGGCTTTACTGTTGCAAGTGTTTTTTTTAATTGTCTTATTTTTATTACATTTTAATTTGTTTTTTAATAGTTAATGTTTTTTGATTAATTATGTTATATTTTTTATGATCTTCATATTATTTTATTATTACATGACAGTTGTGAGTGTGTAAAAGCACTGGCAGAAATGTCTTTTAGGTGTGGTTCTTGTCTTTTGAACATTTTTTTGATCATAGATGGAGCTAATCCTCACCTTAATCCTGCTACAGAGCAGGATTGCCAGGCAGCATAAGTTACCACGGTAACTAGGCTAGGATTCAGGTTAACCACCTTGATGAAACGGAGTTGTGGCTCAGTTTGATGGAACAGAAACCGGAGTCTAGATCGATGTATCAGGCATAGCCAGAACCATGGTTTCCATGGTTACCGATGTGAGGCTAATCTTAGCCACTTTGATGGAACAGTACTCTGGCTCACATTAGCCAGACTTGGCCATTTAAGTCTGGATTTGCCTTTAGCCTGCTTGATGGAATACCCCCCTGCTTATGGGTTGCAATGGTATTTGTTTGTTTGTTTTTCTGGGAATTAGTGCACTGCTGCCACATCATCTCCTCCTTCTTCCGGGTGAAAGCCTGTGAAAGAAAAAGTAGTGCATGCACAGAATGACGAGTCCAACTCCAGTCCAGTGGATACCTGCAGCAATTTTCAATTGAATCATCTAGGTGTGTTCGTCGAGCTATACGGATAGTCCAATTTCAGTCAGACTAAGCTGTTTACATGCATTTAAAAGTCTGGTTTCAGTCAGACTAAGTCAATAAATTAATTTCTCAATCTGCATGTAAATGTACTGAGTGAGATGTTGATGAAGAACTGCAGACAACAAGCTCTTACTGCACCTCTGCAAACAGCTCACCTCCAACAGGTAAACTTCTTTTACCTGCCCTGCTGTGGTAAAACACATGCAGCAAAAATAACTGTCTGCGCGCAGAGTGCACTCTTGGCACAGATGGAGCAGAAGAACGTCAGGTGCATTGAAAAGTGAAATAATCGCTTGTTCTTATAATCGTTCATTCTGCTGTGTCTTAACTGGGTTTAACGTGCCTCTGCAGCAGCTGCCCCTCTCCGTTGAACTGATCTGATCAGCTCTGGATCAACAGATCATTTATCCACCCTGTGCCTTACAAATTGCTGGTGAGGAAAAAAACTGAACTCATGGAGAGCACTGCCTGCACTGCATTCACAGACCTGCAGAAACGTCCGAATTTAGAGAGGGGGCACAGAATGATACAAAGGGACACACGCATTTATGAGAAAAAAAAAAATGTTTTCTAGTATTGTGTGTCATAATGTCAGCTACCATCACACGTATGCTCTAATACTGTGGGAAACACTTCACGTGGTCACTCGAGATGCATTCCAATGCCAGGTGTGAACAGACAGATATAGAGCTGTCCACTTGTCACCTGATCATCCAAGATGCATGCTAATACCAGGTGTAAACAGACTCTAAGTAGCTGTAGTAAGACAGCATGCAGTGACATCTAGTTATACTTGTTGGCTTAATTAATTGACAGTTGACCGTTCATTGTTGTTAGAAAGAGTCTTAGATTGTTAAAAAAAATAGATGAAAACCATGAAGCTGAGTTGTGATGACCACAGGTATTTTTGTAATGCAGAACCATTTAGTGATCATTTGACCAAAACTGACTTATTTTTACAAAGTTGACTTAGTCTGCTGTTTGCAACTGTGTTGTTTTGGAACATAAAATTTCCGACTCAACATCACTGCTTCAGAGTGGAATTGAGAGTGGAACAGACCGTCTTATCAAGTGTAAGCCGATCACCATCTTTCTCCACCCTGGCCTCTATCTGTCATACCTTCTTCATCCTCTTTATTATTTTGAATAGGCTGCATACCATGAATTCAAAAGAATATGGCCTGTGCCACCTATTGTCTGCATTCTTAAGTCCTCCCATAAAGTAAGAGTATTATCTGGGGGGGGGGGGCTTTCTTGACACAAGGAAAAAGGTTAATCCAGCCATTTTGAGAGATACTGCTTGTCAAATATGAACAGCATGTCATTTTGATTTTGTTTGGTTATCCTATTGGTTTAGGCATTGTTAAGGTACACATGGAAATTTGCTGTTTCGTCTTTAGATTCTGTATTCATTTGAGGGTGAGAGTTCTTAAGTTTCACTTAAAGCTTGGCGACTTGATTTTCATATACAGGACTTTTTGCAGCAGAGATTTTCATATTGAAGATATTAAGTCCAAATGATGTTTATCTGTAGCTCGAAGTGAATTCTAGTTTACGCACATGAATTGTTGCAGACAAAATATGTTTGCCATGACAAACACCATCGGACAGTTTTACTTGATGACTCAGTGGTCTGTAGTACATTATTTATAGTAGCCAGTATATAACCATCTCTCATATAAATTCTGTATTTTTTGTTTTTTTTTTAAAGCTAGCTCAGTACCCCATATGTTTTACATACAGTCAGGTCCATAAATATTTGGACATTGACACAATTTTCAGCATTCCAGCTCTGTAAAACACCACAATGGATTTGAAATGAAACAATCAAGATGTGCTTTGAGTGCAGACTCTGAGCTTACAAACTTACAGTTCTACAAAAGAGTTCAAAAGCTTTGAGTAGTAACCACTAGTAACCACTTACGCATCTACTAGATACGGGATTGCGTAAACTAGTCTGATGCAACCGAAATTAGTAAACAACTAGTTGCAAACTAGCTAGTAATTCCTAAGGGTTTAGTAGTGGTTTAGTAATTACTAAATCCTGAATTTAGTAGAGAGATACACCAAACTGGTGCAACCCCACCCAGGAGGACAGATGTTCTACTTCCACCTAACTGATATCAGAAATTCAAAGGTTTTTTCAAAAATAGTTTTTAAGTAGTAATAATTATCTTTTATTTAGAATTATTTGTTAATTCCCTCCGCCTACTGTAGCTCTGGATGCCCATAGGGAAACTGGGGACCTTGATCTGTCATAGAAGCAGTTTATGAGATTACAACACAAAGACTGCTTGTCTTTTAATGCTTCAATTTTAGTTTATGTTAGGGCATTAGTTGAGATGGAACAGCGACAGACATTTAAAAAATCCAGAGAACACTCTAATGAAACAATACATTCAAAAAACAGTGTATTTTCATGACTTCAGGGCTTATGCCATGACAGATTTTACAGAAACCCAAGTTATAATTTATCTAGACCTGACAACTGTGAATCATGGTATCAGTTAATCAATTCAATCAATCAATTTTATTTATAAAGCCCAATATCACAAATCACAATTTCCCTCACAGGTCTTTACAGCATAAGACATCCCTCTGCCCTTTGGACCCTCACAGTGGATAAGGAAAAACTCCCCCCAAAAAAACCCTTTAATGGGAAAAAAAACGGTAGAAACCTCAGGAAGAGCAACTGAGGAGGGATCCCTCTTCCAAGACGGACAGACGTGCAATTGATGTCGTACAGAACAGATCAACATAATAAACAGTAATCCGTATGACCGGACTGCAACAGGAAGATGATTCCACAGGAGAGGAGCCTGATAGCTGAATGCTCTGGCTCCTGATCTACTTTTGGAGACTTTAGGGACCACGGGTAACCCTGCATTCTCCGAGCGCAGTGTTCTGGTGGGATAATATGGCACTATGAGCTTTCTAAGATATGACGGAGCTTGACCATTTAGAGCTTTATAAGTTAACAGTAGGATTTTAAATTCAATTCTGGATTTAAGAAGGAGCCAGTGCAGAGAAGCTAAAACAGCAGAAATATGATCTCGTTTCTTAGTTCCTGTTAGTACATTAGCTGGAGAGTTTTTAAGGATTTACTAGAACTACCTGATCGGGTATCCCGACATGAGAATTTTGTAACAAAGCAGTAATATAGAGGAACTATAAGGGATAATCTAAAATCATCACCATGCCTTATCTTAAATTTCTGTCAAAACCAACCATCCCCTTTTCTGTTTTTCTGTTTGTTTTTTTGTTTGTTTTTCAGAAAAGCAGCATGGTGGACAAAAAAATCTACATCGTCCAGGGTGAAGTTAGTACTGTTGTTGGAGCTATTAAGAGGAACTCAAGATGGAACACCCACACTCCACTGGTAAGTTTAACACAGCAATTCAGTATGCAAACTTTGACACAGTTGAGGTTTAATTTACTGATAATATGAAACCTTTTGTAGGTGGGGTAATACTTAACCCTATGGGCCCGAATGACGCCTAGTACATCCAAATTCACACCTGTTCTTCTCTTCTTCTAGTTTTTCTCCGCGACTGTTCGTCATAGCGAGAAGCCACGCATATCACGTGAAACAGCGGAATTCTAGCTTTCCGACAAGACCAAAAAAAAATGATAAAGTTACACTAAAATTATTGCACACACATTACTCTTGGATGGATTACTCGCGAATGCAAGCTCGCACAGAAATGTCACGCATATCACATGAAAGCGCAGGACTAGAGCTTTCCAGTGATACCACACGCATCATTGTGCTGTCATCCCATCATGCTATAAATCCAGATTAATTGTCTACGAAATAGAAACCTGACAAATTTCTTTTCAATACATTGAACAGATCTTGTTATCAGTCACTTCATATAGTGAGGAATATCGTATCTTACCACGTCTTAGGCTTGCGTGTTTCTCCCTGTCTATCCACATTTGTAGTCCGGCTTTTAAGATGCAAACATCTCCATATTGTCCAGTTGACACTCCATCAAACTTTGTATGACAAGACCAGCCACTTCACCTTTGCGCACCCAGACAACTGTAGCCTAATTATGCATGCATGACAGGGCCGTAGTCACAATATACATTGAGGGGGACATGTGTGTCGTCCCCCCCACACATTTTTGACTTGTGAATGAGTCAATGGAATTTCTTGCAATAATGAAAAAATACTGGCAATCATGTCTGCCTGGCACAAACTGTGAAGTGACAGAGTGTCCCACCATCATGGTTCTTATATTGCCAGATTCCAGAGAGTCTCCTCTCTTCATATATGGCAGAATATGTCATTTTACAACTTGCTATGCTGAGATACATGTAAAAATGTAAGAATTTAGTCACATGTATTTGTTTTTTTCATTGATATAAAAATTAATATAAAATACAGGCACATAGAAGGACATGAAATGATAAAATCTGGATAGCCCAGATTGTCCTGAAAAAAATAAGATATAGCATGTGTATGTAGCCTTTATAATGACTGTGATATGAGCTTAAAAGTAAAGGCAGTAAAAATACCCCAAAAACGCCTAGGGCCCATAGGGTTAAAGGGACAGTTCACCCTAAAATAAAAAAAACATTATTTTTACTCTTACCTGTAGTGTGATCTATCAGTCAAGATAGTTTTGGTATGAGATGCTGAGGTCCAGACCCGAGAAAGATCGGGGCGAATCTCCGCCGTGCGCGATACAGAGAGCAGAGGAGAATTGTAAACATGCGACCATGTAGAGACAGAAATGACATGCCATCATGTAAATAAGATAAATATCATAGGGCTGTTTAGTTTGTTTAATGAAAGGACAAGCTATAGACCTGTTCTATAGGCCTGGATGTGAAGCATCCGTAGTGCCAAATAATATAACGATAGTTTCTAAAAAGCTAAGACGAAAAAAAGAAAATAAATCAGCAGTGGCGGCATAAAGTTGCATATAGGGGAAACACTGGTCCTCCAGAGGCAGATCAGTACGTTAATCATTTTTCTTTTGATTAGTGAATGTTTAACCACTAATCCTTAGCTGTATTTTAAGTGTAACCCTTCACCATAACATACCACTAGTGTGTTTATCAGTAAAAATAGAACATTTATATCTATCATAACTTGGCACTCAGAATTCACCAGATTGATGCCTTTAAATCAAATATATACAAAATTTTCTCCCAGGGGAGCATGCCCTCAACCCCCCTAGAGAGTTTTTATTCACTTATATGAAGAGTACATGACCTCACATGTTTGTGTCATATACTATGTATTTGTTTTTGTTGCATTACTCTTGCTAGCCTAGAATTTGATAATAATCACATGCAATAATTCAAACCCTTGATTCCAAATTATCTTCAAACATTATAGTGTAATGTAATCAATAAGGTCTAATCAACCTCACTGTATAGGATTATGTACAGCCTACTATAAAGTAGCTGCTAGCTAGAGTGGTCCAAACTGATGTTAAAATGCATATATTTTTTTAGTCAAACCCTGGCTACGGCCCTGGATATGATAAACCCAACAACAATGTCTCTTTCAGAAATCATGACCTGGTTACTCAAAATAATCTACAGACCTTGTTTTGAGCAGTTTCATGTAGGAACTATTTTCTTTCTACTAAGCTACATCCGCCATCTGTATTAGGAGCAGAGTATCTTCTCATGTACAAAGGGGCAAAAATACTGTTCTAACTAATGGTTTATTAGCTAGCTCACTAAAGCTAAACGGGGCTGTGATGGCATGGATTTGTCATCACTGTGAAAAAGCAGTGTATTACCGCAATTAGGGGGTTTACTGTCTGCGGTCCTCTAGTGCCCCTGTCAGCACTTAGTGGTGGAGTGTTATGCACATGTATGTCATGAATGTTACTGCGTGGTTTATCAGTGAAGTATATAAAGTCTCTATTTAAGGTGCGTTTACACCGGACCTGTTTTTTTTTTCGCTGTCACTCGGTTCGCCCCTTTGATATCGCTTCATCGCTCAGTTGCAATCGCTCGTCAATGTGGCAGAAATCAACAGACTTGCTTTTTCGCTTTGATGACGTCATTGAAGCAATTGGGGGGGTGCTTGACTGTCATGACATGTCAGCTTCATAAAAAGTTAAAAAGTATAGCTGAAATTAAAAGCAACAATAGATGTAAAAACACACAGAGACAATACATCTGTCTGAGCGTTTATACCTCCGACTGCGGCAGCAGCCGAAAATTATACATTTTGATACAAACAGGTAGCTATACATATTGCAAAACTATGTCAAAGTACACCAAAGCATGCATTTTCGTTTCCAAATATTTATTTGAAAACGAAACCATTCATACGGTCAATAAAAAAACATTTTGTTATTAATAAAAAACGAATGTACAGTGACCACACAGCCGTGTGTGTGTGTGTGTGTGTGTGTGTGTGTGTGTGTGTGTGTTAGTATATCAGAGAGGAGGAATATCAATTTAAAAAAAAGTTTCCACTAATTATTTCGGTGTTTATTTCTTTTATTCTTAAGGTTTTTCATGAAAATGCGTAATATATAAAAACATTATTATAGACCAAATGTTAATCTAATTTATTATTGTAGAATGTGTTTAGCAAATCACCACTTTCAACTGGAGACACGGCGCAGGAGCGCAGCAGCAGCAAAAAAAGAAAGAAAGAAAGGAAGGCATTATAAAAAAGCGACAAATAGTGTTAATTAATTGACATGAGACATTGGAGAGGTTGTCAGTCCTATTCTACACTGTAGTCTGTAATTTTTTTTTTATTTTATCATAACGTCTCGGAAATTACTCAAATTCATTCATTGTGTGCTTCTGAACACACGGGCAGCATAAACAATGACGTTACATATGACGGTCTGGCAGATCGTTGCAGTGCTTGGAGGCAGCTGACAGTGACACTTTTTCAGCAGCTGTTTTTCTTCCTACCAATAACCTATGGTTGAGGCAGCTCCAGCTCCGCTCACATGCTCTGCCTCAGGCATCAGAGCCTCATCTGAGCTACAGTGATAGATGCATTGGCGCTGTCCGTGGTGCTTTACACTAGGCTCGCCAGGATTACAGCGGATTACAGGGCGAAAAAACGCTCTGTCGCTGTCGCTCAGAGCCCGAGCGATTTTTCTCCCGGGCGAATATACGCTCAATTGCCCGTTTGCATTAACTTTGTATGTAAAGTCGTCTCTAGCGAAAAAAAAAAACAGGTCCGGTGTGAACGCACCTTTACAGTGACAGTTTATGTTATATAGCACTGGTGTATGAAATGTCTGTGTTGTCACTGTGCTGCATTTTTATAAACTATAGTAATCTAGTTACATCTCTTGCCATGTCCAGGAGCTGTGTCACTTCCTCGTCCTCCCCTTGCTGTTCTCGTACTCATACAACATGCATTTACCCAGTAACTACTATCACTAATAGCACAACAGTACCAGCGGAAACACTAGTCTTTTTTTCACAACTTCAGTATAAGAGATTGTGATGTTTTTTACAACTTCAGTAATATTTGCTGTCTTATGTTCAACTCACAGTACTTGTGACATGTAACCAATCAGATAGTGTTGTGGGTTGGACATTGAGCAAGGCTACTGAGTGGTTGCTGCAAATACAGGGGCTGTATCAGAGCCATAGAAGCGCATTTTCAATGAATTTATCGTATTTGCTAAAAACAAAAGGTGCCTGTTCTGTTGAAGTCAATGGGGTGAGCATGGCAAATCACATAATAACCCATCATATCTTTGTTGTTTCACGTCTGACCGTAAAATTCTCTCACCATATTAAAAAACATACATTACGTGATGTTGACTGATGTTTTTTTTCTAAATGTGCATATTCGTTTTCTTTGTTACTGGTCTCCAAACAGCTCATGGCGCTGTCCAGCAGCTGCATCTCTAGGCCCTGTTTGGTCCAAGATAGCTAACATTACATCATCATATATCAACAAAAGGGGATAGGTCCAACCTTTTACCACTGACCAGACTGCAGTTATAACCATATCAGTTCATTAATGGCTCTGATTATTATTCTGGGTGGACTTTATGATATGAACTGTCAGTTGGCAAATATCTGCCAACCTAGGACTTGACCATATTCTATAATGCCTTGCATTTTGCCTCAGTGATTTAAATTCTTACAAACATAAGTCATCTAATGCTAACTAGTAGGGATCGGATTGGGTATTGGCGCCGATCACGTTATTTTTACAAAATCTGAATCGGTAATAAAAGATCGGAGGAATCAAAACAACAAAAATGGCCAGGTTTCTCATCTGTGTTCATTGTTGCCTCCACTTTCCAATGTATAAAGTGTGGCGATCCTGTATATTTTATAAATATATTTTTTTTATAAGACAGTCAGCTGATGGCTTGCTCACCTCCAGAGGTACCTCCAGACACACCCACCAGTGCTATCGCCAGTGGGATGGCTCGATCAGCTGAGCCTAGGTAGACTGGCCCCTACATTATGCTGCTCCTGGCAGTATGATGAGAGTTGCCGGCGAGTGAGAAATGAGCCAGAAGTCATCGGCGTATTCAGCCTACCACGCCATTTTACTCCGCTCAAAGTCTGCGAAATAGGTGCGCTTCCCTGTGGAATATCATCCATCCGGCCACAGGTCTCACCTCAGAGATTTTGCCATGGATATCAAGGGATCCTACGGAGTCTCCACGCCTGAAACAACACTGGAGCGTTACGGCATTCACCCACAGTCCCGTGAGTTGGCAAAAGCCGGGGGTTACTTTTCGTTTCATTATTCCCTATTTGGAACCTTGAGTCAGAGCAAACAGTGGATTTTCTTTACCTCCTTGTTTGCGGGAAAACCTGGGGTAGAGTTTTCTTTTGTTTAACAACTGTGTGGATTGAACTGAATTGAACTGTGATATGTTATTTGGAAATCCTGGGGTGGAGATTTTTGTTTGAACTGGATTGAACTGACTGAACGGAACGGAGCATTTCTTTTCTTTGGTGAAAAAAATATATACTTTCTTGAAACTGATTACAGTTGTATTTGAATTTTTGTATCGTATAGTATAACACTTTTGTTCTACAGAAACCAGGTAAAAACAATTTAATTTTGATGCTGAGGGACCTGTTTATGGGTTTAATGGTTTCTTTGTGGGGTTTGACTGAGTAAAAGAAAAATATTTGTTTCATGTGTCAAACCGCTACAAAAGATATAGGCCTATTTTGTTTGTTGAAGAAAAGAAGAAGATATTGAATTTGTTTACATTTTGTGCTGCTGAACCACAGATAAGCTTTTGGATACTATTTAAATAAAAAACAAACCCTATGGGACAACTTGGATGCATTCTTTTTTTTTTTCTTTGTTAATGCTTTGCAAAGTATCGGATCTGACTCGGTATCGGACTCGGTTTCAAAATACAGGACTTGTATCTGATCGGATGCAAAAAAAATGTGATCGGGACATCCCTACTAATTAGCTAGTACACATAAGTCATAACATTGATTAAGCTTGAGAGGCTGTAACATTTGCTGTCACCATCAACCCCACAGCTTTCTGTCTGTTTCTTTTACACAGGATGAGGATTATTGTTATTATAATGTTTATGGTCCAATTAATGAAGTTTGATTAAACAGTGTTGTTGCTGGCTAACATTTGCTAAGCAAAGTGCAAATGTTAAGTTAGTCCATAAAGTAACAAGTACCAGTACATCAGGTAAAGTGTGTTTTTTAATATGGTGGAAGGATTTTTCAATTGAAGGTGAAATGACAAAGATATGAGGGGTTATAGTGTGATTTGCTGTGCTTGCCCCAGTGACGCCGGTAGAACTAATGTCAAACTCTGCTTCCAATGCAAAATTCAATCGCTGTCACTGATTTCACGTTATTTCCTTCTTGTATATTTTCAGAAAGTAAACAGGGACCAAAGCTGTTGCCATGGTAATATAATAGCAAAGGTCTATACTGTGTGCCAGTCAACAAGTGATTCTGATCCATCTGATGCACTTTTCTATTCACACGAAGAGCTACTGTGTCAGCACATCTCTTTTGCTGTCTGTTTAGACACAGCTAACAAATATGTGGAATACCTAATTTAAAAAACACAATCACAAACAGCTGTGATATTAGGCTATTTCTTTAAAAAATAGAAAGAAAATAGACCAGAAGACACATGTCCCCCTCAATGTATATTGTGACTACGGCCCTGTCATGCATGCATAATTAGGCTACAGTTGTCTGGGTGCGTCAAAAATGTATTTTATTTGAAAGAAACATGCAATATTTACATCTAAGATAATAGAAAAATAGTACTATTATTCCTCACTATATGAAGTGACTGATAACAAGATCTGTATAATGGATTGTAAAGAAATTCGTCAGGTTTTTATTTTGTAGACAATTGATCCGTATTTATAGCATGATGGGATGACAGCACAATGATGTGTTTGGTATCAACGGAAAGCTCCGGTCCTGCGCTTTCATGTGATATGCGTGGCATTTCTGTGCCACCCTGCATTTGTGAGTAATCCATCCAAGAGTAATGTGTGTGCAAAGCTGTATGAAAGCTTTGTTATACATAATTTAAGTGAAACTTTATCATTGTTTTTCCATTGGACTACCAGCAAGTGCTTGGTTGTGTCGGAAAGCTGCGGTTAACGTGATATGCATGGCTTCTCGCTATGACGAACAGTTGTGGAGAAAATCAATAGAGAGGAACTGGTGTGAATTTGGACGCACTTTGCATTGTTCGGGCCCATAGGGTTAAACATAATTTAAGCTGTAGATTTTTTTTTCCAAATATAATAGGATAGTTCAGTCTATCCTTTGGTTCGTAATGTGTACGGAACAGAAAGCCTTGCACTGAACAGTTCAATATGAATCTGTGTGTTGTTACACCACTAGTTGGTACCCTTAAGTGTACTGAATTTGTTACCCAATCCTGCTCATAGTGTGTGTATGTTGCTTGTGACATCATTGTCATTATCACTATCATCATTAGCATCACTTTACTACACTGTTTTCTGATCAATGTGTCTTAGCTCTCATGAGTGCTAATTGGCTACGCATTAATCAGGCTTGATGTCATTTAGTGTACGCCTGGTCTGTGAAAGTTATAGTTTGTAGCCAGTGGCCTAGATCAAAACCAACACTTCCAATCTGAAGGGAGCTAGTTTAGCACCAGCGTGCTGCCTATTTGAAACTTTTTTTTTTTTTTTTGGCACATCCAGATCCATCAGCATTTTCACATGTTGCTATGATTTGAAAGTGATATCTAATGGTATCTTCCAGGCCATCACCATTTATAAATAAATGTCAGATAAAAGATTATTATCCTAATGCATACATTCCCGGCCCTGGCGGCATTTCAGCAATCTAATCAGGGACAGATTTCATTAACCTGTTAATTTATACAAGAATGGTTGTAATTTTGTCTTAATTAATTGGGAGCCAGAGCTGCATCCCCAGTGTTAAATTATAATGCATTAAGGTCTTATTTCTCTTGAGAGTCAACATGTTGGGCACTGCTTCTGTGTCAAAAATCCTAAATAGTATTACGGGTACATTTATGAATCAGCCATTTCTGTTTTATGTAAAATATAGTTAATAAGGTGAAGTTGGTGGTTTTGAAGCATGCATTTAGTAACAATACACCCTGAAACTGAACATTAATGTAGTGGATTAGATTAGACTACTCTAAATGGCAAATATCATCTTAGATGTCCTCCCATGCTCCCATCATGTTCTCATCATGTTTGTTTCTCTGTCCAGGATGAAGAACAGGACCCATTACTGAACAGCTTTGGCCACGTCAAGGAAATACTCAACAACATAAAAGGTATGTAGGGCAGGTATAGGTCATGTGTAAGGTGATGGGATCGGAACCAGTCTGAATGGAGCAGAACAAGCTGGTAAACTGACAGCCTTTATGAACCAGACTAAACAGGCACCAGATTTAGTCTGGACTGCACAGAGCATGTCAGGTGTGAAAGCACTCTGAATCTGCAAAAATGCAAAATACTTTAAGTCTGATTCTGTCACTGGTAATCAGAGATTGTACAGTGGAAACTAACTGTCAGTTTATTTGGCTTTTAGTTTTCCTTGTTTTAACACATTACTTCAATAAACCTCAGCGTTGACCTCACCTCAGAGTTTCAGCATACTCTGATTACTTTAACAAAGTGACTCCTTTTTGTTTCTATAGTAAGGAGATATTAAATCAGGTTAGCTCAGTAGATCTCCACAGAGAAATGCCCTGGCCTTTCACAGTTAGCAGTATTATCTCGTAATATCTCACAGTGTAAGTGAGTTTCTTAGTATTGATTAATATTGCCAAAACAATTATCACCATATTCCTGGAAGTACAGTTAAACAAAAACAGATTTGGGTGGTCTAACAGAGTTTGTCTACTTAGTGTCATTATCAAGAACGGTCAATTTGATAGATAGCAGCAAAAGGTTTAAACACTAGTGATTGAAAGGAAAAAAAAATGCAATGTAACATGAGCTTAAAAGGAGCTGTCAATCAAGCGTAATCTGATCATGACCCTCCATCCTGACAAATGGTTTGAGCAGCCAATTGGCTGTTTTTGACCAGATTTTTTAATTGTTATGAATTTATTTATTTTCACTTAGATTTTTGTGGATTCCAGATGAGACACCCACCTTTGATATATATGCATTTTTACTATTTCAAGCCGCATTTCAATTGGCTTTAAAAAAATATTTTTTAAATATGTATGCTTTCAGTTATAGTTCTTTGAAAAAAGGAAAATTGGAAACAGCCAAAATCAGAACTGCCAGATCTGACATTGGAATCAGGCAAGAAAATTGCAATTTGTGCATCTCAAGTAAATGGTATGTAGAGGTTGAGTGCAAGTGTCTCCATACAAATAAGAGAGGCTGTCAAGCCATGCATTGGTTAGCACATTGCACTAACATTCATCTGAGACACATTTGTAAGTATATTACTTTTCTGGCTATATGTGGCCCAGACCACCTCCGAATGTGGCCTTAGCGATTGGATCTTAAGGCACATTGAGGACACATTGCAAGGCTTAAAATACTTTTTTGTAATGTAATTTTTAAAATTACTTACACCTTTTTTCATAAAAGTCACATTACATGGCAGTTATTGAATAGGTGCCATTATTTTTAATAAAAATATTTATGTAAAAGAAGAACTACACATTGGTAATCAGAATAAGTGCATAAGACCAAACGTAATCATTGTGTTGAATTTTCTTTCCAATTTTACATGCACTACCATACATATGCATGTGCTATTTTGAGGCTTTTATTGGGTACATTCACACCTGCACAGAGAGCTGTCCACTTGGTATAATCCATCTGGTATAATCAAGCCCTAAGTGTGGTGACTGATCTTTTGTGAGTCCGAGTGTGTGTAAATGCAGTGATGGTGTCTTACAGCGCCCTTTCTTTTGAGAGACCCAAACTGGCACTGAGGACAATCCTGCATGTTGTCATGCCTTTGCAATGAGTCTTGGCAGCTCCCACAGTCCTACAGCTTCAGTTGTAGTAGTTGTGAGCAATGGGAAAGATGCAACATATGGAGCTGCACAGCCTGAGCCCCCACCACTGCCTCCCTCCTCTAGGGAATGTCTCTGCTGCTGTGAGATGGACAGGCGCTGCTGGTTGAGGAAGAATCACCACACTGGTTAACCTTCCTCTTTCCTTTTCCTCTCTTGATAACCCTTTCCTTTCAGCCCTCAATTTACCAAAAGCCTATGTTCCTCTGTCACCCACACTTCAACTGATTTCATTACAGCTACTGTATTTGAATAGAATGGAAGTTGAACACACACACACACACACACACACACACACACACACACACACACACACACACACACACACACACACAAAACAACAGAAAAAACTGCTTTTTTCGGGCATTTGCATGAAGTAATGAGTCCATGTCAAGGATGTTTGAAACCCTTGTTGCATCCTTAAGCCCAAATCCCCTGTGCACCTAGTCTCTGAAATGGTACATCCATGCCCTGACGAGAGACAAAATGGAGATCAAATAACCACAGTAGAGCTCAATTCTGTGCTTGACAGACTGATCAATTTGTTTTGTTTTTGCTGCAGCGTAACAACCTAATAGATCTCTCATACAGAAACATAGCAGTATTTTGGTAGGGAATCTTGTGGGTAGGCTGTGTTTTGCTGCTACTGCTTCACAGTGGCCCAGCTGCCTGCTTAATGAAAGCCCAGTAATTCCATTCACTCAGGTGTGAATCTCTGCTCCCTCTAACAACTAAAGCCAACCAACAAAGGAAATATGAATTAGTCCCCACAAGGTTTCTCAGCCCCTCTGTCTTCTCTTATTTTTTTTTTGTTCTATATTTCTCTGTCGCTCTCTCTGTCTGGCTGAAGGTTTCACTGCTCTGGCGATACTGTTCTGTTGTTACTAGTGTGATTGACAGGGCCATGTGCCATGGAGTTGGAGAGTAGTGCAGCTGGAAGTATATCATCTGCAATTTTAGTTGGGTAAATATAGCAGGGAGGCTTGTCAAGCAGAGAGATAAATTGTTCTGGGAAAGGAAGTCTTGTCTCTCTTTTCTGAAAGCAGGAAAAAAAAGTTTCCTTCTTCTCCTGGAAAATGTAAGGTCCCCTCTCGACTCCTAACAATGAGAGCACAGTTGAAAAAGCTGGGCAAACCATGGACCATATGTTGTGATGCTTCAGCTCTACCTTGCTCAGTCAAGCTGGGCAAATCAGTCCCAGGAAGCAGGGGCCTTTCCTCTGATTTGAGGGGCATGGTTTGGATTGAGTCTGGTATCTAATGCCCCATCTCTAACCTTATTAGATCCATATAATTGAGTGCTTTCCACAGCTTTGTGGCTAGCATCTGTCTTCAAATATGTACTGGCTCACAAACAGTAATTGTGCTTTCTGTCCTACAAATGTTGTTTGATTTTATACTTAAAGAACATATGTTGTATATTGTGTTTATAATAACAATTAAAGAAAGCCCTGCAGTTAAGGTAAACCACAAGTTAAATCCTGGAGTAAATTTTGTTGTAATATCTTGTTGGGGTGTAGGGACTTTATGTCATGATCTTTGTTGGGCTTGTTCCTTAAAAAAAGTATCTATTGCTTGTTATTTGTTATACTTTTGAAAAGTGTTAGTATTATTTATTACTCCCTGCAACTGTAATTCTTTCCACTACTCATTGTTACTTTTCCTTTACACCCCACAAAATTGATGATTGTGTCTCAAAATTCAGACTTTGCAAGTGCACCCTTGTGTGAGTAATCTCAAGTAAGAACAGTTAAGGCCAGATAGCTTGCAAATAGTTTATTTACCCAGGGTGTTCTGTTTTGTGACCATAGACTGTATAATAAATGGATGTGGCTATCCTGATGCCATACAGAACACTTAAATATGTCTCTGAAAACATTTTAAGGAGAGAAATAGGCAATGCAGTACCAGAATCTTGACTTATATTTGATCAGCGCTGTTTAGTTGGGGGGCGGCAGTAGCTCAGTCCATAGGGACTTGGGTTGGGAACCAGAGGGTTGCCTGTTCGAGTCCCGTTCGAACCAGATATGGAGCCAGATACGGTGCCTTGAGCAAGGCACCAAACCCCCCAACCACTCGGGGTGCCTGACCAAGGGCAGCCCCCCTCACTTTGACATCTCATGTGTGTGCATATATAGGTCCTGTTTGTGCATGTGTGTGTCTTTCGGACCTGTGTGTAATTGACAAGTGAAGTGAAAACATTGAATTTCCCCTCAGGGGGATTAATAAAAGTAAATAGACTGAACTTAAACTTCATGCAACGGAGAGCCCCTCTAGTGGGGGTGGCACTTAAATGTTCTATCTCTAATAGAAGCAGTACAAGGAGGAGGGAGAACAGGGTTGGATTTTATTTCATAGAATATCTGTGTCATGTAGGGCAGTGTGGATGTAGTGACAGTTTCAACAAATATGACAAAAAAGCTTTTTTTTTGTTTTGTTAAAAGTTACTAACTTGCTTTAAACCTACAGAAAACTTTGATTGTTAGTATCACATATGCCTTAAATCTATATGTTGTTACTGATTTCACATGAGTTTGATTATTATTATTTGGATAAATAACATGTCATTTTGAACCTTATCTAAAAAGTCTTTGTGTGATATGACTTAATCAGTGCTAGTTAGTGGATAGTTGGCTAAAGGGGGCAGTAGCCATTGCAGTGACATGAATAGCCATGTGGGTTGTGCAACTGACATATTGGCTTTAAGATTTGATGTGTTGTTGCATATCTACCAAATGTAAGAATACAGAAAAACATTGTTATTATTGTGTTTGGTGTTTTGACATCTGAAATATTGTTTAGAGCTGCAGATTGAGTCTTTATCTCTTACCTGACATTGAGGGGATCTCTCCCGTATAGGATTGTCATCACACAGACAAATCTTTCTCTATCTCTAGTTGAATAATTCTGTGGATTTATTTTATTGCTGGACTGTACCTCAGAGAATAAAAGAGCTCAGAACAGCCCCTCAGTCTTACATACTTTTTATTTCCTCTCTTGCTCATCTATTTTTTTTCAGGTGCACCTTTTTATCCAGAAGTCACTGAGCTTCAGCTTCTCAAATCTTCAATTCTTTCCTTTCACACCTCCTCTCCCATCAACCCCCTCTGCTGCAGTGAAGGTCAGATTTTTGACAAGTCTGTAGAAGAAACAGTCTGCTCCTAAATCCCTTCATTTTTATTCATACAAATACAGGGTTAGAGCCCCTTGCAGCCCCCTAGATACAAAGCCAGAGTGGCCTTTTGACTGACAGCTTTCTCCTTTTCATCCAAACGAAATTCACAAGCACACCTCTAATTGACTGGACTTACCAGCATAGCACCAGAAGTAGATATCAGGGGGCATGGCAGTGGATTTGCACAATAAAGATTGTGGAGGATGATTTGATTACTCTCGAGCTGACCTTTACAATAATTATCCTGGTTTCCCCAAAGCAAAGCACAAAGCATAGCATAGTGATTTGGCATGGATAGTTGAATTATGACAAAAATAATACATTTTTAATCAAGTAGTTTGAGGACGCAACATGTAATTCTCATTCATTCATTTTATCAGTTGCAATAAAATGAATGCACTTAGTTGCACCATTATGATAGTTGTTTTTGAAATGTTTCCTTTTGTTTTCACATAGCCTAATCCTTGCACCACTGGCAACCTCACTAATTCATCACATTTTACGGTCATGTCAGTCATCAAGAGAGAAAGCACACATGCCGTCTCTCTCAGTGTTATTTCAAGGTCAAACATGAGTGTGTGTTGTCTTGGTCCCCAGCTGTGGTCAGGCAGACGCTGGTGGGCCTCCGGGGCTTGCAGCCCTAGCACTTGGGATCTGGCTGTGGCCTTTTACCCCCCTTACACCCTCCCACCCCTCCCTTCCTCTTCACTGCCACCTGATCTTCACACATATATCATTCCCAATTGAACCGGCAGAAGGCAGCTGGCAAATGTCGAGTAAGAGGAACCATAATTCATGTCGCTCAGCCACTTATGCAAATATGTTTACTCATGAAGGCATTCTGGGCAAGGAGAATCTGCCTCATGGCAATTCTTTACATGTCTGCTGCATGGCCCCGGTGTCCCGTAGCTTTAAGCGTGAGATCACGGGTTAAATTCTCAGTCCTGCTGTCAGTGTTATTTTTATGACATGGTCAAAAGACAATAAACTCAGCAGCCAGAGTTGTCACTTACATTAATGCCTTGTTACATTTACCTAGGCTTAGACGCTGGGTGGGCATAGTGCATTAAGTAAATCCCTTAATATTTGTGCATGCACATATTTCCATTATTGATTAGTCTGCTTGATTTCTTTTATTTGATTAGTGACTTGGTTTATGAAATGACGGACTCTCGCAGGCGCAGAATGTATGTGCCGGTTGGCTGTTGGCTGTAGCCTGTGCGATGTGTTCACATGCAAATTTTTGGCAGAGACACAGGAGAAGTGGGGCGACACAGCAGGGGGCTTTTGTCGCAGCTAATTCTCTGAAGTGGGTTTTGGTGTGTCTATGCTTTTACTGTTGCTCCAGTGATGGGCCACTTTTGCCGCTGTTGGGAAGTTGGCCTTAGCTAATGAAGTTGGTGATGGATTAATCAAACACTTTTTTTATGTATTGTTTGTCTATATATCCAGCACCCTGAACCTTCACATAACACTATATCACTATAAAACATTAAAAAGATGTTCATCATTTAACTATTAGATATGTTGGAGCCTGACTAATTGATTTGACTAATACTGTTTTAAATGAAAAGAAAACATTTTTGAATCATCTCTGTTATCTAAACTGAGATGGGAATTTTTTAACATTTGAACCTCTATTTTTTGTTGATTGGACTGATTATACAGCGTTGCCTCACCTAAAAACAAAATTCAGGTCATCTCTTGCTCTTAAATAAATCAGACTAAATGCCATGGTATTATAAAAAATATAAATAATAGCTGCATTGGTGTGTAGTTGTGAGTGATGGTTGATGGGAGGCGTCATGGATTATACAGGTGTTATAGATTGGCAAGCCTTTGGTCCAACAGTTGTAAAAGTCACCATCAAAAGCACTATGATTAATAGGAGTTTCTCCTTCTCCCCAGACAGGCTGCCACCTAGTACTGGTTAGTAGCTGTAAATCTGGCCAGCTAACAGTGCCCTAACTGGGGACTGACAGGCAGGGCTTAGGCCCAGTGTGAAGAGGGGATGCAACTGTTGTACTGTTTCAGAGGCTCTCAACAATGTGCTGAGTGGATGGAGCGTCCCAGCAGAGGGCTATTAATCATGCCGGCTGAGGTGTCTGTTGGGTGGGAGAGGGATCAAGCTCAGGCATGGACAGAGCTGAGGGTTAGATGGAGGAGAGGGTCCAGGGTGCGGCAGAGGATATGGAAGTGCTGACAGGAACAGTGGGCAAGATGTGAGCAAAACAAACTAGCCCCCATGAGCACCCAAAGAGAGGAAGAGGAGGTGGAGGGCAGGCTGAGCCAGGGCTTGGACACAACACATGATCTTTGCATTCACATAAAAGCCTCCAACGTTCACAAAGGAGTTTAATAAAATTTTGATTTTTTAAAAATTTGATATTGTATCTGATTTTGCATTGTATTATTAAACACACAAATGGGTTTGATAATACAGACAATCCACTTATTTGCACTAGGGCTGCCCTCTAAAAGTCGATGATTAGAATCATCAGTCGGAGAACCCTCAGTTGACTGAGACTCCTTCAAGTTGAGTAGTTGTTTTTTTTTTTTTTTCAGTCAGTGTACATTGTACTTCTGGGGACGTTTCAGTCCCCACATTTAGCTGCAGAGCGAGCACTCCTAACTTCCATGCTCATTTCTGGTACAGGCAATGAGATGGAAGCAACTGTTGGAAGGAAGAGAGGCATTATCTTCTGCTTTCTGCTGAGAAGTGGTGACTTTACAGCTCACTGCAACTTCATGCAATACAGTCTCTTGCTTTTGATTGATATCTAGTGAGGGCAAAAAATGTTGTCACACATTTTCGTTTGTGTAGTTAGCATTGGTGATACACCAATTTATTGGCTGGACAGTGGTATTAGCAGATGTTCACCTTGTTGACCGCCATTGGCTTATCGGCAAATAAGAGTATAAAGTATAAAGTAGGGCTCCAGACTAAAGGCCATAAACTCAAATTAATGTGCAGGTGTGACAAGAATACAATTACTGTTTGCTGAATGGGCTCTGTGATCTCTAACGCAGTCAGCGCCCTGATACTGGGAAAACATGTTTGGGATGAACAGAGGTCTTCTCCAGGATGCTTGTGGGACAAAAGGATGCAGTAAACGCATTGTCATCCCTATTGTTTCCTTAGTAATGCTGTATTGTAAACAAACAATCTGTGAGAGCTAGTTAATGTAAGCTGTTAACTGTATGCAGCCATTGGCTGCAACTACAAGTTTTTTTTCATGTGAATGGTTATAGTAAAGGATGTTTCATAAATTTTTATGATTGAATTTGTGCTCATTTAAAGAAAGTCTAATGAAGGGATTAATTACCTTAAAGCAGTTCAGTTATATTTTTTTGTATTGTGAGTTCTTGTCACCATCTAGATAGGCAACAATAAATTACTTTAAATGTTTATGATTTTAACCAGATTTTATTCTCTCCTTCATTAGCACCCATTTGCCTATGTGGACATTGGCAAATATATTTGTCCCAGTTTGTAACAAACAGTCAAACAGTCAACAGGTAGAAAACAAACCTCCAGGTTAGTCAGACTTATTTGGAAGACAAAACAAAGGCAGACAATAAAATAATAATCCAAACTGTCTGTAAACTTCCTGCTTCAGCTTTGACCGTCTACTCATAGGTCTATCTTCAAAGTGAAAAAGTGGTAGCTAGGCTTTGGCGGTATCTGTTTTTTTCATACTTCCATGCTTTTTCTGACATTCATCATCAAGCGGCTACAGTTTACTACATTCCATAAGCGCTCTACGATTTTTTAAATCTAATAAACTCGCAAAACACATTTAATTCACTCGACACTCAAAATAAAACTCATCAGCTCCATCAATTACCAGCTCTAGTTTGGTTGAAATCAACCCTTAATTCATCGAGTTAGGACGCCTTCACACTGGCGCTGTTTGGTCCACTTTAAACGAACCCTGGTCTGCTGCTTCCACGGATAGTTCGATTTGTTTGGAGTGGTGTGAACGCTCATTCGAACTCTGGTTTGGACCAAACGAGCGAACCCTGGTCCGCTTGAAAACCGGGGGTTCTTGGTTCACTTGCAGGTGAACCCTGGTGCGGATCACTTACAGTGGGAAATGCAAACGGACTATCCAGCGAACCAAAGAGAGGAGGTGAACCAAAGAGAGGAAGTGACGTAGAGTGCAGTGCATTTTGGGTAGGAAAAAAAACAAAGCCAACAGCGCAAACCTGGAGAAGCAGAGGTAAAAAAGAAAAAGAAAAAGTTGGGTTTGAACACCACCGTAAAAACAGAAACCCCAAGACTGCATAAATTTGGTGTTGCTCCATTGTTTTTATGGAAACCAAGCCGGATGGATTTCCGTTTTTGGTCCTGGCCAATCGATGAGCCGGGTTTTCTTCTTCCTCATGCTTTTTTTCTTTTTGGTCAGTGGCCTTTTCAATACCTCCCCCAAACGAGCAGCTGTTGTAATTGCGGGACGTTGTCCAGGCGGTCTGGTCTATGCAGTGAAAGTGAGCCGAACCAAATGAAGGAATGAAATTTTTCGGCAAGCCCTGCCCAATCGAACCGAGGCCCCTGGACTATCTTGGTATGAATGTGCCCTTAGATGTGGAAAAGCACTGTCTTTTTTCTGCGGTTTCTCTCTGCCATTGCCAGCCAGCTGTTGACAGTCCTGTAAAGTTATCCCTATGGCCACAGTTGCCTTTTTCTCAGCTGAACTGCCTGTTCCACCAGTGAAGTCTGATGTGTGGTGGCATGTGCTGTGCACTGCAATACATCACCTCAATACAGCATCCCTGTATTAATTTAATAGAAAGAGGAGCACCTGCATTTTTGACAGTAATGAAAATCATACCACGTAGATTTTTTAAAAAATCCCAAAGCGGGATGTTTGCACCCCCCATTGTCACCTGCCGTCACTCATAGACAGACCTGCCAACCTGTACGCATTTTGCGTACCAGGCACACATTTTGACATCAAAGAACTCTGGTACAATTTGATGTCTCTTAGCAGTTAGCTTCTGTCTGTTAGTAGTTAGCTCGTATTAGCTCCTCACTGTCAGCTCAGACCGAAGTTACCGTGTTCAGTCTGGTAAACGGTATCAGGCTGATAGCTGGAGCCTCTCCAATAAGCAATAGAGTGAAGCCATGGGTGAAATGAGGTGATTCTTAATCCACTGTGCCGCTGTTCTGACAAAAGACACAAAAGCTATAGATATTGGTGTTAATCAACTAGTCAACGGTTTTATTGTTTTCGCTGTCTGTAATAACAGTGCACTACTTTGTCCTAACACTTGAGGCAATAAAACGTAGCATGTTAATATCACAGAACTTTAGTTTGACTGATCAGGGATTTGTTTTATGTGGACAATGCAAAGTCATGGCTGGTTAATGGCTTTGCCCCGAATCCGATGTCTGCTATGTCGCGTGCTGGTGGTTGTTTTTTACAGACTAAAATAGGTCTTTCAATCTGCTGCACTTTTGTTATAGTCTTGTAAGTCTATATTGACAGTTATGCAAGATGATGAGGATTCACACTATGCTGTTAATTATTGCTTAAAACCTACAATGCTTTGCAGGATGAATCACAATGGAAAATAAATGGTCAAGAATTGAGGATGATGTTGATGATCTCCTGAGTAGGACAACAAAGCTGGTCAAATCAAAGCTCACAGTCCACCAGCTGTGGAAGCAGTGCTGGTATTGGGTTGTTGGCTGTGGGGGGTTGTTGTGGTTGAAAATAAGGGCCTATATTAGTATTTCGGAGAGGCACTGTCTTGCTGCCTTGCTTGTGTGGCGCTCACATCCTTAAGCCTTTGGTGTCTCACTGTGAATCCCACACTGCCTTGATGGACTGGGTTAATAAACCTCTCAGCAACTATCCCTCCCACACACAAACACACACACACACACACACACACACACACACACACACACACACACACACACACACACACACACACACACTCAGGCAGACAAAATGAGCACACACATATGTGATGTCTCTTGACACACACAGCTGCTTGTTATTTCATGCCCCATAAGGGTGCTGTGACCACGGGCATTGTAATACACATATCCAATTAGCTAAGCATTGCATCGCACAATGGTCTCAAGCAGGGACTCCCACAGATACATGCATGCTCTCATGTGCTGGACAGAGAATTTATTTTCTTGTTAGTCTCCCATCACACAGTAGTGTTTTTTATTTCAAGCAGAATTTCACTCACATAAAGCATTAGGTCAAATCATTAACAGGGTTCAACGCTAAGTTTTTTTTTCACTTGCCCGGTCGGGCAAGTTGGTCAGAGATCTACTTGCCTGAAGTCAGTTTTTACTTGCCCAATAAAAATTGTTTAATTTAAGTGGCTATCAAATAACAAAGACTGCAGTTATTTTTATGTTATGTAATCTTTATTCACACTGTATTTATTAATTAAAACAACATATGTCATGTATTGTAGCTTAATTCCTACACAAATATGACAGTGTCAGGGCTTAAAGTGAAAAATTTGTCAATCATTCTCCGTCTATAATTTGACTACTTGAGCCATGCCCACCTCTATTTATTTTTCACCCCTCTCTCCAGTTCTGCTGTATTAACACCGGGTTTAATATATTTTGCCTCCATCTCTCTGCCCTGCTCTATTTTACTTCAACGCTACTTAGCTCTCTCTCTACTCTACCAGTACACTACCACATCCACCTGTTGCACAAAACGCACACAGCAGAGTTTCCCCTAGGATGGAGTTGTAGCAGCAGAGGTGAAGCACACACATGAAAAATAATTTTCACACGCATGAAACTTTTTTGTATGCTTGCAAAGCACAGCCTGCTGGGATGTTTCTATGTATACTGGCACTAGAAGGGCTTTTTAGGACTAAGTACATACAGTACATTTGTGAACAGTAACGAGCAGGTGAAATGTCTGTCTAGCTTACATATGAGGTGTCTCAAGATTTAGGAAAATACAATTTTATTGAATATAATAAAAGTAAAATGTCGCTTGACATGCTGTTTTGTGCTATGACCTTTTTAAGTGCTGGAAGTTGTTATTTACGTGACAACGCCTGAATGCAACACAACACAAGCTCAGCACCAAGAGTGCCGTGTTGCGCTGCTGTGCGAGCAGCGAGTTTGTCTGTGCGTAACAGCAGTCTGTTGTTATTTACACACTGTCCATAACAATAACTTTGTCAGCTGACAAACGGCACCGGGCTCGGGTCAGGTTTAGTCAGGAAAATGAGGCCCGAGCCACTCTAGCGTGCTCACCTGTGTGTGTGGCGGAACTCTGCCGTGCGCGATACAGAGAGCAGAGGAGAATTATTAATGCGTGACCTTGTAGAGACAGAAATGACATGATGATGTAACACATAACATGTAACATGTGTCCGTCTCGCAAAATAATATCAATGGTGGCTGTGGGCAGGACATTGTTACACAGCGTGTGCCTGTGACTTCAGGCAGAGAGACCGCTGCATCAGAGCCGAAGGAGCGCATTTTAAAATACATTTATTTTATCAATAACGTTTTACCATTAATAAAACTGTCCCTAGTTCGTATCACCCCCCCCCCCCCCCTTGAAGATCCGCATATTTATTTGAACCCAACAGTGACAAAAAAGCCTTTCTCTATATGGCTATTTAGAGTAGCCTAGCTCGGGTTGGACACACAGCGGAAGTCAGAAAACCAGAATACGGCACCCGAGGCGGAAGTGATTCTGCTCGCCCGCAGCGGCTCACAGCGATTAAACCACAAAAGAAGAAGGAGCCGTGTTTACAGTTCTTCGAGGAAGCAGTACACAACGGGCACTGCTGAACACATAATACCTAACAGTTTTACCAGAGATGTATCTATGAGGACTTGGTTGTACTTTTGATGTCATGGCGGATAACGAAGGAGCATCATGTAAAATTATCTGTGACTGTGACCATGAACACAAATATACAGCAGGCAGTTGTCCTCAGTTTATAAGAAATTCAGAGCTACACCAGAACATTTATGAACAGGCCTTACTTTACTACTAATTTGTGTGTAACGTTAGCATGTTAGCATGTTTCCACTAAATACTTGGACTGACCTAACGTTAGTAGCGTTAGCTTTGCAAGCGAAGGCTGCAGGTAACAGCTTTGCTGTGTTAGGATTATGTTATGTCTTCACTGTGTATCTTCACATAAAAGAATACTCTGACGATTTGGGAGTTATGACCTTTCTCTATCATTTTCATATTGAGACAACATGATCGATATCTTTTTTGTGTCTGTACGTCCAGTGGCTGGGTCTCAGCGGTTAGCATTGCGCTTATAGGGGGTCAGTACGTCCTGCGCTGTGATCCGTAGAGGGATACACTGGTGAGCAGGCACAGACGTAGCTTGTAAACAAAACTCAGCTGTTTATTTAGCCTAGCGATATCTCCGGATTTTAGTAGCTGCAATGGATGACTTTGAACGCGATTTTGAAGAGTTTCTTGTAGCGGACACTGATCCACAGCCATACCTGTTTGAGCCGAGCATACAGATGAGGAATTCCATGTGTTGAATGCTGAGCATGAGAGATGAGAGAGGCTGAATCCTCCGCTACTATTTTCCCGCACATAGTGGGATTCGGTGCTACCATCGTTGGGGAGATATATCATCAGGAGGAAAACCGCCGCAGAGAGTGCATCACAAGGAATGAAAACTTTGCAGCAATCACTAATCCTGGCGTGATTGAAACTTTTTTTCATATTCCTAAGATGAACTGGAAAAAACGCTCCAGGCCTGCAGGAGCTGATGGACAGTTTTCAGTCGGGTGAGTAATATCGTCCGTGTCGTCTCTTTGTTTGCCATTTACTGAATGACCTAGCGTACCTGTCCCAGAGTCAGCTGCAGCTGTTGCTCACCGGTGTATCCCTCCCCGCAAGCTGTACTGACAGTGCCATGCTAACCGCTGTCTCAATATGAAAATGATAGAGAAAGGGCATAACTCCCAAATTGTCGGAGTACTCTTTTCACATAATAATGCGTTCTCAGCAGATGACTTGTTAACTGTTTATTCCTCCTTACACCGAACGTACACGGCTGCTTCTCATTGTTTCTCAGTAGCACAACAATGGTTACTACATTACCCAGAATAACTTTAGGCTCACACTACTACGGTAGCCTAAAGGGGCGTTCACACCAAACGCGAATTCGCAAATTCGCGCGTCAAGATTACATATAAAGTCAATGCAAAGACGCGATTAGACGCAAATTCGCGCCGGGCGGCGCGATGGACGCGTTTAGCGTGGCGCGATGGACGCGGCGCGATAGACGCGAAATTCACGTCCAACGCCTCATCGCTCGAGTTGAAAATATTGAACTTTTGAGGCGAATTCGCGTGACTCAGAGCCGCGAAAGCCAATCAGCGTTGACATTCTCCCGACGTCATGGTTGACATCCAGTTGTTGACACAACAATAAACTGCTACTCACCGGAGACAGATGGACAGGCACTCCGCAGCTGAAATGGAGCGCCTGTAGTTGGTGTCCTGCCGGGAGATCCAGGTGCCAGCCCTCGCCAACAGGTCCTCAAACTGGTCCCCAGTCAGCCTGAAGTACCGCTGAAAGCAGCTATCATCCAGACGGAGTTCCTGGAGGAGGTGGTGAAACTCGCCGAGTTGGATGTGCTTCTGCAGGATCGGGTGAACCCAAAAACGACGGCGTTTGGCCCTCCGACGCATTTGGGACTTCCAGAGCAGGTACAAAGCAGCGATGGTGGTTATCTCAGCCATGGTCGTCAGTGGCTACCCGGAGCTATTTGATACTACGTGTCTACTCTACAGAGACCGCAACAAAAAGGAGCAGGCTTGGGTGAAAGACGCCGAGGAGACTAGTCTACTTGGTAAGTTCTGTAAATATGTGTCTTTAATTAGTTTGCAGAATGGTTGTACTATGAACGTTAGCACTAGCTTAGCTCCAGGTAGCACAGCCGCCGGCTTCCCCGCTACTCGCGCGAATGACGCGATAACGCGAATTAACTAAATGGTCAGGCGTCGAAACTCGGGCGTTACGGGCGGCGCGTTACGCGCGAGTAATTCGCTTCATTCGCGTTTGGTGTGAACGCACAGTTAGTAGCTCAAAATACACAACAGCTTAGATTAGATCAGAACAGAAACACGACAGGAGAATTTACTGAGTAATTTTGCTGTTTCCACTATTTACTTGGACTGACCTGACATTAGTTAATCCTCTCTCTCTCCAAAACAAATGCATGCGGTAATTGCCAGCTTTACGACACCAGGCTGTGGGTGTCATACCGCTTCGACCAAAGGGGCGCTATAATCAACGAAAACGAAAAGTTTCGCACAGCTGCTTTAACTTTTACTATTTTTAGCAACTTGTCCGATTGGGCAAGTGAATGTTTAGTTTACATGCCCGACCTTGAGTTTTACTTGCCCCGGGCAATTGGGCAATCCTTATTGTTGAGCCCTGGTTAATCTTTGTAGATTATAGTTGTTTCCTGCAGGCCTGTTTTTCTACTTTCATCTGCTCACTGTGTTCTTTGTGCTGTTTATACCCTTTGCAGTTTAATGTCAAGGTTCCAAAGTCAGTTTCAAAGTGAATCTTACACAACATTCCTCTGTGCTGTTTAGCATGAAGACATTAGCCTCTTTTCCACCAACATTTCCAGGAACTTTAATTACCACGAATTTATTAACCTGTGTAAAAGATTTCCTGGTAATCTGTGTGGTTTGCGTTTCCATCGCACCTCAAAGTTTCCTGAAAATGTATTCAAATTAGCTGACATTAATGATGACGTAGATGATTTGGTGTGTGCCCTGTATTTGGCTCCGCCAGCTTGGCTGGTTACATGCTGGTGTAGAGAGGAGGGGCTGTTTGTCTTAGCCAGCAGCTAAGTTTAAAAGTATTTTAGGATAAGCATCAAACTAAGTTAGTCTACATACAGTCAGCTGTCATTTGAGCTTATTAGTAACAATTCGCTATCAGCTGAACTAGCATGCTGTCCTTGTGTAAGACATAACGTTAGTGTCGGTGGCTGAGAGACTGTGGACGGCGCATATTGAATGTCACTGTCTACATGTTGACATGTTCATGCCTGCTGAACACATGTATTAATAAAGTACTGGCTTCTTACTCGCTAAGGAGTGTAGCTGCTGTCAACTTGAGTCATTTTCGAGTTATCTTCACTTTGTTTTCACTGTGGCTGCTCGGCTGTTCACCGGTTATCGTGTCGTGTCAGTGGATGTGTGTGTGTGTGTGGAGGAGTTCAGCGCCGGCACAAAAGAACCGATACCGCTAGGGCTTATTAATACTACGGTCTTTCATAATTTTTGTGACCAAAATGTTTTATTTGTTTTTCTTTTACAACACCCAGTGTGTGGGATGAAGCATGAGACATAATACAAAAATAGATATACAAACAACAACAAAAACGAAAAAACACATGGCAACAAAAAAGAAAAAAACAAACAAACAACCAAAAACAATGTGAGTATAAATAAAAACATACATTATTATTCCAAATGAAATATATTTACACATACCCACATCCACACCCATGAATATACTTTCATATACATCCATCATATAAACTAAATATTGCCTTGATTCATGTAATTCATTTACTGTAGTTCATTGATGCATCTCTACACACACACACACACACACACACACACACACACACACACACACACACATACATACATATTAGTCTGCTTCAGCATAACTACATATACATACTCACACAACACATACAGTACATGCCTACATCCCTAGTACCCCCTACTATCCGCAACGATCTTCACTGTCCCCTGACTATAATTGACCAAAATTAGGGACTGTTTTAAAAAACAAACAAAAAGTTATTGTGATTTATTTCTCACTAGAACTAACGCTTCCTTCCAGGCCTCAAGACTTTTGTGCCTTGCTATGGACAGCTCCATGGAAATATTGTTTAACAAAGATTGATACCACTGATTGATTGACAGTGTATTAGAGAGTAGCCATCTTACCGTTACCATCTTCTTAGCAACAATTATTCCTAAAAACAAAAGCCGCCTCTGTACTAAGTTAAGGGTCAGATATGAATCATCATTCAATAATAACAGACGAGGTGAACAGTCCAACTCCACTTGCAATATCGTAGACATTTTGCGGGACATATTCTCCCAGAAGGCCTTGACCTCCTGGCAATCCGAGAACATATGCATAAAAGTACCTACTTGATTCAAGTTACATAAAGTGCAGTTTGGGGATGGACATAATTTCATTAAATGTTTCTTCTTCTTCTACTTCAAAATTGAAGTAATTTGATTATCTAAGTTCTGCGAAGAGACCTTTCGTACCTGGTGTCAGTACCCATCCTTAATCAAAACACAAACAAAGTGAAGCTTATAAAAATGAAATAAAGTCAGCAGCGGCTGCCCATACCAGGAAGTGCGGAGCGCACTTCCACCAGTTCCACCGGTTCGTTGGCACACAGTCCCGCCCCTCAAGAATTCCGGGTAATCTGAAAAGTCCTACCCCCCTACCAGGTACTTTTTTCAGGGAAAGTCTGGGGTGGAAGGAAAGTTTTTTCCCTGGGTAATTTCGGTGGAAACGCGCAGAGGTTTTTCAAAATCCCGGGTAAATGAGAAAAGTTCCTGCGGTGGAAAAGGGGCTATTTTGGTAGACTGTAGCAGTTTTTTTCAGTGGTGTGATAAAACACGTCCCAGGTCAACATTATGAAGACGATAACTCATAACTCAACCATAACTCAAGACCAAATCATTCCTGATTAGGGTTGTCATGACAACCAATACTTTGGTGCCAACATGCAAAAAATACGTTGGTACCTGTTTTTTTTTTTTTGGTACAGTAAGTACCGGATACAACTTTGTCCTCAGCGGGCCATGTCGATTCCTGATGGAACTGATGGGGGCAGTATATGCGTGTCAGTCGGTGCCGAGGACGAGCGCCTATGATAATAATGATACATTTTATTTGGAGGCGCCTTCCAAGTCACCCAAGGTCACCTTACAAAGCGTAGAGGATAAAAGATTAAATTAAACAAAACATCAACATAAAAACAAGTGTAGTGCACAGTGTCCAGTTAGAGTGAATATGCCAGTTTGAACAGGTGGGTTTTGAGTAGTTTGAACAGGTGGGTTTTGAGTTGGGATTTGAATGATGTGATGGACTCTACCTATCTTATGTGTAGGGGGAGGGAGTTCCAGAGTCTGCGTGCCAAGCAGCTGATGGCTCGGGCACCCATGGTACTGAGGCATGAGGTGGGGATGGTGAGGAGTCCAGCAGAGGTTGAGCGGAGAGTGCGGGAGGGGGTTTATTACTGAAGGAGGTCACAGAGGTAAGTGGGGGCTAGGTTGTGGAGAGCTTTGTAGGTGAGGAGAAGGTTTTTGTAGTGGATGCGGTATTGTACAGGGAGCTAGTGAAGTTGGATGAGAACAGGGGGATGTGGTCAGATGATTTGGTGCAGGTGGTGATCCGGGCGGCCGAGTTCTGAATGATTTGCAGTCTGTTGATTAGTTTGGTAGGGAGACCGGTGTTGCTGGAGCCACAACACCTCGGCTTGACAAAAAGTCAGGTCGTAGGAGTCGTGTGTAGAGAGGGTTAGGCCTCATTTACATCGCAAGCGATGCATTCGCATAGCGCTCGTGAATGGTCGCTGTTTACTCGCTTTTTCAATTCGGCGAGCATGTTAACAGGTTAGAGCATTCACACCGCATCCGTTCAACGCGCAAGTCGCGAGTGAATGATCGCGATATTCAACAAAAAACATGAGTTTGCATGTGTTGTGACCTCTCTCTGCCACTGTAGACTAGAGCATGAATCGGGAGTGGATTTTCACTCCCGCTCCCAGAGAAAAATTCCCAATCCCATCCCAATCCCGGGCCAGAGTCAAAAAGTAAATCCCATCCCGTCCCACTCCTGTAAAATGACTCCCGATCCCATCCCGCTCCCAGTCAAAATTACTCCCACTCCCATCCCACTCCCGTTTTTTTCTTTTTTTTACTTACACCTTTAAGTTGGTCATTAGGAAAGTCAATGGATTGTTCTTTTTAGATTACCGTGTTTCATGCAGTTTAAAATCAAATTATGACACCATGAACAGTTATCTGTAAAAATATAAAATGAGGAATATACTGTATGTTGCCATAATCCATTTCAAACAAAGGCCCAACACAAATATCTCATTGCCTGCCGTCCTGATTGATTCTTGGATGAATAAACCCAAACATTTTTCAAAAATGATGCATTTTATTTAAGAACTTGTTTTCTTTTAAACAACATTTAAAGGTTTAACCTTTAAGGTACAATAGTAGGCTTGCACTGACTGCACACAAGTAAACGTCCTCAATGAACTTAGTGCAAAGAAATGGACATGGACAATATAACAAATAAACTTGGCTCTCCAGAAACTTCGGCCTAAGTCATGCCTTTAAATTCACATACTTGAGTTTGGTGTAAACATAAATAAAAAAAAGTGCATATAGGTAAAACCAAGCCATTTATTGCTATTATTTGTCCGCCTGGCCCCTCTGTCTATTAATGCATGTATAATCTCAACCCTTTCATGCACAGTCAAGTAATGAACATCTTTTTTTTCAGGACAACCTGGGCAATAATAATATGTATGCTAAAATGATGCCACATGAATGGATCAATAGATATATGAGTATAAAAACAAGGGAAAAAGCAAAATGGAAATTGAATGTCACAGAATTTAATTCAAAAAAGACACAGATCAACAATGTACAAGCTTTTTCATTTTCAAATATGTTTCTCTCAGGCCTTGGCTATCAGGAGAAAAAGATCCCAATATTCTAACACAAACACAACAAAAAATATTTACATTTTTTCTCCACTCGTTTTTTCCCTCACTTCCTCAGTCACTTGTGCCACTCCTTGAAACAGTTTCTGTCTGGAACAAGACAGAGGGCTACATCACACATCAAAAGTTGTTGGTAAATGTTTATTTATCTTTGTTTTGACCATGGGAGATTATTCTTCCTTTGTTTTCGATACTGGAAGATAACTATTTCACCTCACGCTGATCTTTGGCTGCTGGGATTGGATGTCACCGTCATAAAAACAAAAGAAGAAGAAATCGGAGCATCTCATTGGTCAAGAGACCGACCGGAAGTCATAATTTACACGTTTTTATCACAAAATGTAATGAATAATGAACTTATCACGGAGTTATCACGGTGGAATTCACGTGCGAAGTTCCCGGAAAAAACGCCGCACTTAACGGCCGAAAGGCTAGAATTGCCCCGAGCTCACCATAGATCGCCCAAAGAGTATGCTTGTGATAGCAATTTTCCCCATTAAGTTTTGTTGTGTGGTTCCCGAGATATTCTGCAAAGTACCGACGCTGTCGCGTGGGAGCGACCACGCATCCGTGGAGTTAGAAGGGTTAAAGTGGTTATTGCGCACTTTCCTCTGTAGCTCACTCTTTATATCTTCATCTCCTCCACCGCTCGCCATGTTGTTGTGTGTTCGTCTGTCTTCAGTCCAGTCTCCGCTGCTTTAAGTTCCGGCAATAGCCGGAAGTCGAAGCGTTGGGATATTGGAATGTGTATTTCTTTTGACGTGCCAACGCAAGTGAAGATAGTGTTTGCCCACGAAAATAAAACTACAAAAATGGACGCTTCGGTCCTCTAGGTTGTTTAACACGGGTGAAAATCATCATCTATTTATGTGTTCCCGCTCCCGCCCGCTCCTGTTGATTATTATTCCCGTACCGTCCCAATCACGGAGTAAATAAAATTTTGACTCCGGGAGTCCCGCGGGAGTCCCGTGACCCGCGGGATTTCCCGAAATAATTCATGGTCTACTGTAGACATCTCCGTCTTGACCAAGCGAGACCTGACAGGCATATGCTTTATGTACTTACCCATTTGTAGTGCTAAATATTAAGTGTTGGAATAATCAATGGCGCACGAACCTGTCCACCCTGGGCTTTGGGTCCAAACTTACTTCTTCTTCTTTGGGGTTTATTGGAGATTTAAAAACTTGGTGCACTACCGCCACCAACTGTTTGGGTGTGGTTTGTGTTTTGACGGGACAGCAACGGCCGTTGTGCTCGGTTTTGGTGTGAATACACGTGTGCTGCCGCTACGCTTGTGGATCGCTTGTGGTGTAAATGAGGCCTTAGAGTTAAAGTTAAAGTTTGAAACCGTTTTAAAGGGGCAAAAAGCGAAATTGTTTCACCGCTAGGTTTGCTGTTGTGCACTGCCTGTAGACCAAAACAAAGAGTGTCATGAGCCACACCTCCCTCTACCTGTGCTCTCACCCCAACCATCGCAGTTAGCGATGTCTTTCACTCACTCTCGGTCTCTGCTGTGTTTAGCTATTCCCCTGCCTACTTCAATGATGATGGTACCTGTAATAAATGTAATATATTTGCTGAGATGGAGGCGAGGCTCAGTGACTAGAAGCGCGCCATAGCTGTAAGTTACTCCAGTAACTAGAGCCGTCGCTGGATCACGGCTACTGGTAACACCGGGACCTAATACTAATGTTCCTACTCTTCTCCGTGAGTGAGAGCGATGTTTTAGCCTGGCTAGATTTTACAGTGCTAATTGCAAATGTTAGCTGGGCTGCTGGGCTACTCACCTAACACAACTGTAACGCCTGACCCATTGCTGGGACCAAGCCGCTAATAACTCAAGCCCCGGACATTAACCCATGCTACGATTGTAACATTAAATTTAATTTAATTGACATAGCGACATGTGCCTAACGTTACTGTAACACTAATTAAAACAGACATTTGACTTTATGTTGTTACTTAACGTTACCTGTCCATGAGAAGAAGAGCTAGCTCTGAGTCAAATTGTAGCCCCTTTAGCTCTCGCAGTGCTCTCCAACTTGGAAATGCAAGGCCAATCTTAATCCGGGTTCTGTCCCTTTCTTTATCCGACAACTTCTTCGCCAACAACCTTTGTTTCTTTAGAGGTAATATCGGATCCTGGCCGTATTCAGATGAACGTTTTGTTCTGCTCTCCGCCATTTCACTTCGAAAATGCGCGCTGCCATCGCTCACTGGCTGTAGCCTTTTATAGGGAGGGAGGGCCAAGGGCTCCGAGAGGAGGGAGGAGGCGGTGATTCACATGAACGTATATGAACGCACAGCCAGATCAACTGCTATACTCCAGATGAAATTACACCTCTAGTTCTTCACATAGTGATTTTTTTAATTCCTTCAATCTAGAAATGATGAATTTCGGCTTATTGCCCCTTTAATAAAGTAGTGAATTTAGAAATACATGAGTTCTGTTTTTTGATTTTTATCGTGGTATCGAATGAGTATTGAGAATCGTGGAAATTCACTGGTATTGGTATCGACTACTGAAATTCTGGTATCGTGACAAGCCTATTCCTGATATTTAAGGCTCCATAGCCTTAGCTCTTTCAGTTTTTCAGTAATCTGTCATACTTTTTAGACCTTGCCAAGTGCTTCTGGGATTCATGCTTCTAGTCCCTTTTTGCCCCTTCACTGCTATCTTACAATGTGGGCTGCTGATTAATAATTGTCCATGTTTCCAGACTGTAGTCCTAATTTGTAAGCTGCAGTGTGTGTGTTTATGGCATCCTGGATTCTTTATTATTCTGCTAATCCATAGTTTCTGATTGTGGAATGATTTAACTGTAGTTTTTGGTACAGTCGTTTCTGTAGTTTTACAGATTAAATCCACAACAGACTTTATTTATGTCAGCAGTGGTGTGGACGGAGGTGTCCTAGAACTTGCTAAAGACTGTATCATGTACTCCACACTGCAGGGCGGCCTCTGATTGGCCTGACCATTTCCAGACCACTTGCGCCACTGTGAGCTTACACCGTTTGTTTACATACTTTGAACTCAACAAGATGGCCCCATGGTTGCTCTTACCAAACGGGGTAGCAATTCTGCTCTGTAGCCACCTCTGAATGACATATAGCAGTGATCCAATTTCTGTATTCCCCCTTGTGGCACAGTCAACATATAATGGACATTAGACATGAACTTCTTATGGTGAGTCTGATTAAAGTCTCCAGCAAAAATAAATGCAGTGTCAGGATTACCAGTCTGTGAGCAGTTCAGGTTTTCACAGAGATCTGACAGGGCAGCCTCTGTGTTTGCTTGTTATGGAATGTAGACTGCTGTGATAACGACCAGTGTCAATTCCCTTGGTAGAAAGTGTGGTCTACATTTGATGAAAAATCACAGCAGATCAGGTAAGCAGGAACAGGATAGCATTTTAATATTATTACTGTCACATCAGTCCATATTCACCAAAAAAGCACAATCTGATCCTAAGTCAGCATATTCAGGCAAGTTACACAGAAAGGACTTATGTGTTTCTCAATGGGCAGCTGTGGCTCCAAAGGTAGAGTCGGTTGTCTTGATTCAAGGCCATTCCTGTCTGCATGTTGAAGTATCCTTAGGCAAGATACTGAACAGCAAACTGGTGTGTGCATTTGTTTAAACTGAGTAGCAAGTGGTACCTTGTATGGTAGCCTAGCCTATCAGTGTGTGAATGTGAGTATGACTCTGTAGTGTAAAAGTACTTTGAGTGGTCAGAATGCTAGAAAGGCGCTATGCATGTCTATTTACTATCCATCCATTTGTTCATGGCTCTTCTTGAACCGCCTCGGGTATTACACATAATGATTAACAGACCCCGGACCTGGGGTAACAGAATGGGACCCGACCTGGACCCGTTTAACCATTATAAAACGTGGACCAAAACTTGATCTTGGGTTCTAAGGTTGGGGTAGACCCATGAAGCCCTCCAGTCAAAGGTAACTTTGTATTTGGTTTTCATTGTGGAAAAAGGTTATTAAATATTTGGCATCATAATTTTTGTTGATGAAATGCACATTGATAGTACGCAGGCTTATTGACAGAAAATGGAAAGGCTGATTCGAGTTAAATCACTTCACAAACTCTGCACGCCGTCCATAAGGTTGTCATCCCCCTCTTGTTTGAACTTGGAACAGGACACTGGCACACGGCACTCGCCTCATGAGTGGACACCCAGAATTATAAAAAGCTGTCCTATTTCTGGGCTGCAGCTGGGGCTTTGAAATGAGTGTGTGCTGTAAAGGTGACATGGGTCAACATTTTCTTGTCGAGGGATGGTGGGAAGGTGACAGGTGGGTAGAGGGGGACCGTCGTGGTGGTAGGCATGTTTGAGGGGTGATTAAACAACTGGCCGTATTTCATAGTACAAACACTGAATGAAAAAGAGGTGACACATTCAGCAGGAGTGCTTTAAACCTGTTGACGCATCCCTTAAATAGAGTGGAATCAATTCCACCCTCCAGTGTAGGGAGCCGAGCAGGCTTGTGTGGCCCAGTGCAGCTGATGACGAGACATGCTAACAACCTGAGACAAAAAGAAGGCGCTGATTGCTCTCAAAGTAAAATAGACCTGCCGATATGTACTACCATGTCCATTCCCTGCTCTCCGGCCTGCTTTTTTCACAGCTTTGGACTGCACAGAGATGTGGTTTAGACAAGGATCTATTAATGGGGGTTGTAGAAACCTAAGGTGTAGGGATTTCTTGTTGAAATATGAATTGTTTTTGATTTGTGTGTGTTCAGACTGCAGAAGATTATGAATTTTTAACAAATCATTTTGTTGTTATTACGTGCAGGGAATTAATTTTAGCACTCAGCAAGATGTTGTGTAGAAATTTATATTTTTATCAGCCTGAAGTACAGAGTTTCAGTAATCACCCCATCTTTGATAATCACACAGCTGAAGACTTACCACATTGCTATTGATTATGAACACCAGGAGGAAGCTTTGTCCACAGAAAGATTCTGATCATATGGTAATAGTAAAATACAACAGTTTGAGCTTTATGTCCAGACAAAACCAGAATCACTAACATGTTACCCACTGCCTCCTTCCCAGCTTATCCTTTCAAGTTTTTGGTGCGGTTGACAAATGAAGCCAGTGAAAAAGTAACAAAAACTTGTGAGGTCAGACGCAGAGGTCAAGGGAGAACAGACTTGTGAACTAGTGGGCATCATTGTTGAAGTCAAGTATAGGTAAAACTAATCCTGGGCTCAAAGCACAGATTCCTCTGAACTCAACACCACAGATGTATTGGTCTGGGCTTCATACTGTGCGTTAGGGCATTAACAGAAAAGTCGATTTGTCGACGCGTCAACGTCAGTGGCACAAGTCGACGCCCCCCGGGAGGAGACGACAAGTCGTGTTTTTTCCCTCTCTCTCTCTCTGTGCTCTTAGGTTGATACTTTATCCTTGACTAAGTGAGCCTTGAGCTTTGCGCGCACAGGGCGCACGTCATCAAATGGCGTGTCGACTCGACTTCGACTTTATTGACAGACCTGAAAAAAATCAAAGTCGTTAATGCCCTACTGTCCGTGCTCTGAGAAAACAAAAGTGGAACTTTTGTGCTTTTTCTTCTTATAGAAAATGATACCATGACATCTATATGGCTCATGTCAATATGTTCAACTTTTTTTAATTTGATGTTGCACAGTTGAAGTACAGTAGTAACAACAGTTTGTTTATTGACTTATTGACACGTATTCAGGGCGGGTGCCGAGAGGAGAGGCTTGGACTAAGCGTGGGACACAGCCACGCAGGCTATGTGACACTTGATGCATTCATGGTCACGAGTGTTCTCCAGCTTCATCGTTTTGTTACCGATGATAAACGAGTTGTTACCTTTTTTTTTTCTTGAGCATATTGCCGACATACATTACAGCTCATTACTGCACCCTCAGCATCGTAGTGTAGCCAGCCTCTTGAAAGCTGTTTCTAGTCTGCTTCTTAGTGTGTAAGTACACCCTACCTCTCCTGGAGGTACACGCTAACTACGGAGAAGCAGGCTGTATTATGAAGTTTGCACTGTTATCCTCCTCTTAGTGTGTAAGTACACCCTAGCTCTCCTGGAGGTACACGCTGACTACGGAGAAGCGGGCTGTATTATGAAGTTTGCACTGTTATCCTCCTCTTAGTGTTTAAGTACACCCTAGCTCTCCTGGAGGTACACGCTAACTACGGAGAAGCGGGCTGTATTATGAAGTTTACACTGTCATCCTCCTCTTAGTGTGTAAGTACACTCTAGCTCTCCTGGAGGTACACGCTAACTACGGAGAAGCGGGCTGTATTATGAAGTTTGCACTGTTATCCTCCTCTTAGTGTACATTACATTACAGCTCATTACTGCACCCTCAGCATCGTAGTGTAGCCAGCCTCTTGAAAGCTGTTATCGCCGGACCTCCATTTCTCACAAAACTTTCTTTTTTTCTGTAATGTTACAGCTTCAGCTTCGTCCTCATCTGTGTTTATTTGTTTTGTAGCTGGTTTACCTACACCTGGTAAATGTCACCACATGTGCACACACCCGTGGTGATAGCTTGCTTGCTACTAACAGCAGATCATGGATCTAGGCGCGCGATATGCCTACGTGCGCGCACATCCTCCAAGTAGGCCTTCAGGTTCCTTGATGATGCAGTGGGGAGCAATTTAAGCGCGACACACAACAAACAGAGCACCAGTCTGCTATTAGCCACCGTCAATAGCTATTACACATATATAATTTATTACATGACTATTTTGGTACAAACATTTACCCGCCAATGTGGCGGATAGCCTTCCGAGATTTAGTTGCCAAATGGAAAATCTACCCGCATTTGGTGCTTGGCGGGTGTTAATTTTCAGCCCTGCATGGATGGCTTTCACATAGAAAACAAACAGGGTCACAGAGCCCTGTGTCTGTCCTCAACTACTCCAAAGACAGGCTAAACAAAATGGTCGTGCACTGCAGCAACAGAGCCAAACCCAGCATAGAAAAGGCTGGAAATTAGTGTGGCAGTGGCAGTCAGTAAGTCTGTATTATGTATTAGGGATGTCCCGTTCATGGTCTGCTGATGTCATGTTCCATTCAGTACTAACATTATTAGTGACAGCTGATGTGTTCTGCCTCTGTCAATGTTTGCCATTTTAACCAGTGAAAGAGATAGTCAGTACCACTAAAAATAAGAATTTGCGGTAACACTACGTAATACGGCCCGCGACTTAGAGCGTACCTACCGTTCACTTTGCACCTATTTAACAGAAGTACTGAGTAACTCTCGCTCACTCCCCCGCCCTATTGCCCCCGTGTTTTACAGTATAACTAGGCTGCTTCTTAGCGCGTAACTCCCGTTGACTTATGTCCTACTTTACACCAACTTCCACAGAAGTACTGAGTAACTCTTGCTCACTTCCCCCACTATTTCCTCCGTGATTTACAGTATAACTAGGCTGCGTCTGACAGCGTAACTCCCGTACAATTACGTCCTACTTCACACCAACTTAAAGTAACTCTTGCTCACTTTCCCCTGCTACTTTCCCTGTGTTTTACAGTAGAACAAGGCTGCGTCTTAAAGCGTAACTCCCGTACAATTACGTCCTACTTTGCCCAGACTTACAGTGTAACTCCTCCTGATCTTTTTTCCCCACCAACCATTTGAAGTACCAGGTATATTAAATTAAATAGTCTGCTGTACAAAATGAACACAGCCTTTTGCTCTTTGCAATTGTTACAATCTTGTTTTTTCAAATGTCAGCAGGCAAATTTCACCCCTATTCCAGAGATGTACTATTCATTATGGTTTGGAAAAATAATATGTTGGGAAATGGGTACACAGTATAGAAACTGGCTAATAACAGGTTGGCTGGTAGCAAACTTACCTCTCTAAAATGCACATCTATGGAAGTCTCATACTGTCATCCAAGGGCAAAACACAAACTATACAGTAATATATCCACAATAATGAGTCATTCAGAGTTATAAAATGTTTTTATTATGTAATTACACAGAAAACACATGACAGGCACTATTCCTCTCATCCATACTCCGTAAGTACAGTAATTTTTATTTATTTTATTTAACCTTTATTGAACCAGGTGAGTCCCATCGAGGTTGACATCTCTTTTACAGGGAGCCCTGGCCAAGAAGGCAGCAAACCAAAATTACAACAATAAAACATCATAAAACATAAACAGTACATAGATAGATACATGAAGTACATACAGTACACATCAAACTGTAATCAGTGGCTAAGTAGATCTAAATTTCCCTGTAATTAGTGTCTAGGTATACCCTACCTCTCCTGTGAGTACTGCCAAACTACGGAGAACCAGGCTGAATTATGAAGTTTGCACGGTTATCCTGTCCTTAGTGTGTACGTACACCCTAGCTCTCCTGGAGGTACACGTTAACTACGGAGAAGCGGGCTGTATTATGAAGTTTGCACTGTTATCCTCTTCTTAGTGTGTAAGTACACCCTACCTCTCCTGGAGGTACACGCTAACTACGGAGAAGCAGGCTGTATTATGAAGTTTGCACTGTTATCCTCCTCTTAGTGTGTAAGTACACCCTAGCTCTCCTGGAGGTACACGCTGACTACGGAGAAGCGGGCTGTATTATGAAGTTTGCACTGTTATCCTCCTCTTAGTGTGTAAGTACACCCTAGCTCTCCTGGAGGTACACGCTAACTACGGAGAAGCGGGCTGTATTATGAAGTTTACACTGTCATCCTCCTCTTAGTGTGTAAGTACACTCTAGCTCTCCTGGAGGTACACGCTAACTACGGAGAAGCGGGCTGTATTATGAAGTTTGCATTGTTATCCTCCTCTTAGTGTGTACGTACACTCTAGCTCTCCTGGAGGTACACGCTAACTACGGAGAAGCGGGCTGTTTTATGAAGTTTGCACTGTTATCCTCCTCTTAGTGTGTAAGTACACTCTAGCTCTCCTGGAGGTACACGCTAACTACGGAGAAGCGGGCTGTATTATGAAGTTTGCACTGTTATCGTCTTCTTAGTGTGTAAGTACACCCTAGCTCTCCTGGAGGTACACGCTAACTACGGAGAAGCGGGCTGTATTATGAAGTTTGCACTGTTATCCTCCTCTTAGTGTGTAAGTACACTCTAGCTCTCCTGGAGGTACATGCTAACTACGGAGAAGCGGGCTATATTATGAAGTTTGCACTGTTATCCTCTTCTTCATGTGTAAGTACACTCTAGCTCTCCTGGAGGTACACGCTAACTACGGTGTACAATAATGAGTCATTCAGAGTTATAAAATGTTTTTATTATGTAATTATACAGAAAACACATGACAGGCACTATTCCTCTCATCCATACTCCGTAAGTACAGTAATTTTTATTTATTTTATTTATCCTTTATTTAACCAGGTGAGTCTCATTGAGATTGACATCTCTTTTACAGGTAGCCCTGGCCAAGAAGGCAGCAAACCAAAATTACAACAATAAAACATCATAAAACATAAACAGTACATAGATAGGTACATGAAGTACATACAGTACACATCAAACTGTAATCAGTGGCTAAGTAGATCTAAATTTCCCTGTAACTAGTGTCTAGGTATACCCTACCTCTCCTGTGAGTACTGCCAAACTACGGAGAACCAGGCTGAATTATGATGTTTGCACGGTTATCCTGTCCTTAGTGTGTACGCACACCCTAGCTCTCCTGGAGGTACACACTAACTATGGAGAAGCGGACTGTATTATGAAGTTTGCACTGTTATCCTCTTCTTAGTGTGTAAGTACACCCTAGCTCTCCTGGAGGTACACGCTAACTACGGTGAAGCGGGCTGTATTATGAAGTTTACACTGTTATCCTCCTCTTAGTGTGTAAGTACACTCTAGCTCTCCTGGAGGTACACGCTGACTACGGAGAAGCTGGCTGGTTTATGAAGTTTACACTGTTATCCTCCTCTTAGTGTGTAAGTACACTCTAGCTCTCCTGGAGGTACACGCTAACTACGGAGAAGCTGGCTGGTTTATGAAGTTTGCACCGTTATCCTCTTCTTAGTGTGTAAGTACACCCTAGCTCTCCTGGAGGTACACGCTAACTACGGAGAAGTGGGCTGTATTATGAAGTTTACACCGTTATCCTCCTCTTAGTGTGTAAGTACACCCTAGCTCTCCTGGAGGTACATGCTAACTACGGAGAAGCGGGCTGTATTATGAAGTTTACACCGTTATCCTGCTCTTAGTGTGTAAGTACACTCTAGCTCTCCTGGAGGTACATGCTAACTACGGAGAAGCGGGCTGTATTATGAAGTTTGCACTGTTATCCTCCTCTTAGTGTGCAAGTACACTCTAGCTCTCCTGGAGGTACACGCTAACTACGGTGAAGCGGGCTGTATTATGAAGTTTGCACTGTTATCCTCTTCTTCATGTGTAAGTACACTCTAGCTCTCCTGGAGGTACACGCTAACTACGGTGAAGCGGGCTGTATTATGAAGTTTGCACTGTTATCCTCTTCTTAGTGTGTAAGTACACTCTAGCTCTCCTGGAGGTACACGCTAACTACGGTGAAGCGGGCTGTATTATGAAGTTTGCACTGTTATCCTCTTCTTATTGTGTAAGTACACCCTAGCTCTCCTGGAGGTACACGCTAACTACAGAGAAGCGGGCTGTATTATGAAGTTTGCACTGTTATCCTCTTCTTAGTGTGTAAGTACACCCTAGCTCTCCTGGAGGTACACGCTAACTACAGAGAAGCGGGCTGTATTATGAAGTTTGCACTGTTATCCCATCCTTAGTGTGTAAGTACAGTCTACTACCACTGTAACTAATGTGTAATTAGAACCAGTGAGTTAGAACACAGTTACTTCAATGTTTCACAAGATAACATCATCTGAAAACAATCCAAAGATGAAACTAAGTGTACATGAAGTACATATAGTACACATCAAACTGTAATCAGTGGCTAAGTAGATCTAAATTTCCCTGTAACTAGTGAAGAGTTACTCGTGAACTTCAATGTTTCACAAGATAACATCATCTGAAAACAATCCAAAGATGAAACTAAGTGTCCCTGACAACATAAAATAACACATTTCTACTGGTTTTTGTAATTGCAATTTAGGGGCTGATCGTTATTCAAATAGGACCGGGGTATAGTTGGGATGTGATTATGATTTTATTTTTTCCTTCCTTTCCTTTTCCTTTTTTCCCCAAGCCTCCAAAAAAAAAAATGTTTTGGCCCCCCCTGAGGGATTGGAGAAACATGTATGACCCCCCCCCTCCAACCATAAACAACATTTTGTATATAATCACACCAGCAGTAAAGAGGGCAATAATAATGACGATTTCCATCAATAAATAGCACCGTATTTGACTTCGCCATTTAAACCTTACTCTGCCAGGTAGGGTCAGTATTGAGTTCACAAAGCTACTGTGGAACTAAATCTGGAAACGTCTTTCATTTGATTCTGACACTGTAAAACAAAGACAAATTGGGAGCTATATTTTTCATATTTAAAATTAACAGCTGTGAGTATAAAAGCTTTCATTATCAGCTTTCAGGCGTGAGTTTTTTTCTCTCCTACCTTCCCAGCTGTCGAACAGTGTTGTGTTTTAAACCAAATGGACCGATAGCAGCCACAAAAATCCATTTTGTGTCCTCTTGTAGTATTCCAAAGCGGTACTTTAAAGAGCCATTCAGCATTTAACATAAGAAGGAGGAGAACAGCCATCCACAAGGTTTGCTCTCACCAGTGGCTGGGAGCAGCAGCTCACTCAGCAGCCGACTCAGAGCTAGAAGTTTGTCGCACAAGTTCTTATTCTTTGTCGACTCTGTAATAAAATTATATTTGTCCAGTGTCTCATCCGCTTTTAAGGTCTGCAAAGACACTCTCAAATTAGCATGAAGGAAACTTTCCTTTCGATACACTGATTTCCTCACAGCATCCATTATGCTTGAATTGTTTGTGTTCCGCGGTTGTCTTCTTCTGCTACTCTATTGGGTTTTCCGGTTAGTGACGTGTGCATTGAAAGTGACGTGTGCGCAAGTGGGAAATACCATTGTGGACCATGCAGGGTAACTTTATATAGCAGAGTATAAACCAAAACCTCTGAGTAAAATACGAATGGAAAACAAACAAAAAAATCATACAAAACTTAACAAATTATAGTTGCATGACCCCCCCCTGAAGCCAAAATAAAAACCATATTCCCCTTTTTGTGGTCATTATCATTATTACGTAAATACATCACAGTAACACAAAGTGAGCAAACTTTTAATTGTAAAATTTTTCTCGGCATGGAATACTTTATCCTGTCTTTACATTTCACATCATGAATCATTAGCCTTTTAAACTATAACTAGTGGATTGCATTTCCTATTGAACTACAAAGTTTGTGTTTTTAAACATTCTTAACTGTTTTCCACTTAACTATGGATAACAAAACGTATTTCGAAAATGTAGGCTACATCAGTGCACACACCGTATTACACTTGACTATTCATCGGTCAAATAGCATTCATGACCCAACTGTAGTGGTGCAAATGTATACAGTACACCAACACAAATACAAACGGCAAGGGGCCACGAGGCAAAACAAGTGCAGCATTTTAGAGTTACAAGTAGGTCGCGAACAGTAATTGCAATGCCAAGTAAGTGTAGTGTAGAGGGGACGCGCACACACACACACACACACACACACACACACACACACTATAGATATGTCCCGATTCGGGGTCTGCGTGCTTGAAGGACTAGTAAGTTCTATTTTCATGGAGGAGGAGTTGTGGCGGCAGCGGCGGAACCGGCGTCTTCTGCAGCACAACAACATCGCAAGCTGCGTTAGCATCAACTCACCAAGACGTTGATAAACGCATTAACACTCCCACAGCACAGGTCCTCTGTCCCTCCCTCACGTCTCCTGCGAGGATGTCGGAGTGTTATCGTTGGGTTTATAGCAACACTTCTCACCGTAGACATTATTGTGTACTTTCACTTGATTTCCTCCGTCATCTGATTCCTGCGCCTGCGCAGTACAAGCTTCTTCCCTCGGCCTCGCTGAGAGGCGGTACTTCCTGCCTTAACCAATGGGAAATGTGCGCCTCCCCTGCTGGTCTAAGCAGAGTGGCTGTGATTGACACCTTGTTTGATCAATGACACTATGCCAGAGCGAAATAAACATTAAAGCAACTTCGAGACACCTGAGGAATCATACGGGAATATTGTAAGAAAATAAACCCGGTACTTTCTCTGTTGACAATGTCAAGCAAACTATGTCCCTCTGATGTTACAGCAAGGGACCTGGGATCAGGTGTTTTGTTCAATTCACTTTTGTGTCACAAACTAATACTATACAGCATGTCATCAGACAATTTTTGCATAAAATAAGAAAAAAAGAATTCAACATGTTTAAATTTATTGTTTTATTTAAACACACAGCACACGTAAAAACTAACAATCAAAACAAAGATAAAAATGTATATAATGTTGGAAAAAGAAAAAAGAAACAAGAACAAGGAAACTTTAAGATATTAAATTAAAATGCCGGAACAGAACATAAAGTTTTTGTGTAGTTTTATGGACCTTTTCGTGTCGGTCACAATTGACACAAATTGTAAGGATTTTCGCTGCAGGACTGGCTCACCGGGGTCTCCAGGTTTACTTTGAGGTGCTGTGTGTTTAAATAAAACAATAAATTTAAACATGTTGAATTTTTCACATTTTTTTTTGGACGCTTGGGGGGGCGGGGGTTTAAGGAAAAAATAAAATCATAATCACGTCCCAACTATACCCCGGTCCTATTTAAATAACGATCAGCCCCTAAATTGAACAGTTTATAACAGAAGAAACAAAACTGAACGTTAATAACAAAAACCAGTAGAAATGTGTTATTTTATGTTGTCAGGGACACTTAGTTTCATCTTTGGATTGTTTTCAGATGATGTTATCTTGTGAAACATTGAAGTTGACGCGTAACTCTTCACTAGTTACAGGGACATTTAGATCTACTTAGCCACTGATTACAGTTTGATGTGTACTGTAAGTCCTTCATGTACACTTAGTTTCATCTTTGGATTGTTTTCAGATGATGTTATCTTGTGACACATTGAAGTAACTGTGTTCTAACTCACTGGTTCTAATTACACATTAGTTACAGTGGTAGTAGACTGTACTTACACACTAAGGACAGGATAACAGTGCAAACTTCATAATACAGCCCGCTTCTCTGTAGTTAGCGTGTACCTCCAGGAGAGCTAGGGTGTACTTACACACTAAGAAGAGGATAACAGTGCAAACTTCATAATCCAGCCCGCTTCTCCGTAGTTAGCGTGCACCTCCAGGAGAGCTAGGGTGTACGTACACACTAAGAGGAGGATAACAGTGCAAACTTCATAATACAGCCCGCTTCTCCGTAGTTAGCGTGTACCTCCAGGAGAGCTAGAGTGTACTTACACACTAAGAAGAGGATAACAGTGCAAACTTCATAATACAGCCCGCTTCTCCGTAGTTAGCGTGCACCTCCAGGAGAGCTAGGGTGTACGTACACACTAAGAGGAGGATAACAGTGCAAACTTCATAATACAGCCCGCTTCTCCGTAGTTAGCGTGTACCTCCAGGAGAGCCAGAGTGTACTTACACACTAAGAAGAGGATAACAGTGCAAACTTCATAATACAGCCCGCTTCTCTGTAGTTAGCGTGTACCTCCAGGAGAGCTAGAGTGTACTTGCACACTAAGAGGAGGATAACAGTGTAAACTTCATAATACAGCCCGCTTCTCCGTAGTTAGCGTGTACCTCCAGGAGAGCTAGAGTGTACTTACACACTAAGAAGAGGATAACAGTGCAAACTTCATAATACAGCCCGCTTCTCCGTAGTTAGCGTGTACCTCCAGGAGAGCTAGGGTGTACGTACACACTAAGGACAGGATAACCGTGCAAACTTCATAATTCAGCCTGATTCTCCGTAGTTTGGCAGTACTCACAGGAGAGGTAGGGTATACCTAGACACTAGTTACAGGGAAATTTAGATCTACTTAGCCACTGATTACAGTTTGATGTGTACTGTATGTACTTCATGTACCTATCTATGTACTGTTTATGTTTTATGATGTTTTATTGTTGTAATTTTGGTTTGCTGCCTTCTTGGCCAGGGCTCCCTGTAAAAGAGATGTCAACCTCGATGGGACTCACCTGGTTCAATAAAGGATAAATAAAATAAATAAAAATTACTGTACTTACGGAGTATGGATGAGAGGAATAGTGCCTGTCATGTGTTTTCTGTGTAATTACATAATAAAAACATTTTATAACTCTGAATGACTCATTATTGTGGATATATTACTGTATAGTTTGTGTTTTGCCCTTGGATGACAGTATGAGACTTCCATAGATGTGCATTTTAGAGAGGTAAGTTTGCTACCAGCCAGCCTGTTATTAGCCAATTTCTATACTGTGTACCCATTTCCCAACATATTATTTTTCAAACCCTAATGAATAGTTCATCTCTGGAATAGGGTAAAATTTGCCTGCTGACACTTTGAAAAACAAGATTGTAACAATTGCAAAGAGCGAAAGGCTGTGCTCATATTGTACAGCAGACTATTTAATTTAATATACCTGGTACTTCAAATGGTTGGTGGGGAAAAAAGACCAGGAGGAGTTACACTGTAAGTCCAGGCAAAGTAGGACGTAATTGTACGGGAGTTACGCTTTAAGACGCAGCCTAGTTCTACTGTAAAACACAGGGAAAGTGAGCAAGAGTTACTTTAAGTTGGTGTGAAGTAGGACGTAATTGTACGGGAGTTACGCTGTCAGACGCAGCCTAGTTATACTGTAAATCACAGAGGAAATAGTGGGGGAAGTGAGCAAGAGTTACTCAGTACTTCTGTGGAAGTTGGTGTAAAGTAGGACATAAGTCAACGGGAGTTAAGCGCTAAGAAGCAGCCTAGTTATACTGTAAAACACGGGGGCAATAGGGCGGGGAGTGAGCTAGAGTTACTCAGTACTTCTGTTAAATAGGTGCAAAGTGAATGGTAGGTACGCTGTAAGTGAGCGGTAGGTACGCTCTAAGTCGCGGGCCGTATTACGTAGTGTTACGGAATTTGCTTGCTAAATGTTGTGCACAGTGCTCTTTGCTTATGAGTAAAAGAGAGAGGAAATAGCAGATGTGTTCGCAGTAGTTATTACATATGCTTTGCCAATCTCTTTAAACTCACATAGGTGTTCCTGAATCATTTTTCACATTCATACACTCTGTCACTTGCACATCAAATGCTTGCACTGTACAGGTAACAGCTATTGTAAAGAAGAGAAGTAGCAGAGGAGCAGTGTTGAAACACTTTTTGGTCAGCTTTATTTTGGCCACTACTGATCCATTAAATCATGCATAGATTGGTCCCAAAACTGATTTTAGGATTGTCTTGGGTCACGTTTAAAAGAAATTCTTTTGCAGTGATTATGTGTAGGAAAAGGTTTTATAGGCCAATGGGTGTCTTGTGACATGCAGTTTTTACTGTGGCCATTACACTGAATAAATGCTACTTCCTGATATTAACTTTATTCAATAGCACTTTTCAAAACAAAGTTAAAAGTGCTTTGGAGTGTAAACAAGGAATACAAGTAAATACAGTCCAAAGCATAAAGATATAAAACAAGATAAAATAATTTACATAATTTCAACAAATACCACAAAGATAAAAAATAAAATAAAATAAAGTGTGTTTTTAGAAGAGATTTAAAAGAGAGATTCAGGGAGGGAGTTATACAGATGAGCGGCCCAGACAGCAAAGTCGAGAAAAAATATGTCTAGGCTATAGGCCTTTTTTAAAAAACAAAAAAAAAAACAAAAAAACATTATTAGATGATGACTAGATGAGGGATTGTTATTGCTGCTAGTTATGGGGTCAGACAAGGTCATGGTTTCTGATTTGGAGCCATTTAACAGGAGGAAATGTTTGGACATCCAACTGTTAATTTCAGTGCGACGGAACATTATACAGGATACATTAGTGGTACCGGGACAAAAACTTCCCTGTCATCCCTGTAAAATCAGTATTATGTGCATGATTTACCCCAGCCAAAGTAGAGGTCAATTTTTGCTCATCACCTAAATCATTTCTGTACAGATAATAACTTGATATTCTCTAGCAGAGAGCTCCTACCAGCCGAAAGCTACACACACATAAGTGAAGCCTGGCATACCACCTCTTGGCTAGATCATTGCCTTTCTACAGCTGATGCTCACGCCTCCTTGGCACATATGGAAATCCTATATGATGTATCCACTTCTGATCACATTCCTGTAAAAATGGTTATTAGATCTGAGTACATACCTACAACTGTAAAATGTGCAAATAATCCTAATCTTGGTAGCTTGGAATGGTCCTCTCTTTCAAGTGAAGACATTTCTTTCTACCGGGAATATTCTGACCAGCTATTGAGCAATATATATCTTTCTAAAGAGGCACTTATGTGCAAAAACAGTAATTGTACAAGCACCAAACATAAGACAGACATCTCTGCAATGTATACAGATATTGTCTCAGCTTTACTTGAAGCTAGTAAGCCTCACCTTAAGCGTATAAAGAGAGGAAGTGTCCGACCTGGTTGGAATACTTATGTAGCTGAATTCTATGCTGAGGCTCGTGAAGCTACTAAATCCTGGGCAATGGCTGGTAAGCCAAGGCAGGGACCTATTTTTGAATGTAAGAAGAGTACAAATGCAAAATATAAATATGCAATACGTTTTATCAAAAAAAATGAGCAATGTTTGAGGGCTGACTCTATGGCCAAGAAACTTTTAAATAACACTAATAATGCTTTCTGGAAAGAGGTGAAACACATTAATAACTGTAAATCCTCTGTGCCATACACAGTAGATGGAGTTTCTGGTGCTAATGCTATTGCTGAGCTCTGGAGAAGGCATTATAGTAAATTGTTCAACTGTGTTCAGACTAGTGGCTATCAAGTAGCAAATGTTGAAGATATAGATATGATTAAATCCCATGAGATCTCTCAAGCAATTAAAAATTTATCAATTAATAAAACGACAGGTATGGACTCTATTTCCGCTGAACACCTCAAATTTGCAAGCGCAAGGTTATGTACACTTCCATCGCTCTAGCTAATATATTGTCGAAAGTCGTTGAACAAATTCTCCTAGAGAGGATCAATGAACAAATTGTTTCTACAGATAATCAATTTGGCTTTAAACCGAGACATGGTACAGATATGTGTATATATGTGTTAAAGGAACTGCTGAGCAACTATAAGAGAAAAAGCTCTTCTGTTTTTATGTGTTTCTTAGATGCCTCTCAGGCATTTGATCGGGTGAATCACGGGAAATTATTTAAAAAATTGGGTGCAGCCGGTGTCCCTAATTATATAGTTAGAATACTGTCCTATTGGTATGCCCAACAGACCATGCAGGTTAAATGGGACAACTGCATGTCTGCTGCCTTCCAAGTCAGTAACGGAGTAAGACAGGGGAGTATCTTATCTCCTATCTTATTTAATTTCTACATGAATGATTTATCAAGTAAATTAAGCTCATGTAAAACTGGCTGTATGGTCGGTAGTACAGTGATGAATCATCTTATGTATGCTGATGATTGTGTGATTTTCAGTCCGAGCTCAGCTGGTCTGCAGCAGCTTCTTAATGTGTGCTCTGTCTATGGGGAACAACATGATATAAAGTACAACAACTCAAAAAGTGTAATTATGATTTGTAGAACCACAGAGGATAGACATATGACTTTTCCTGACTTTAAGCTCTCAGGTAATGTTCTAAATATCTGCAGTGAAGTGAAATATCTTGGTCACATGATCACAGACCAATTAACAGATGATGAGGACATTTATCGTCAGTGTCGTATGTTGTATGTACGAGCAAATATATTGTCACGTAAATTCGGCTGCTGCACTGTTGGTGTGAAGCTGACCTTGTTTAAAGCGTATTGCTCACCACTGTACACTGCACATCTGTGGCTGAACTATAAAAAAGCCAGCCTTCAGAGACTACAAGTGGCATACAGTGACGCTCTGAGGATACTTTTAAAAAGACCCAGATGGACTAGTGCGAATGAGTTGTTTGTGAGTGCTGGTGTGAACACTCTGCAAGCGGTTCTGAGAAATGGAATGCACAAGTTCATCTGCCAGCTAAATGACTCTGAGAACCAAATTGTTGTGACACTGGTGAACATTATGTACAGTGACACACGCTGCACTTCTCATTTCTGGGGGCACTGGTATAAGTGTCTTCTAAAAATGAGTCATTAGACAATTTTTTTTTTAAATTTAATTCTGTGTTGTTTTTTATTCTGTGTTGTTTAGTCCTTTATGCATTGTCTGTCTTTGGTTTGATTTGATTTTCCTTTTCTTTTTTGTATGGACCCTGAGTCTGGAATAAAGCATATCTATCTATCTATCTATCTATCTATCTATGTATGTAATAAATAAGAGGGGACCTAGAATAGACCCCTGGGGGACCCCACAAAAGACAAGAACATGAAAGGAGGAGGCATCTCTAAGGATATCAGAGAATGACTTGTTAGACAGATAAGAGATGAACAGATGCAGAGCCACATTACTGATGCCAACATATTTTTTAGATGGCTGACATTGTGTTCCACTGTGTGTTAAGTTGAGCCAGGCCAAGGAGAAATAAAAAATGGAGCACAGGCCTGTGTTGGTGGCAAGCAGTAAGTCACTGGTGATTAAATTTCATCGTAGCCCAGCTCAGTTTTTAGGGACCTTTCATTGAGGTACTTTGGAATAATGAAAAAAAACTATTGACATTACCATCATCTGTAGTTTGTTTAGTACCAATTTGCATATCAGCAAATGTTGACATGCTTAACTTACATGGTTAACATTGCCATTGTGAGCATGTACAGCCATTTTTACTTTTAGTTAATCATGACTGCTACATTTACAATAAAAATATGACTAAGATAATTGTTTAAAAGGTACTATAGCATAGCAAATATGCAAAAGCAATAATGCTGTTTATAGCTGTATCAGAATTAACTTTACAGTTTGTGCAAGAGGTGCAAAAATATTAGACCTTTTTGATGAGGCCCACTGCAGAAACTGTTTTTGTGGTGTGAGGTTTTGGTCCGGATGGACAGCAGCTTCCTGCCAGAAGGGAGTGTGACAACAAAGTGTTTGTGGCCAGGGTGGGAGGAGGTGGCCAAGATCTTTCCTATCCACCTCAGGGTCCTGGAGGTGTACAGGTCCTGGAGGGATGGGAGGTTACAGGCAATCACGCTCTCAGCAGAGCAAATAATACGCTATAGTCTGCCCTTGTCTTTTGTACTGGCAGCAATGTACCAGATGGTGATGGAGGAGGTGAGGGTGGACTATATGATGGCAGTGTATAAATGCACCATCATTGTCTTCGGCAGGTTGAACTTCTTCAGCTGCTGCAGGAAGAACATCCTCTTTTGCTCCCACTTAAGGTTGTGAGTGATGTTGGAGCCCAGGAAGCCCCCACAATGTCATGTCACAGTGATGGGGGTGAATGGGGCTTTCTTCCAGAAATCCACAATCACCTCCACTGTCTTAGGATGGTTGATCTCTAAGTTATTTTCACTGCACTAGGTCACCAGATGACCAATCTCACACCTGTATGTGGACTCATCCATGCCAGAGATGAGCTCAGTGAAGGTGATGTCCTCTGCATATTTCAGGAGCGTGACAGACTGGTGACTTGAGGTGCAGCTGTTTGTATACTGGATGAAGAGCAGAGGGAAAAGGATGCAGCCTTGGGGGACACCAGTGCTGATGGTCTGGGAGTAAGAGTCGCGTTTCCCCAGCTTCCTGTTAGGCAGAATGTCTGTGATCCAGCTGCAGGTGGAGTTGGACATAGCTGACAGAGCTGGGATGATGGTATTGAAAGCAGAGCTAAAATCCATAAACAAGATCCTGAAGAAGGTTCCGGGGGAGTTCAGGTGCTGGACGATGAAATAGAGGGCCATCGTGACTGCGTTGTCCACAGACCTGTTGGCTCTGTAGGTGAACAACAGGGCGTCCAGAAGTGGGTTGATGATGGTTTTTAGGTGAGAGAACAAGGCCCTCAAAGGACTTCATAACCACACAGTTCAGGATCATGGGTCTTAAGTTGTTAGGTCCTGTGATCCTTGGTTTTTTGGGGACAGGGATGATGGTGGAGGTTTTGAAGCAGTCTGGTAAGTGGTATGTTTTCCAGTGAGCTGCCTGTACTGGTTCTAAAGGCTGTATTACATTAAAGTGGTGTAATTATCTGAACTTACCAGACTGTTCTGGCTTTTCTATTATCTGCCTCTACCCACTTCTATTACATCCACATTACTGATGATTATTCATCAAAAATATCATTGTGTAAATAGTTTGTTAAAGCACCAGTAGTCAGCCCTACAATATTGTTGTAATATCAGTATTGAAATATTTTGTTAAAAATATGATATTTGATTTTCTCCGTATTGCCCAGTACTACTACATCCCTCTACTGTTGTTTGTTTACAGAGAAGTTGTGTTTAGCCACACAGATGGTATCTGTCACTTACGCCTACACTACCCATGCCATTTTCTTTAAAGGTGACAAAAGGGATAACCAATTGTTTTTCTGTTTATCAGAGGTGACATGACCAGTGGCGCAAGGGGGCGAGGAGGCCCTGTGTTGCCATAGCTAAATATACATCCCTGACAGCTCCATAATAGGTTCCAGGAAGTTCAGTCGAAAATAAAAACAAAGCAACATTTCTAGCTGATTGGCTTTGAAAGGCCGTTTTTCCTTGCTGAATGGGAAAAATGTGGACTTCAGCATTCCATGGCCGTGATGCCAGTCGGATTGGATAGGCGCAGCCTTGCGTGTGCAGAACGAGCTTGGTGTGAGGGAGACACATTGCACTGCAGAAACCAACTTTATGGGAAAGAATTTTTCTACATGTTTGAAAGAGCTAACAGCAACCAAAACAGAAATACCAGGAATATTTTGAGCTTTACACAGCTGTCAATTTTGGGTTCTACATTATTTTGAAATTGGCATGGAAGTCTTTCTCCCACTACAGTACACTGCCACCTTTTACTTTCTGTAGTTTAGGACATTGAAGCCCCCATTTTGTGGTTTGAAGCTAATCCTTCTTTGTACAGTAAGCCAAAATAATTGGAAACCATATTCTGTTAGATGTCTTGTCCCTTAAAAGTATTTTTTTAAATTTATTTTTCATTTTTTTATGATTTTCCAAATGTAATGCCTGATTGTGAAAGCACCATGCATGCAGGAGCAGTCGCACTAAGTTTTTCACTCAGTTTGTCACCACCAGGCTGAAGTAAAAGGAGACAATGAAGGCCCATTCCAGCCTGCTGTACACTGATCCTTCCTGCTCGTGAACATTATTTTGTGAGAGCAGACCACAAGACAATGTGTTTACGCCTTTGTCTCTTTTAGTACAAAATTTGGTCATGAAATCATAAAGATAATGCACTCCCTGGATCCCATCCCATTTGCTCAGCTGTCTGACATTAGCCCACAGTATCTTTTGAGGAGCCACTTACTGCAGCATGGTTTAGAATTACTGCACTCCTGGCAAACAGCCCCAGTACTAGACTCCAACACCCCTTTCGTTAATTATGTTTGTATTCCATTTTTTTCTCTTTTTGCCTCTCAGGTTTGGTTAAATTATGTGCTGAGAGATGTTTTATGACAAACAGCAAGCCCAAGGGAAGCACACTTAATATATCAGTGAAAGCGGGCTGCCATCTGAACAGCAGTGAAGTGGCCTCATTTTTTTCTCCTCTTCAACTACTCAGCCTCCTCCTCGAGTTGACATGCGGAGCAAAACAAGTAAGCTTGGATGTCTCAGAGTAGGAGGCTACAGTGTTAAAGTGGTATAAAGTGATTTACCACTTTTATCAGTCATTTAATTATTGAGTATATCATATTAAACTGAAACAAAAAAACCCCAACAAAATTCTTCTCCACAAGGACTGGCATGATTTGCTTGTCTCCTGTTTGTCTCCTGTTTCTATTTAATCACCATACTTAGCTTGTTTTATCAGTAGACAATAGGAAAAGGTTAAATTATACAATTATTGAGACTGTATATTTCCAAAAACAGTGCAGATCTAATGTCAGTCAGTCTTTCTGATTTTTATTTCAGCTGCATCACACTGCATAGAAATTGGTAAATACACTAATCGCTCTTCTTGTCTTACTCATAATAGTTTTATTCCAGTGAAGACCTTTGTGACCTTGCTCTGTGGAAGGGGATAGATTCAATAAACTTTACTTGCAAACTAAAATATATGTAGCATGTACAATAAAATAAATTCAAAAATGTTTTTTGAAGTGAACTCAAAGTAATACATTTAGCTGTCACAGCAGTGTTTCTCATACAATGATTTATGTGTGATGGCTGCACCAATTATTCTAGTTCTATATGCATTTTCGTTCAAAATTCTTGGGGAGTTGATAAACTATACATTTTCGGAATTGTAAGAACATGAGGATTATGAAAATTAATGTTTCCATTTTTTTTCAAAATCTCTGGTAGCCATTTTGGATTTTAAAAAGGGCGAGGTGAAAACATTTTGTTTTTCTTTCAAAAACTTGAGTTCTAAGCTTTGCAATTTTTTTTTAACTTTTGGTAGCTAAACACGTGTTATTTATTTTAAAAGTCACATAAACTAAAAAAATTACTTGGACATAATATAAATTAGAAGAAAGGTAAGTTACAAAGTTGCACATTTGTGCAACGAACACACAGATAAACAAAAGTTGCACGTATGCACAACAATAAATACAATAAATACACATATTACACATTCCCACATGTGCCCATACAAGCACAGTAAGGGGATGGACCACAGCATCAACATATATTGCACATCTCAAACTGATACCTTATTTAATATTCTAATAGAGGTAGGGACAAATGAATATTTAAATCTGTTAAGCTTGCAGATGGGGGCTCTGTATTGTTTGCCAGATGGTAACAGCAGTACAAAGATGCCATAAAGATGTATTATTTGATATATATATAGATTATATGATATCCCATGTTCAAGATGGCGCCGTGGATGACCGCCTTGGGACTTCGCTCTCTCCTATTTCTCCTGGTTGTTTTTTTAGCTTTTTGCTACCCCTGACAAATTGCTGCTGATCACTCATAAAAACTTGGACTTAAGCGCATCTGCCGCCCTGTCTTTCACCGAAACTTGTGCTCAGTGAACACATCCCAGACAGCGCATTAGTGCTGCTGGGATTCCAACTTTTCTGAGTGGACTGCATCACGGAGCTTGGGAAGGCAAGGCAAGGCAAGGGAAGGGAAGGGAGGCAGAACGTGCTTGCACACAAATGAAGGTTGATGTACAGATGTCACAGTGTTGAAGAAGTCATGTAGCCCTCACTTGGAGACTTTCATCATAAACTGTAAAGCGTTTTATTCACCGCAGGAGTTTTTCTGGTTTGTTCTGGTCGGTGTTTACATTTCACCTCAGGCATGTGTAACGGAGGCGTTTCAACACCTGGCTGACCAGGTGACAGACTTGGAGAAAAACCATCCAGACTCCCTGCTCATCATCCTAGGGGATTTTAACAGAGCAAACCGCTCTCACAAACTTCTCAGATACAAACAGCACATAAAATGCCCCACCAGGGACTCTAACAATGCTTATCACTCTGTCCCCCGTGCAGCTTTGGGGCTCTCTGATCACTGTCTTACCCCATCTCATCCCGACCTACAGGCAGAAATTGGTAAGGACTGTAAGGACGTGGACTGAGGAATCAAAGCTGGAGCTACAGGCCTGCTTTGACTGCACAGATTGGAGTGTTTTTGAAGCTGCAGCCACAGACCTAAACTCACGCGGCTGCGCCAAACCAAGGAGGAGGCCTATAGGAGCAAAGTTTGGGCCCTGTACAAGCAGGCCAGAAACAAGCTGACAAAAGAGCGAAGAGGGGCTACAGTGCGAAGCTAAAAAACAGCTTCTCAGTCAACCACCCTGCATCAGTTTGGAGAGGCCTGCAGGACTTCACCAACTACAGGAGACCGTCCCCCCTCCCTGTGGAAAACCTCCAACGAGCAGACGACCTAATCAGCTTCTACTGCAGGTTTGAAAAGGCCCTTTTCACACGTTCCAACTAGGGGTGGGTGATATGGCTGAGAAGTATATCCCGATATAGCTGGTTCATATTGATCGATCATGATAATTATTGATTTTTTTTTATAACCTATTTAAAATAAGGACCAGGAAAAAATAAATAAATTTAAACATTTATTTTAAACTCAATAGCTTTCTTCTGATTTCAATCACAGTCATTAGTTAAGGCACATGGAGGAAAATGTAATGCCAACACAACCATTAGAAAACACTCAAATAAATGAACATACACAAGATGGTATAAAAACTACTACTCGACTATTTCCTTGCTATCCATACTCATTCTTGCTACTCACTCCATGCTGTTTTCAGTGTTGCCAGATCTTGGGAGAGAAACAAGCAACCAGGACCAGCAACCAAAATTACTTTACTAGTGCAAGTACATTATATTTACTGCTCTTGAACTCTACTAAACCAACAAGTCGACCAAAAACGTGGAAAGAATAAATGAATGAATGAAAATAAAAGTAAAGAAGTTGCATGTAAGGAGCCATTTTACTTTTACTGACAGTGCTGGTATGCTGAACAAGATTTCATATTTCACACAGAATCTGAATCTGCACACTGCCTTTGAATCGTCCCCGTCTTGAAGTCGAATCTTTTAATCTTCTCTCTTTCTACAAATCTTTATTGTATTCTTTCCATATTTTGCCGACTTGTTAGCAAAATAGTTAAAGAACCTCCATTAATTGCGCAATTTAAATGTGAAAAGTCTCATTGACTAACCGTCACCTGTGTGTATGCGGAGAAAGAGAGGGGCGGAGGGAGCGGAGCTGTGGAAACATTGTGCAGTCCGACATACTATCATGCTTTTAAATAACTTATTAGATGGATATATATAGAGAAAGGTGATGTGTAGAGAGCAAGCCCAAATAAGCAACTACACTTTAGAAACAAGCCCAAAAAAACGCTATCATTTTATCGCCTATCACTAGTTCCTACCACACAAAGGGATTACCTGTACTCCCAGCTCCACCCTCCCCCTCGCCTCTAACCCCCCACCTGCACTAAAGGTCAGTGAAGGGGATGTGTGTTGGTTCTTCTAGAAACAGAAGACCAGGAAGGCTCCGCGACCTGATGGTGTGTCTCCCTCCTGCCTGAGAGTCTGCTCTGACCAGCTGGCCCCTAACTTCACTTGAATCTTCAACCGATTGCTGGAGCTGTGTGAAATACTCTGCTTCAAACGCTCCACCATCATCCTGGCCCCCAAGAAGCCCTCCGTCACAGGATTAAATGACTACAGGCCCGTCGCCCTGACATCTGTGGTCATGAAATCCTTGGAAAGACTGCTGCTGCGCCACCTGAAGGACATCACAGGCCTACCGGGCAAACAGGTTGGTGGATGATGCAGTCAACATGGGACTGCACTACATCCTACACCACCTCGACTTACGCAAGGATCCTGTTTGTGGACTTCAGCTCGGCTTTCAACACCATCATCCCTGAAATACTCCACAAGAAGCTCATCCAGTTCATGGTGCCCGCCTCCACCTGTCAGTGGATTACCAGCTTCTTGACTGACAGGAGGCAGAGTGAGGCTGGGGAGCATCACATCCAGCTCCTGGTCCATCAGCACTGGCGTCCCCCAGGGGTGTGTCCTCTCCCCACTGCTCTTCTCCTTGTATACTGACGACTGCACCTCAGGGGACCCTTCTGTGAAACTCCTGATATTTGCGGATGACACCACTGTCATCGGTCTAATCCTGGACTGTGATGAATCTGCATACAGACAGGAAGTGGAGCAGCTGGTCCTCTGGTGCGGTCAGAATGACCTAGAGCTGAACCTGCTCAAGCCTGTGGAGATCAATCAATCAGTTAATCAATTTTATTTATAAAGCCCAATATCACAAATCACAATTTGCCTCACAGGGCTTTACAGCATACGACATCCCTCTATCCTTTGGACCCTCACAGTGGATAAGGAAAAACTCTCCCAAAAAAAACCTTTAACGGGGAAAAAAAACGGTAGAAACCTCAGGAAGAGCAACTGAGGAGGGATCCCTCTTCCAGGACGGACAGACGTGCAGTAGATGTCGTACAGAACAGATCAACATAATAAATTAACAGTAATCCGTATGACACAATGAGACAGAAAGAGAGAGAGAGAGACAGAGAGAGATGCAGGACAGACGGTAATGACAGTAGCTTACAACAACATTAATGAAAGCAATAATATTATAATTAATAATAATATATTAATATCTGATGGTATACATGTGTGACAATAATCATATGTGTATATTAACAGTAGAAGTATGACTAATGATAACAGCAGCAGCAGGAGGCATCTGGCAGGACCATGGCAGCAACACAACCACACACGTCACACTATCCAGGCACCCCTGCAATATGAGTTAATCTGAGAGACAGTGAGTTAGAGAGTTAGTGACATCCAGAATGGCCGAGGTAGCAAGATGCAGTAATAGGACGAGAGAGGGAGAGAGAGAGAAGGTGCTTGGTGTATTATAGGGGGTTCTCTGGCAGACTAGGCCTAAGTCAGCCTAACTAGGGGCTGGTACAAGGCAAGCCTGAGCCAGCCCAAACTATGAGCTTTATCAAAGAGGAAAGTCTTAAGTCTAGTCTTAAATGTGGAGACGGTGTCTGCCTCCCGGACCGCAACAGGAAGATCACAGGAGAGGAGCCTGATAGCTGAAGGCTGATAGGCCTGATAACTGAAAGAATTATTTTCTTCGCATTATGTCCACAAGAGGGCAAACTAATACAAGGAAACATTGTATATGTCTTTGAAAACATTTACATACCTACACATCAAAACACATAAAACAATTATCTATAACATTACGTTATAAATGACCGTGGACCTCTCGCTCGCCCCTCCTCTCTGACCTGTCCGGCCACACCGCCTGCTTCCTTTTTGTTTTGGTGTCCATGTTAACCTATTGTGTCATCCACACTGGCTGCGCTGTGCCGCGCAGCTCCGTGGCCGGCTTGCGCCCTTCAGCGATTGTTTCAGTGTCTGGTCTATTTTCTGCGTGAGCCATGAGTAGGGCTGGCCTATAAAATGATAGAGATATCTAGGGCTGACCTTCGAATCCATATTTGGACATTCAAAGTTTCGGAGCTCAGATTGAATATAATACGAAGCATTCGATGACGGGGGGGGTGACTCCGCGGAGGTCCGCAGGGACTAAAAGCAGACGTCCGCTAGCCCTGTGCACGCAAAGCTCAGATTTTATGATCATGCGGACTCCGCTCCGTGCACCAGTGTCACTCAAAAGAATGCTTGACAAATATTTTTCACATCGCCATGACAGAAACGTGCAAGAATTGGGGGTAATGTAGTGTTTCACGGACATTTTTATTAACGCGGAAGTGCACTCAACACTCACGCTTATAGTGCGCCCGAGTTTGTGAGCACCTTAAATTAAAACTCTAGGCACACACTCTGCAATACAATCAAACAGATGCGCAACTCAGAGGATCAGAAGTGTCTCTGACACCAGACTCAGAGCGGCTCTGAGTGCGCTCGTGGCTCATTGACGGTGTTAGTGTTGCGTTTAAAGCCTCCCCGAAAAAAGCGGGAAAAAAGCGCCAAAGCTTCGAATTTTTTTTTCCACAATCGAATCACGTGCCATCGAACGAAGCTTCGAATTTTTTGGTCAGCCCTAGAGATATCTATCGCGATAGACAAGTGATCGATATCAATAGAGAATACGTTCGATAAATGTCTAATAAAACAGGAAGAAAATCCCGGTCCTGAACCGCAAAGCATTCTGGGGGATGCAGTTCCAGCGAGGGCTTCAGCCTCTCCCGGCACTCCCGGCCCAGTTAAGCAAGTTTGGTTACATGAACAAACTCACTCACTCTTCGCTTGTAACGTACGTAACGTTCCAATAATCTGTTGAGTTAGATGCACACTAGCAGTTTTAGGCTGACCAAACGTCCTCTTTTGCCCTGTGTTTGTTTGTTCATGACTGAGGAAAGGTTACATTTAAAATAAAAATGTTTGAATTTAACATGTTTTTCTCCTGGTCACTATTTCAAATAGGTTTTAAAAAATTCAATAATTATCAATATCGACTGATATGAAACACTTATATCGTGATACATTTTTCAGCCATATCGCCCAGCCCTAGCCACGAGTGAATGTGTCACGCCCGGTGACGGAGACAACAACTGGGAGCAGAACCGCTTGTCGACCAGCGTGGAGAAATGTGTGTCTGATGTGAACGGAAGTGCTCTGGCTCGCGCGAGAATTTCAGTGCGCTTCGCAGCACTTCTGCGGCAGTGTGGCCTATGCAGTGTGTTCAGTGCAGCGACCCAAGCCAATGCCGACTCGCAAAGAAGACAGCTGCGGTGGTGTGTTTTTTTTCCTCCACAATCGAATATCAATTTTCACATTCGAAGGTCCATTTTTTTTTTTTTTTTATTCAAATTTAGAATATTTGTTGACAGCCCTACTGTGGACATGGTTTCTTGGTACCACAATCTCTTGGGACCTGAAGTGGACCTCCCACATAGACATTGTGCGGAAAACTGCCCAGCAGAGGCTGTACTTCCTGCGACAGCTCAGGAAGCTCAACCTGCCCCAGGAACTGCTAATCATGTTCTACATTACAGCCATAATCCAGTCTATTATCTGCACATCCATCACCATCTGGTTTGGATCTGCCACCAAACTGGACAGGAACAGACTGAAATGGACAATCAGGTGTGCAAAGAGGGTTATTGGTACTGATCTTCCCTCCATTGAGGACCTGTACAGATCAAGGGTCAGAAAATGGGCAGGAAACATCACTGCAGACTCCTCACACCCCGGACACAATCTGTTTAAACTCCTCCCCTCAAGTAGGCACTACAAAGCACTATTCGCCAAAACCACCCGTCACAAAGACAGTTTCTTCCCCCAGGCTGTCGCTCTGATGAACTCCTAAACAGTCACAGAGTGGCAGGTCAAACAACACTGTATTCTTATACATTGTGTATATATATATATATTTTTTATAATTCTTTATAATTTTTTTTACATTTGATGTATCGTTGTATATTTTTTGTATTCTGTATATTGCACTTCTTGCCTAAATTTGAGTTCTTACAGTATGTCATTTCTGGTACAAGTCTACCGGAGTCAAATTCCTTGTATGTACACACGTACTTGGCAGATAAAGCTGATTCTGATTCTGATTCTGATGTTTAATTAAACAACATAAAAAATTCGAGCATCCATAATAAATAAACTGTAACAAATACAACAAAATTTTCTGTATGTGACAAGATGTCTCTAAATTTTGCCATCCCAGTAAAAGCTAACTATTTGTTAGGATTGTCTGTGAAATCCTAATCTTATTAATCATCCTCAGCATCACTGTCATCTGAATCCTGGTTTTCATATCTTGAGTCCTCGTCATTCTCACATTGTGTACTGCAAAGGCAAATGTCAGTGCATTGTATGTTTCTTTTTACAATAACATCTTTGTGTTAAACAGTCTCCTTTGCAGTGGCATTTCACCATTTCAATGATGGCCTGAGGAGCTGGGAGTTCATCAGTAGTAGTGGGTCTCAAATGACTTTCATCGTCCTTGTAGTAGCCATTTTTTAGAGTATCTAAATGTTCTTGCTGCTCAATGCTTGCCTGGTCCCAGACAAGTAGTCCCAGTCAAGCTTGCACATGTACCCTATCAATGTGCTGTTTCAAGGCACCCATCTGTTGGTGGTAGCTTGTCACTCTCTGCCATGTACTTGCATAAAATGTACTATAGCAGCTCTGGATTTGTTTTTGTTTGGATTCCTTTTGGACAGTAGTCAGCTCACACAAAGGTAGCCAAATGTTTTTGTTGTTCCTCTGTTACTTTGGAGTCATCTGAAAGCATCTGCAGAGCTTCTATATTTTCATCCTCAGCTTCAGGGAAGATCTTGAACCATGTTGCCTTTACTACTCTAGCACACCTTCCAGTATTGTCAGCACCAGAGATTGCATGGAGTGCAGGTAATGCTTTTGCCTTGTTTGGGCCTAGATTATCCCAGAATTGTTTGATCTGCAGAACACCTAATGTCGTGGAGATGTCAGTGGTCTTTGGCAACAAGTCATAGTTGGAGGGGGATTTTGGCTGTATTCCAAAGTCTTTGCTGCCAAGTTCTCAGTCAAGTCAGCTTTGGTTTTTTTTTCATGTGATAAGAATCTGCTCATGGTTATATGCTTGATACATGTCTCATCTCCGACTTGGTACTGGAAAGGATCCTTTCCCTGGCGTCTCATCTGCCTTGCTGTACTTTTCAAGGAATCAGGCATGTATGTGTCAAACACAAGAATGACCTCATCAAAGTTTTGTGTCAGGTTCATGAGTCTTCCATAGAAAACCTGGCTAAGCTCACGCACTGTAACCTTTTTTTTTTTTTTTTTTGTTATTTTTTAAAAGCTTCTGGATTATACCGTCCACAGCTGCAATCTTCTTGCCGTAACAGGCATCCTCACCCTCAATAGCTTCTAGATCTGGAAATGAGCTATTTTTTCCTGTTTGCTCAGATATCAGTTTCCAAAGGACATGTATGAGCTTTGATTTGTCACTGCATGTCAACAATGATCCCTTTACAGTGAAGAGTGCTCTTGGTGTCAGGGTGAAGTCATAGTTTCCAATTGCATCCTTCTGATCTATGTTTCGGTTTGACTTTGCCAGGACCATAAGCCTACCATAGATGTTTTGTTTCTTTCATGTCAGTGATGTTGTCACAAATCTTGATTGCATGTTTCTTGTTGCCAGATGTGAACATTTTTTTGTTTTGTCTCTTTATGGGTGCCTAGATACTGACATTTCCATTTATTTGCATTATTTGCGTAGTGCTTGGCCTTCCATAGCAAATGGATTACCATGCCTCAATATGGCAGCCTTGATTTTGATAACTGCCCCAAGATTTCGCTTAACTGCAGCTGGTGAGAACCCAGGGTGGTCAACAGTTCTGCTTTTTCCATTGCTGAACTGTGATGTAAACTCCCTTGCCAAGTTGGAAAGTTCAGGAGCTACTGTGAAGAAGCATTGTCTTGCACTGGGATTATTGGAGATTCCAATGAGGCCAGAGTGGACCTTCATGAGTTTGTTAAGTTGCTCACAGGCATGGTCTGTCCCAATAGATTCAAAGTAAATGTCATTTTTGGTCACAGATATGTTGCCATTTTCAAGTTCCTTCCATATGTTTGGATTACGGACTTCCAGTGCGTGCATGTCTGCAATGTAGCGTGGCTAAAGTCGAATGTATTTAGTCCTTTCCATTGCTAAGTAGAGCTTACTAAGAGCTTCTCCTGCTGCAAGATCAAGGTCTAGATCAGCATTATGGGATGTTGCTATAAAGAACAGTATGGTCTCCATACGGTGCAGATAGTTCATTAGCGACTTAAACATGGAATGCTTGAACTTTTCTGATTCCCAATCCTGCAGTTTTTTGACAAGGTCCTCTTGAGTCAAAAATTGTAACAAATTTGCATTGGCCTGCTTCACAGACTCGGCACCTGTGCTTGCACCCTGGACAGCATTCTCTATTGGTCCTGTTGTGTCAAGGCACAAACTTTTCAAGGAATTGCTCCAATGCCAGTTCATATAGAGCCATGTAGGAATAGATGTGTGCACACTAAGGATGCAACGGTCATCGGTAAAATATTGAACTGTTCAGTCCGCCCTGCATGGATCAGTAAGCCCTTATGGACCGCGGGTTTTTGGTTTTGCAATTAATTTTGCATTGATGCTTTACAGGCCACTGTGTGTGTGTATGTGTGTGTGTGTGTGTGTGTGTGTGTGTGTGTGTGTGTGTGTGTGTGTGCGCCTATCCACAGGCCGAGTCCTTGGATGTATAAAGGAGAATGGCTGAGTCAGCCTACTGCACAAAAGCCCTCCCCGTGAGTTAATGTCCAATCACTGTTGTGGCTCCACCCACTCACCCCCTCACACTGTTGTAACTGGAAAGTGACACTCACCCCACACAGAAAAGAAGCGGAAAAAACAAACCTAGAGAGCCATGGCAAAGGCAAGCAGAGGAGTTGAGAGACAAGTTTGAATCATTTCGGTTTAGCTGTTGAATAAAACGACAAGGAAGTGTAAACAGTTGACAGAAATTTCACTGCCTGCAAACGTTGATTGAAACATGTCTAGTGCCGCCCCGTACCTTGTTCTTTTACTAAACAAACTAAATAGCCTTATGTTATTTATCTTATTTACACAATGGCATGCCATTTCTGTTTCTACGTGGTCGCACGTTTACAATCCTCCTCTGCTCTCTGTATCGCACATGGCGGAGTTTGGACCCGATATGCACGCGCGCGCGTGCACACACACACACACACACACACACACACACACACACACACACACACACACACACACACACACACACACACACACGCACGCACACAGAAAATAAACAGATAATTTTGGGGAAAAAAATTGTTCTCTTTATGCACAAAACAAGTACTGAAACCATGGCCCAAAACTGAGGTACAGACCGTACTGTGGGCTACCTGTACCGTTGCACTGCTAGTGCACGCAGCGAATGCTTGTAGTGTGTGTATTTGAGGATCTGTCTGGTGGTGGCAGAACCATACAGATCAGCTTCAATCCAGGCATCATCTTTTCCTGAGTTTTCAATGGAAGAGCCAAGGCCTCTCCAGGCAGCCATGGCAGCATGCAGCTCACCAAGCCATGGCAGAATCATTCCTTTCAAGTCTGGCCTAGAATCAATCAACTTTCTCGTAAAGTGCCATGTCAAATATTATAACAGTTAGGTATTTGTTACTTACTGATAACTGCTTCAGTGCACAAGCCTGTGTCATAACAGTGAGCAAAGTTGACCATTTGTGAGCTACTTCTGGGAGTAAAGGTAGGCATCCAACTTGAGTCAAGCTTTTGCTCATGAACAGCAGTGAGTTATAGCCTGCCCAGCCAGGAATGTTACTGGAATTGCCATTCTTCAGCCTAGAAATAACCAAAGTGACCACCCATCCTGAATGTTTGAGCTGGTAGTTGCCATCCACGTCTTTGCTGTCAACATAGAACTTCCTCATTCTCTCATTAGCTCTCTTTGCTTTGGCTTATCACATGGCATTATGGTGGTATGATGTGGAATTACAGAGAAACTCTCTGAATTGGTTATATGTAGGGCCAGTGCTATTCGATCCCTAAGGGAATCAGCTTCCTGGTACACAGCAGTTACTGTCCTGTTTGTAGTACCTTTGCTATCTGCAGTGTCCTCAGTAAAATCTGCATAATCTGCTGCGAAAAAGACAAATGTGCCCTTTTTCAGGAATGGTGGCATGTACAACCCTTGGAACTGATTTGTGTTCCTAACCACAGCATTGGCAAGAGCTGTTTCCATCATCATAGTGCGGCTGTATGACACACAATAACCTTGAGCATTGAGGAGATTCACAAGTCTCTTATTTCTTGTGTAATGGTGCAGAGTCAGCGCCAATCCCACTGCTTGGGGGTTTTCTCGAGCATACTGTGATCAAAATCCTGTCTGTTCAGTTTTTAGTTGGTAGGTCACTTGTGTTTTTGACTTGAATCCAAACATTATGCTTTGACTAGTGTGAGGGCAACCCTATCTATTGTATGTGTTCGAACTTCAGTCTCCAGTTTGTCTGCAGGTCCTGCGGTAAGTGTATATAGTTCTATTGGTACATCCCCCATTGTGCTAGAAACTGCAAAGGAACATTGCAGGGACTCTTTTAACAATAGCTTCAATACTAGGGTAAACAAGCTGAGCAGTTCTGTAGAGTGTCTTCATATTATCAGTTTCATCAGAAATGATGGCTCTTTCGACCCTTTTGACCTTGCAGTTATCTGGACAAAAGAGAGCGCCTGGCTTTGTCCTGTTGCTTTGCCTGGTAATGCGGACAGTATTTTGTCTTTCAGCCACTGTCTTGTAAAAACAGGTTTGTGAGTTGTCAAAGCCTCTCGTCCCCCTAGCATGTTCACATAAGTATTATCAATGTCAGCCATTGAAAGATATGCACCACTTCTGGTTTGTACATCAATGATGTTCACCAGTTCAATGAAACTAGCGATTGGTGAGGGGCACCCACACTTTTCAGCTCCTTCACTTGTGCTGTCCTCTTTTCTCATAACATAAAATACATGTTTTCTCCAACAGTCTTTGTGATGGAATTGCATGGGTAGCAGGCCTTATTTTCAGCTCTTGGTTAGAGGATATAGACACAGCTGTTTTCAGAGTTTGACCTGCATTCTTGGTCCTACCTGCATAAAGCTGTTGATTGCCAGACATTTGACAAAAAAAAACATCAGTATTATCAGTAGTTGTGTTGCTGACCATGTAAATGTTGCTGATGCAGCTGCTGAGATTGATGGCTCACTTCTGTCAGAGTCTGATGGATGCCCCCTTTTCCTGGGGACATGTCTTGTAGTAGATAAGGAACATTGGTAGCGGTCTCTAGCACGCTGCATGTGAACTTAATTGGTGGCTTTTGAGTAACAATTTTTATGCCACTGACCATTATTGCTCATTAGATTTTCTGCTGTGCAATCTTGGAGCCTCCTATAAATGTGAGTAAATTCACCATCATTAAGTAATGCTTGCTCTTTGATTGCAGACAAAAAAGAATGGCAAGAATCCTGTGCCACCAAGTGGCCTGTCTCTTTTTTGCACAAAATGCAGTGCTTCCAGCTGATTGTTTTTGCTGGCTGTGGACCAAGTAGTAGCAATGCTGGTGTCGCCATGACCTACAAGCAAAATGGAATGATGATTAACTTTAACAGTTTATGAGAGGGAGAGAGAGTGATGTAAAGACGGGAGATTGTGTTACAGGGTTTTAAACTTTCTGTCACTTCAAATGGAGGAAACCCATCATGGTGTCATGTTAGCTATTTTATGGAAAATATAAGATTATGCCAGTTGAGTGCAAATAGTTAAATGTAGCCAAATAGTTAACTTAGCTAGCCAGTGAGTTCACAGCTGACAACTGATAAATTACTCCTTGTAACTAACATTAGGGAGGTATAATGTTAATCAGTGGTTAACGCTAGCTAGTCAGCTTGTCTTTGCTGTTGTTTTCTAAAGCCAGCTAAGCTAACACTCTCTAGCTAGGTGTTAAAGTGTAGTAATTAAACATACAGTAAGAATAAGAATAACTTTATTCATACCCAAGGGGAAATTCAATTATCTGTCAGCTCGTCTATTATATGTCAAAGAATTATAAAGCCTGATGGCTGTTGGTATATAGGATCTTCTGTATCTCTCTGTCCTGCATCAAAGAGAGAGGAGCCGTCTACCACAGTTTTTTTGGTCCATCAAGGTGTTGTGGAGTGGATGATCTGGGTTGTTCATGATGGCCTCGAACATCTTCAGTGTGCATCTCTCCACCACCTCCTCCAGTGTGTCCAACCTGACTCCAATCACAGAGCCAGCTCTTTTGACTAGTTTGTCCAGCCGCCTTGCATCTTTGTGTCTGATGCTTCCTCCCGAGCAGACTGCAGCATAAAACAACACACTTGCCACCACAGACTAATAAAAGATCTGCAGCATCTTACTACAGATGTTGAGAGATCTGAGCTTCCTCAAGAAAAAGAGGCGGCTCTACCCCATTTTGTAGAGAGTGTCTGTGTTTAGGGACCAGTCCAACTTATTATCCAGGTGACAGGTTCAGTAACAAGAACAGCATTATTTACCTGATATATGCAGGTACAGCATCAGACTCTGTCTTTAGTGAGTTGCAAATGGTCCCATTTGTTTCCTGGGCTTAAAAAATATGGAATTAGCCACTTAACTCAGAAGCTATGCTTGCGATGCTGGGCTTGCTGAATTCAAGTTGCTATATGTACATCCTCAGACTGTTGGCCATTTTCTGCTTTCTTGCTTCAACTTTGTTCTTTTTAAAACAGATATGACGTTATGCTCCTTTATAGATTATTACAATAAGCAAATTCTTTCCACCAAATTTGAATTTATCCATTTTTCCTACCCCTACTGTCCAATGTAAAAATAAATTCCCTTCTCTTGCTGACACCTCTTGTATCAATAGGTGACAAGGTATTCTAACAGTTTGACTGACGCAGGGCTATGTTCAATCCAGGCCTGTTGCCCATGAGTTTCCTGAAACTGTTTCTAGTATGGCAGACACGCAGGCCCACAGGGGAGTAATTTATGACATTTGTCGCCTTGGACTGCTAAGCCAGCCAGGGACATCTCCAACCACTCTGAGCTGGGCAATTCAGTGCCCCAGTGGGGATAAACCTGATAGGCTTTAATGTTGCCCCGCCATGGAGCCTGTGTGGCATCAGTCGTTAGAAAATGTCCCCTGTAAGCCTCTGTTGTTCGAAAGTCACCATGTGTTGCCATGGAGAGGACACCCTGTTGTATATGGAGAGCTTACATGACACTAAGGCTTACGCATGCGTGTCTTTTGTGGAAAGAGCTGGCATGAAATGTAAGTGACATAAAAAATCCAGAGCATTGGCCCTGTACTGTAACTTCTTTATATTAAGTGAATGGAGTCACATTTGTGAATGATTGATTGTGCTGTCTCAAAGGCCTCAGAGTACTGAACTGTATTGCTTTTTGTATCACGTTCTTTCTGAGGTGCCGTCTGCATCCCATAATTTCTGAGGAACTTTCTGAAACAGAAAATCTGACATGTCAGCCCACTTAACCCATCTATAAGCCAGGTGTGTTGAGTTGTGATATTTATTGATCATTCAAGATGATTAAAGCAGTTTAATAGTTTTGAACCAGGACCTTTGATATTTGGATTAAACAGCATGTGAACAACAAGGTGTGCCAAATTTAGTAGACTACAGTTTTTATTTCAATGTCAGGCACAGACAGACACATGTTAATTCAAAACTCCATATCTTAGGCTGCTTTGTAAATGTATGTATTTATTGATTGGGCTGGGATCAAGATCAGGGCAAAAAACACTAAGTCAAGACATCCCTACTTAAACAACTGGGGGGGAAACTGATATCATGGTTCCCCACGTGAACAATTGATCATGTTTCACCCCTCTCAGTGATGGCAGGCTATTTGATTGGGGATTTGGAACAGGTATAAACACCTGTATTTAGATGTGATCACAAGACACATCCTACTACCTAGTTCATTTGAGGCATACTAAGACTCCTGTACCCAGTTCTCATATGGACACCAATTGAACCAAATATATGTTTTTTTCCCCTGGCTTAGAATGAGTTGGAGGTGGTGTTGCAGCAAACAAAAAACGGTGTGCTGGTGAAGCGTGCCCTCCTTGGAGGTTTCTGTGTCTCTGCAGGTGCTAGAAGGGCCCTTGAAACCTAAATATCATCTGCAATTATGTGTTTGGCCTTCCTGCGCACAGCACTATCAAATATATTGCTGAGTTGTTTCTGTTAGTATTTTTACTTATTATGATGTCATTTCTTGGAGTATTTTCAAGTGCGTCCTATCCCTAAAATCTGCACAACCCAAGCTAAAGGGTTATGTAGTCAAAAAATCATAATAGTTGATAAAAGCATTGAAATCATTTCATTATTTCAAATATAAAAACTGCAAAAATCATTTAGGATTTTGCTAAAAGAGAAAGAAATCACCATACATTTTAATGAAAATCGAGTTTCTCCTTAGTGCTTGATTCGGCTATTTTTAATGAATTTATTTTTTTAATTCATTACTGGGGATAACAGATTTTGCACACAGCAACTTTCTTTCTGTGTTATATATATGTATGTGTGTGTATATATGTATATATATATATATATATGTATATATATATATATATATGTATATATATATACATATATATACATATATATATATATGTATGTATATATATGTATATATATATGTATATATATATATATATATATGTATATATATATCATGTATGTACCTTCTACAATAAGAGAATACCCCACACTTAGTACATTCAAAACTCATCTCAAAAACTGGCTTAAAACCAATCAACATTGTAATCATCGCTAATCTGTACAGTTATGTGGTGCGTGTCTGTAAGAGTGCAGACCTGCACCACATTACTTTTCAATTATTATACACTCATCCCTTTTGTATTTTGTGTCCTGAATGTTTTCTGCCTTGTCAAATTTGATTGTATTGTATGTTTGGTTTTCTTATACGGTACTGATTAGCAGAACCCCAGTGGCTTGGCCTATGCCAGGCGGCAGGAATGGACTGACCCAACTGGGCGAACAGATTTATTTATATAGTATACTACCTCATATTACGCACTTTAAATAGGCAACCATGCACTTCATTAACTGATACTGTAAATTGGTACTTTGCACTTAATAGACCCATTAGCTGCTATGTTTGAATGTGAAATCCCCTATTTTTTATTGTTGTTATTTCCTACTTAAATTGTGTATTTTTGTTACCTGCCAAGGGACTCCGAATGTGAAGTAGCGTTGCGCTAATTTCGGCGCATTTACACTGTTTTTACTGTTGTTCATTAATGTGCATTGGCCCTTTTAAATAAAATGAATAAATAAATGTTAAATGTTGCTGTTGTCCCTGGTTTTATGTGAAAAGAGGGAAAAATCGCCGGCCGCTAGGTGAATCAATACAATGGAAAATGCCATAGGCTTGTGCTGATAACGTTAGAATGTTTTATCTATTTAAAAAGTGTGTTTAGTACAGGACAGTTGTTTTGTCAATGAACTTTGTAAGTTGTAATGGAGCCAAATTTTGTGCTGTTACCTTTGTTAAATGTGGCCGTTGTCCTTGGTTTTATGTGAGAAGATGAGAAGATCGCTAGTTGCTAGGCTAATTTATACAATGTAAAATGCCATAGGCTTGTGCTAATAACATTAGCATGTTGTATTTGTGGGGAAAATGTTTCCAGATTAACACAAGTGTTTGTCTGTGAATGCTGTGAGTTGTAGTTAAGCCAATTTGTGTACTTGTGTTTGAAGTTGTCTCTAGTAAGCCATATTTAATGTTTGCTTTGGGTGTGTTTTGAATCAATTAAACTTTACAGCACATCACAGAAACCTCTGCTGCTGACCATTGTTTTGGAGATGTAACTGCAGAGTGACACAGACACACAACCGAACAAGTAAAAATGCCCACAACGGCAAGGGCGACATGTGTAGGGTACGTGCATAGGGTCTACGCACAACCATAAATCCCCTTTGAGAGTCATCCTCTCCCAGCATCAAAACTAGTTAAAGCGCCACCATTGATGGCACAGCTGGCTGTGATTGTAATGTTAAGAATATCAACCAGAGCTTTGAGATAGTTCAGTAGAATCCCTTCAAGGATTTCACTCTGGAGGATGCCCAGTTTTGGACCTCTTGATGGGCTTTGCTAGCCTGGAAATCCAGACCCAAATCTAGAAAGATTTAGGGTCTGGCTATGAGTAATGCAAATGGCCCAACTCGAGGGGCGGCACCAAGCATGCATTTGAAAATATCACTGCATGCAATTGGATAACACTGCAACCAATCAGAACAATACACGGGGTGACGTATCCAGAGCGCAACCAGCAGAGCTAACTGGTAGATTAGACTCTTGCCGTATCCGGTCGCCAAAACAGCAAAAACGTCCTTCTTGCAAAGGAAAGATTTGAGTGCTGTTTTCTGTTCCTCTTTTTGAGAAAAAGTCAAGTCTAACTCATTCATTGTAGCGGTCAAAGCCTTTTCAAACAACTGGTGTTCATCCGTAGCCATCTTGCAATTTTTACTGACTGATTCTGGACTTTGTCGTCGCAGCGCTGTCGTCATCTGTTTAGCTCGCCTCTGGCCCGCCTATATCAGATACACCAATGTGATTGGTGCAGCTTGGCTACAAGGGCATGGGTAATGAGCATCAGTACTGATTGCCAGAGTGACTCGCTGAGCAAATTCATATTGTGCTCTCGCGAGAACTCTGGATTTCCAGGGTAGGGGTTTGCATCAACTGTCTCATGAGAGTGGATCTGGTGGTGTACGGTTTATGTCCTGACTCCCATTTCAGTTTAGCAATGTATTGAAAGTGATATTATAATATGAAACCAGGTATCAACTAGGATATCTTCAGGGTAATACTGGGCTATCACCACAGAGCTATGAACATTTTCCCTCTGTGTCTCACAAATGCCTCAAATTCAAGTTTCAGCTGTCTGAAACTTAACTATGCAAGTTAACTGGTATTACTTCATTGAGTCACTCTGGTCTGCTATGGATGTTCTGCTAGTTGTTCCCAGCACTTTTATCATGTCAATCAGAGATGCATTTACAAATTGATATTATAATGAATCAGCAGTGGGAGGCTTCAAAGTCGAATGAAATTGCTTGAGCCAGTTTTTCTTTTTTTTTTTTTTTGCTTAGCAGGGTTGGCCTGCAACTCAGTAGATTACGATTGGATTTTTTGGGGGGCTGGTGATTCAAACACGTCTAGCAGCCACATCCACAGGACTTTTTTTTTGTGACAGCAACTTGGCAAAAGTTAGCATTTAACAAATCATCTTCTGATTTTCAGTAGTTCTACCAATAGTATAGTGTTATCAAATGCCGCTGGCCAATAAGAGCTGAGTGGGGAGGGTCTTAAAACAGCATGCACGCACGCGCGCACACACACACACACACACACACACAGGGTTTCAACACACACTACTTCCAAGCACATGTTGGTTAGGTGTCTGTTACAGCCTGATATCCAAGTGGGTGTTGGTGAATGTGCAACAGAAATGGACAATTTAACTGCGTTTGAATGATTAGCTTGTGTTAGCTTGACCGCCAGCTATGGGACACTGAGAGAAAACAGCATGCCTTGTGCGTTTTGTGCAACAGGTGGATGGGGTAGTCTACCCGTAGTGTAGGGAGAGAGAGCTAATGCCAAAGATGCATACAGCTGTTCCCCCCTCCCCCCTCTGGGTAGGTCAGATCACAACCTGGTGCACCTCAACCCCTGCTATGTACCACTGGTCAAGAGCCAGCCTGTGACCATGAGGACAGTGAGGAGATGGTCGGAGGAGGCTTATGAGACACTGCAGGGCTGTTTTGGGGTAACAGACTGGCAGGCACTCTGTGAGCCACATGGGGAGGATATCGACGGCCTCAGAGAATGCATCACAGACTACATCAGCTTCTGTGTGGACTCCACTGTCCCAGCCAGGACTGTCCATTGTTATCCAAATAACAAACCATGGGTAACAAAGGACATCAAATCCATCCTCAACTCAAAGAAGAGGGCCTTCAGAGGTGGTAACAGGGAGGAGGTGAGAAAAATACAGGGGGAGCTGAAGATGAAGATAAGTGAGGCTAAGGAGAGGTACAGCCGGAAGCTGGAGAGGAAACTCCAGCAAAACAACATGAGAGAGGTCTGGAGTGGAATGAGGACCATCACTGGCTTCAGGACCAACAACCACAGAGGAGTTGAAGGCAGCGTGGACAGAGCCAATGAACTGAATCTGTTTTTTTAACAGATCTGACACTGCTGGATCTGCCCATCCCCCCCGACTCTTCTGCTGTCTGTCTTGGTCAACCATCTCCCACTCCGCCCTCCTCCCACACTCCTCCCTCTCACACCTCAACACCCTCCTGCTTGACCCCCTCTCCTCCTCCTCACACCTCCTCCACCCGTGGCCAGGGTGCTCAAAGCCTGTGCCCACCAGCTATGTGGAGTACTTCAGCATGTCCTCAACATGAGCCTGAGTCTCCAGAGGGTCCCCTTGCTGTGGAAGACATCCTGCCTCGTTCCTGTGCCAAAGACGTTATGTCCCAGTGGCTCCAAGGACTACAGACCCGTGGCATTGACCTCCCACATCATGAAGACCCTGGAGAGACTTGTCTTGGAGCAGCTCCGGCACATGGTCAAGCCACTTTTGGACCCCCTCCAGTTCACCTATCAGCCCCGACTTGGAGTTGAGGAAGCCATCATCTACCTGCTCAACCGCGTCTACGTCCATTTGGATAATCCGGCAGGCACTGTGAGGGTCATGTTTTTTGACTTCTCTAGTGTGTTCAACACCATACGTCCAGCTCTACTGGATGCCCCCCTGGTGTCCTGAATTGTAGACTACTTGACTGGCAGACCACAGTATGTGCGCTTGCAACGCTGTGTGTCAGACAGAGTGGTCAGCAATACCGGGGCCCCACAGGGGACTGTCCTCTCTCCCTTCCTCTTCACCCTCTACACCACGGACTTCAGCTATTGCACTGAGACCTGCCATCTTCTGAAGTTTTCTGATGACTCTGCTATAGTTGAATGTATCACCAAGGGTGATGAGAATTAGTACAGGGCTGTTGTGGATAACTTTGTCACATGGTGTGAGCAGAACCATCTGCAGCTCAACGTGACAAAGACAAAGGAACTGGCTGTGGATCTGAGGAGGACCATGTTTTATATTCTAGTTTCTTCAAAATAGCCACCCTTTGCTCTGATTACTGCTTTGCACACTCTTGGCATTCTCTCGATGAGCTTCAAGAGGTAGTCACCTGAAATGGTTTCCACTTCACAGGTGTGCCTTATCAGGGTTAATTAGTGGAATTTCTTGCTTTATCAATGGGGTTGGGACCATCAGTTGTGTTGTGCAGAAGTCAGGTTAATACACTGCCGACAGCCCTATTGGACAACTGTTAAAATTCATATTATGGCAAGAACCAATCAGCTAACTAAAGAAAAACGAGTGGCCATCATTACTTTAAGAAATGAAGGTCAGTCAGTCCGGAAAATTGCAAAAACTTTAAATGTGTCCCCAAGTGGAGTCGCAAAAACCATCAAGCGCTACAACGAAACTGGCACACATGAGGACCGACCCAGGAAAGGAAGACCAAGAGTCACCTCTGCTTCTGAGGATAAGTTCATCCGAGTCACCAGCCTCAGAAATCGCAAATTAACAGCAGCTCAGATCAGAGACCAGATGAATGCCACACAGAGTTCTAGCAGCAGACCCATCTCTAGAACAACTGTTAAGAGGAGACTGCGCGAATCAGGCCTTCATGGTCAAATAGCTGCTAGGAAACCACTGCTAAGGAGAGGCAACAAGCACAAGAGATTTGTTTGGGCCACGAAACACAAGGAATGGACATTAGACCAGTGGAAATCTGTGCTTTGGTCTGATGAGTCCAAATTTGAGATGTTTGGTTCCAACCGCCGTGTCTTTGTGAGACGCAGAAAAGGTGAACGGATGGATTCCACATGCCTGGTTCCCACTGTGAAGCATGGAGGAGGAGGTGTGATGGTGTGGGGGTGTTTTTCTGGTGACACTGTTGGGGATTTATTCAAAATTGAAGGCACACTGAACCAGCATGGCTACCACAGCATCCTGCAGCGACATGCCATCCCATCCGGTTTGCGTTTAGTTGGACGATCATTTATTTTTCAACAGGACAATGACCCCAAACACACCTCCAGGCTGTGTAAGGGCTATTTGACCAAGAAGGAGAGTGATGGAGTGCTGCGGCAGATGACCTGGCCTCCACAATCACCGGACTTGAACCCAATCGAGATGGTTTGGGGTGAGCTGGACCGCAGAGTGAAGGCAAAGGAGCCAACAAGTGCTAAACACCTCTTGGAACTGCTTCAAGACTGTTGGAAAACCATTTCAGGTGACTACCTCTTGAAGCTCATCGAGAGAATGCCAAGAGTGTGCAAAGCAGTAATCAGAGCAAAGGGTGGCTATTTTGAAGAAACTAGAATATAAAACATGTTTTCAGTTATTTAACCTTTTTTTGTTAAGTACATAACTCCACATGTGTTCATTCATAGTTTTGATGCCTTCAGTGAGAATCTACAATGTAAATTGTCATGAAAATAAAGAAAATGCATTGAATGAGAAGGTGTGTCCAAACTTTTGGCCCGTACTGTATATATATATATATATATATATATATATATATATGTATATATGTATATGTATATGTATATATGTATATATGTATATATATATATATATATATATATGTATATATGTATATATATATATATGTGTGTATATATATATATATATATATATATATATATATATATGTATATGTGTATATGTATGTATATATATATATGTATATGTGTATATGTATGTATATATATATATGTATATGTGTATATGTATGTATATATATATATATGTATCTAATGTAATGTAATAATCTTGTTCAGCTTACAATGTGTATATATATATATATAAATGTGTAAAAACAAAAACAATTTTCATTTTTTTGTGACTTATTGCACTTTTTAGCAATTTCTTTCATTTGTATAGACATATGTCCACACATTTTATTAAAATTTGGGATTTAAAGGTTGTATTGATGTATAGCATATTGAAATACTCCAAAAAATGGCCCTACATCAGGTAAAATTGTAAAGATATGCTCTGGCGGACTTGTTCTATGGTCAGTCATAAAGGGTTAACAATGTTCAGCAAGCCAGCCAGCAAGAAGCAAAAATCCTTTCACAGTTTCTTCCAAACAAACTGTGTAAGTTGAGTAATGCTATTGCATGTAGATTATGTTTGCTAAATGATGACTAATTAATAGATGCCAACAGGGCGTGAAATTAACTTTTTACCTCATCTGCTGATGGCTAGTGACCTCCAGAAATTTACCGGCCAAACATATTTTTCACCAGCCAAACAAAAAACATTGTGCCTTGTTTGACTAAAAATAATTACCTTACGTTTTTCTTAGGAAAATCCAACTTTAGGAAAATCCAACCCTGTCCTCTGTGTCTCTTTGGCGTGCTTGCGGCAAAGGCTGCAGCTCATCGTGTTGGTGTGGGGGGGGTCGTAGGTCAGCCATGACCACGGCTGGCCAGCGTTGTGTAGTTTCCATTTTTCAGTAAAATGCCATGCGATATTTGTACTCCGTTTAACTGTCTGTTCTTCTTGTCCAAATCCAACATGTTCATCTTCAGTTTTCCTCTTCTGGCGGTGGCTTCACAGCAGAATTGTGTCACCACATCTTGTTCAGAAGTTACCATAGAATGCCCAGGGTTCCGGTAGCTGACGTCATGTGTTCCCAGCGCACGTACAATAAGCTGCGAGGGTCAAAATGGTCTGACACAGCTGGCAGAAATGGTCGAAGCACACAAAAAACCCCACATGCAATTAAAAGTTTTTCATTGGCCACTGGCGGGTGTATGTTTTTGTTTTACATGCCAAACTCATTTTTTACCCGCCATTGGCGCTTGGCGGGTGTTAATTTTACGCCCTGGATGCCAATATATCAAGTTAAGCTAATTAACAACAATACTAATGAGATTAATAAGAACTTGTTGCTTTGCACATATTTTTTAAAATCTTTATTACCACAATAGAAAGAGCAGGGTCAGGGAGGAGAAAGTGCACCAGAGGCCAGCAAGGATGATCATGCAGGGTCTTCACAGGTGAGAAGAGAATATAACTGGCTGAGAAAAAATATCTAGAGCGTAAAAGTGACTTTGCGATTACTTTCCGCATTTGGAGAGCTTTTTAAACGTCAAAAATGAAATGAAATGGCCTGGGTCTAGGCACTCTTAAACTTGCATAGTCTAGAAATATATCATGAAATGCTCTTTTGACTGCAATAATACACAAAATGTATTATTATTCCCAACATATTATTTTAGTTAGATCTTAATCAAAATACATTCAACCATTTCAACCATAAATTTTGCTTTAAATCCAAAATTGGACTTGTGTCTATAAAGTAACTCCCTATATGCCACATAGGCAAGTCCTAGTTTCTGGTTTTCACTAGTTCAGTCACTCTGAGCTGAATGCAGGTTCACCTGTGAAGGCCCTGCGAGTCAGGGTGGTTTTGAATGAATGTAGGTATTGTCCATCTCCAGAATGCTATCCCTAAACCCACCAGAATGCAGGAAATCACATCTACCACATCCCCAGACCCCCACTGTACCACCATTCTCTCTCTCTGTATGGTAATATGGTATTTTTATGTAAGGTATCTCCAGCAGGCGCCCCAGCCACGGTTTCAGTTTGGTTTCAGTAAGTGTTTTGTGTGTAAAGAGAACAATTTTTCGCCCCAAAATTATATCTTTATTTTGCTTGACTTTGCTATTGACATGCTCCTGTGTTGTGCTACAGCCTATTCAAGTGCGCGCTCACTGGGGCCAAACTCTGCCGTGGGCCACACAGAGAGCAGAGGAGGATTGTAAACGCGCACCGTGTAGAAACAGAAATGAGGCTATTTAGTTTGTTTAATAAAAGGACAAGGTATGGGGCGGGGCGCCCCCCCTAATATAATGGTAGGGGAAACACAAGACATGTTTCAAGCAACATTTGCAGACAATGAAATTTCTGTTAACTGTTTTCATTCCCTCGTCGTTTTATTCAACAGCGAAACCGAAATTATCCCACACCGGAGATTTGTATAAAGCCGGTGCGTCTTCAAACTTGTCTCTCAACTGCTCTGCTTGCCTTTGTCATGGCTCTCTATGTTTGTTTTTTCCGCTTCTTTTCTGTGTGAGGCGAGCTCCCGGCTCCAGTTACAACAGTGTGAGGGGGTGAGTTGGCAGAGCCACAACAGTGATTGGACATTAAGTCACTGGGAGGGCTTTTGTGCAGTAGGCTGACTTGGCCGTTCTCTTGATACATCCATGGACTCAGCCTGTGGACAGGCGCGCACACACACACACACACACACACACACACACACACACACACACACACACACACACACACACACACACACACACACACACACACACACACACACACTGGCCTGTAAAGCATCAATGCAAAAATTGCAAAACCAAAAACCTGTGGTCCATAAGGGCGTATTGATCCGTGCAGGGCAGACCAAACGGTTCAATATTTTACAGAGGACCGTTGCATCCCAACACCACATGTCCCCCATATTTTTCAACTGCTATCAGCCCAGTAATATTTATATCCCTACTTAAAATAGTGATAATCTGATGTGGTAAAATGTTTGAGAGATAAGAATGGGAAGCAGAAGTATAGAAATAAACATTAAACACTAACCATTTTAGTGGTGGATGACAAAGTCTATCTCATCAGAGATTTAAAGCTTTCTATAGCATTTTCTGTAGCTCTCTATGTGTTTGTGGATATAACCAGAATTAAAACCATATAACATCCATCACAAGTTTAATACTACAATTTGTCAAAAAAACTAATTTTATCGGGGACCCTCTCAAATGACCACCTGTGTGTCCTGTCGACTTACAGAATTGAAAACCTATCAAGACTTCTGAGTCATTGAATTAAATATTAAGAATATCACCAGTATCAGCCTTTGAAATCTACTGACATCAACATAAAAAGCACTTAAGGTAAATAGTTCTCTGTGATAGTGGAGTGTTTCCTGTGAAGGCTTTTCATTTAAACACAGTTTTTCAAACACACCAACTTTTTGCTCTTATTGTCCATGTGTAGAAGCCTGCAGAATGAAGTTGCGGTGTGAGCCTCTGTGGCAGTGGTGCATTGTGTTCTGTGTGAACATAGTATAGTTGGTCTGTACAGTGCATGGTTTCTGGAATCTTCTACCCCATGGGAATGCCATTAGTGGGGAGCTGAAGGAGTGCAGCAGGTGAAACAAATAAGAATGATAACTCCCCAATCCTCCACACACACATTCATACCACAGATTTGTCTCGTTGTTTGCTGCTTTGCCTCAGTCTTTTATCTCTCTCTCCACATCTGACATATTCTCACCTTCTTTCTCTCATCAGCTTCTATCTGTCCACATTCTGTTTTTCCTCCATGCCACCATGAGTGTTTTAGTGTTGTGCATTTTTATCTGGACTCATTTCAATTAAAAAAGCAACATAATGCACTAATTACTTATTTTTAAAAGTGCCCCTAAAATGTTGTAATTGCCCTTTTTAAGAGTGAGGCAAAAGCTGCTTGTCCTTTTCTTTGTCTAGTTCTGTGACATGGATCTCTATGCTGGTATCTGGTGGTCACGTCAGCCAAAATGACAATATTCTGTGCATATGCGTGAGTTATTGTCATTGCATTCAGTTTTTCTTGAGAAGCTACCCTTTAGTTGCTTTACTACCTCACCAAACTTCTCTGGCTCTCCATTCCTTATTCTTTCCCACAATTGTGGATAGCGGTACTCATCAAGAAGGGTGTGAAATCTAGTCCAAGCCGGAGCATGTGTGCTGCTTTATCCTGCCAAATGGATGGCATCTGCAGCTTAACCCTATACTGTACCCAACCTCGAGCCCTCCAAACCTCATTACCCCAAGTGTGTGCTCCCTCCTTCCCTCCCTCCTTCTGCCTTCCCTATCCCGTCCTCATCCCCCTTCTTCTCTTCTGCCTTACATCTTAACCAAGACACATGCTGACATTGGCAAGGGTACATGGTTAAAGGATGGGATGGAAATTGTGCGTCTTGCTCTCCACTGTTTGTTTTTCTTGAAATAGAGGTGATAATACGAGCCTGCCTCATCTGAAGGGCACGTCGCTGTGACTATACAAGCAAACACTTATGCATCATATGAAATGGAATGATTTGGACTAAATGGCTGCATTTATGCCAAGGAAGGTCATCTGAAGAAACATTTGAAGAGTTTATGTTTTGTCAGCTCCAAGGAAGGACAACGATATTTATCAATTAAAGATCATTTCCAGTGAGAACTGTTACTTTACATGAAATATACTGATGAATTTCTTCTTTGAGCTCACAGTGCCACCACACCAATAGACAGCTTCTATCCCAGAGCTGTGGCCTCCACCATAAAATACAGGGTCAAACATACACTATCACTGCTGCTGCTATACTTGTTGTAGCAGGCTGTGGAACACATTAAGTGGATGCTGGGGCTCGGCCAGCTCCCTGCCAAAGTAATGTGGCCTCTGTGCGAAGTATGCAGCATAGAAAATACATTTTATGTTCAGGAAAACAGGTGCAAAGCAGCACAGTGGCTGACAGACTCTGGCCCAGTCAAGGTTTAGTGATGAAGTCATGCTGTTTGAATGCACCTACTGTATTTTTATTGGCTCTCCATTTTTCAAGGGTGAAACACAATGCTGTTGAAAGGAAGTGTCCTGTATTTTGGTCAAATTGCCGATTCTTAGCCAAGACGTATAGAAATCCAAGGTCTGCATGCTATTTCAGAGGCTTTCTCCTGTGACAGGAAGGGGGCGGCATCCATTGAGATAGTTTAGATTTTTTAAGTGGCACTGTATGTGGTACTTATCAATAGTCCATGTATTACATAAAGTAGATGGCAGTTGGCACGTCCCAATTTTGGAGAATGAGACAGGGATACAGCCAAGAAAGCTAAGCAACATGCTGCTGTGGAAGCAGCACAACATATTTTAGCCACCAAAAAATCCATATCAGATTAAGAATATGTTATATTTAGAATATTTTCACTGCTTTACCTTGCTGTTAGACAGCCCTTTCAGACAAGGAACTGAAACTGTTACATCTGTAGCTGGGATTTATACTTCTGCGTCAAATCACCACCGTACCTATGGCGTATGCTCTGCATTGTCAAAAAATATTTGGCGCCAGTGTGGCTAATCAACATTGTTAGGACGACTCAGAAAAGTATGAAACATCATAAAAAGCCAGAAGTACACTAAAATAAAATACATTTTATTTTAGAAATAGCCTATCGTAATAATAGTTTGTTTTTGAAACTGTACTTATTCCACATATTTGCCACTTTTGTCTAAGCAGAGAGTGAGAGAGATAAGCAGACAGTCAGACAGAGACTTAGTTCTACGTATAATTAGAAAAGAGCAGAGCAACAGAATTACTTGTTGACGGATGCAGAGTATTGGAGAAGGAGAAAGAGAGAGTGAGACCCCTGCAGCTTGTTCAAAAGTGGAATTTCTGTTACTACAGAAAGAGTAACGAATCAACAAAAGGTACCGCTGGGCATGGTACCGGTTCATATGTGAACTGTACCCAACCCTCCCCTTCAAACATACGCACACATACTCCCTCTTACCTAAACAAGGGAGTCATGTCTCCACAGACAGGAGCTCCAGTTTGTCTTAATGATCAGCATGAAGTTCAAAGGGCAGTGTGAACAGAGCCCTTTAGGTCAGAGGTTGCCACCAGTGCTGTCTGTTTGTTTGGTCTTCAGCAGTGTCATCGTTAATATCATTTGTGGCAAACAAAGCAAGGAGGACTGGTAGTGAAAGATGATGGAGAGGCAGAACACACATACTTATCCTCACTATGACAGAGTGCTATTTTTTGTTTCAAATGTTTTTATTGTGAAGCCGCTTTCAAATGTACAAAGTACAAACTGTGTTCATATGCTTCTTATCCAAATGAAAAAATAGAGGTAGGAAAACAGTGCTGCCGTACCGCACCATCACTCTCGATAACAACAAAGAAAACATGAGAAAAATAAAAATAAAATATAAAATAAAATAATAATCAAATCATTTAAAAAAATGAGCACACACACAAATAATCCCTCACAGGGCTGCCAGGGTCCTGTGTGTCCTGCTAGGTGGGAAACCAGAGGATGCCAGATCTTATTAAAATCTTCCAACTTATTATTGATTGCAAATTGGATTCTTTCAAGGTGAACCGTGTCCATTAGGTTTGTGATCCACTTTTTCAGTGTTGGGGTTTCTTTATCCTTCCAAAATAGTAGAACTAATTTTTTTGCAATAATAAGTCCATATGCTACGAATTGTGGTTGAGGAGGCCTTAGCTTCTTTATGTCCTTGGATGATCCAAAAATTATCGAAATTTGATCTGGGTTTATCTTGACTGCAAGTATTTTGGACATCCAGGTGAATATGTCAGTCCAGAGTCCCTGTAATTTTGTACAGAGAGCATAACTGTGCAGCAGATTCCCTTATTCCAAACTGCATTTGTCACACAGCGGGGAGACTTCTGGGAAGATTCTGGGAAGCTTTTCCTTGGAATGGTGTAATCTATGTATAATCTTAAATTGGACGAGACAGTGACGTGCACAGGTGTGGATGTATGCTAGGCTCTCTTCCCAAATGTCATCTTGGATCTGTGTGCCCAATTCTTTTTCCCACTCACTTTTGCATTTGTCGTTGGACAGCTTATATGTTGTAGCGCATTATGTAAACGGGATATCACATGGTCAGATCCCAAGATGCCTTCTAAACAACCGTCCAGCCTGTCAGGCTCAGCATTTTCAAACTGGTTAAGATGTGTTTTTACATAACTTCTGACTTGCAAGAATCTAAAGAAGTCATTCTTTGGCATTCCAAATTTCTGTTGGAGCTGGTGGAAGGATGCAAATGATCCATTGATGTACAGATCCCCAATATTACGTATGCCAGACTCTCCATGTATTAAAGGTTCCATCTAGGGTGGAGGGAACAAAGGAAGGGTTTGCTGATATTGGTAGATTGAATGAAAGTTTTCTAAGATTTAAGTGTTTTGATATTTGTTTCCAAATTCTTATTGTGCTATGTATTACGGGGTTGTTCTTGTAATATGTTTTGTTAAAACAAGTTGGGCATAGCGCCACTGCACCCATGGAAAACAGCAAGCAATCTTCCCTCTCCATCTCCATCCCACAAGGAAGTAAAGCAGTATCATCTAGCTATTTGCCAATTGAACGTATTCCTGTGGCCCAGTAATAATTAAAAAACTTAGGCAGGGCGAGTCCTCCTTGTGTTTTGTGTTTGCATAGATGGTCTTTCTTTATTCTGTGGAATTTATAGTTCCATATGAATAGGAGAATTAGTGAATCTAATTTTTTAAAGAAGGATTTGGAAAGAAGAAGTGGTATGTTTTGGACAAGATAGAGGAATTGTGAAAAAAAAATAATTTTGACAACATTCACTCTCTCCAGAATTGAATGCTGTTTTTAAGTTTTTCTGGCAGAGGAAAGAAGTTTGCATCATACAATGAGTTATAGTTTCTGGTAATCACAATTCCAAGATTAGTAAATTTTTCTGGAGTGATTTTAAAGGGTAGAGTTTGCTGATTGCTGATTAGATTTTGGTGGTCATAAGCTAAAGGTCAAGGTTACTGTGATCTTTAAGTTTGAGTTTATTAATAAAGAGTGAAAATTCAATGTTTTCACTCTTGCTTGTCAGTTACACACAGGTCTGAAAGACACACATGCACAAACAGGACCTATACATGCACAAAGCAGTTTGGGGGTTCGGTGCCTTGCTCAGGGGCACCCCGGCAGTGCCCAGGAGGTGAACCGGCACCTCTCCAGCCACAAGTCCACGCTCCATTTAGTCCACTTGTCTGTCTCATTCTTGTGAACACCATATCTCAAGAACACCTCGAGTGAATTTCTACAAATTTGGCACAAACTATACTTGGACTTTAGAATGAACTGAAATGAATTTAGTGGTTGAAGATCAAAGGTCAAGGTCACTGTGACCTCACAAAACATGATTTGGACTATAACTAAAAAATTCCCACGATAATTATGTTCCCATGTTAATTATTAACAAAACATCACACAAATATCTAATAGGATAAAAATGATGAAGTGATGATTTTATATCCAAAAGGTCAAAAGCCACCTTTACTGTTACATCCCAATTTCAACACTTTTTGTGTCATTATTCAACATCATATCTCAGGAACAGAAGGGGAGACATTTGGCCAGATACTGAATTGGTGACATTAATTTTTAAAGTGTGCTGATTGTATAGGTCTTCTGTGCTGTTGGGGGGAAGATGTGTGTGAAGCATCCATATTTTCACAGACATGGATGGAAACTTTAAGAGAAACTTGATGGGTGCACAGAGGCATACAACCACGGGGAAGTAATTCTAGTTAGCTCCTATGCTAACAACAAGCCGTATTATGCTAGCAGTAGAGCCACTTGTAGCATGCTGTCTTGCAGCAGTCCAACAACACCCTAAATTCCATTTTTTTATGAAGGAAAGTTGATTTAATATAGAAGAACAGACTAACTCATTTAATGTAGTCAATAATTTTATTTAAATTTAGGGTGTTGTTTGAGGATATTTTATTTTGTTTTTAAAACATGCTGACATCATAGAATATGATGACATTTGAAGCCTCACCTGAAAACCTCAGTAGAACCATGGCATTAGGTGCAACCTCACTAGCAGCTGTTACACTTGATACTTATCTGAAGAAGCAATGTATAGAAGTGTTTTGATTGGCTTAGTGATTGATAAGGCTTTATGAGCTTGTAAGTGCTTGTAAGGCTGCTTCTTCCTCCTTGGACAGTCCAGTAACAATCCAGTGCTCTTGTAAATACAAATGCAAACTATATTCCATGTAGCCCTTGAGGAAATGCTCACCAGCAGTGCCCACCACAACCATCCTTCCAAGCATTTTAGGAAAGTTTTAATTTCTCTGGGGCTTTCAAATTGCCTGTTTAGGTTGCACAGAGGCATTGTTCCAAGCATCTATAAAATACCACTGTGGTTCAATGAAATGACCATATAGAGCTCCATAGCATTGGTTCATCCTAATTGCCCCCTTCAACAAGTGTCAAATTCATTCAGGAGAATACAGGGACAGAGGGCAGGAGAGAAGAATGAATGAAGCAAGGGTGGGGGCCGAGGGCTAAGGAGAGCTGACATTCATCAAACTTCTCCCGACAGATGGATAAGAATACTGTCGTGCAAGACTTTGTTCAGCAGATGAACAGCAGAATTCTCCCTGGATTTCATTTAGCCTTGCTGGTCTTGTTAAAGCATTGCCTCTATCCTCAGCATTGCAACCAAGGACCCTGACTCTTAATTTTAGCAGCTGAGGAGGTCCAGATCAATAACCATCAGTGTTTGGTTTTGGGCCGCTGCGTCGGTCAAAAGAGGGGATTCATCCCTCCCTCAACTGCTGCTCTCCCTCATTCTGCCCCTGTTGTACCTTTCTAGAAGGTGTCATTTTGTTTTGTCCATTTTCACCTAAAGCTTATCAACAGTCAGTGCCAGAGTTGAGATTTGTGTGCATATGCCACACACAGAGGTGTATACTGCAGGGATGTCTCAGAGCTGTAACACCTGGACAAGGTTGCTTCTTAACAGATTTCTTCTTTCCTCAGCTGCTATGTGCAAGGAGATGCATTGATTTTATATCTGTCAGAACCACTATTAAATATTTGTCCACAAATCATATATGCTTTCTCTGTGATTGTTTATGCTTGTGTGCCGGCGATAGCTGTAGCCAGAGGCATTGTGTTTTGGGGTGTCCTTCCATCCGCCTGTCCGTCTGTCCATCTGTCCATCTGTTTGTCCCTTGTGAATGTAATATCTCAGAACGCCTTGAATATATTTCTTCAATTTTGCACAGATATTCTCTCAAGTAAGAACTGATTCGATTTTGGGGGTCAAAGGTCAAGGTAGTTGTGGCCTCATCTGTCTCATTCTCATGAGTCAAGAATGCTTTGAGGATTTTTTTTTTTATATATTTTGGCACAAACGTTCACTTGGACTCATCAACTCTTTTTTTCATCAACTGCAAACCTTTTTACTACCCCCGTGAGTTTGCTTCATTCATTCTGGTCAGTGTTTACATCCCACCGCAGGCCAACGTGCAGGAGGTAGGCTACAGCGCACGCTTGCTGACCAGATAGGCTACTGTGTGTGGAGTGGACTCCTTAGTTATTGTCCTTGGCGACTTTAACAAAGGTAACCTCACCCATGAATTCCCCAAATACAAACAGTTTATAAAACGTCCGACCAGAGAGAAGAATATCCTGGATCACTGTTACACAGCTGTTAACAACACCTATCACGCTGTCGCTGCGCTGCACTGGGCCACTCTGACCACAACACCGGCCACCTGATTCCCTCATACAGGCAGAAGTTAAAGCTCTGTAAACCTGTTGTGAGGTCATCTAAGAAGTGGATGAGTACACAGAGGCTGTGACATCATACATCAGCTTCTGCGAGGACTGCTGTATATACCATCACGCACTACGATGAGGTATAATGGAGTTAAATGAAATGAAGTTAAATGAAATGAAGTTTTATATTAATCTCTCTCTCCCTCTCTCTCTCTCTCTCTCTCTCTCTCTCTCTCTCTCTCTCTCTCTCTCTCTCTCTCTCTCTCTCTCTCTCTCTGTCTCGCTCTCTTTTGTTTACTTTGGCCAGTAAAACTCTGAACTACTGGCCCGGGGGGCCAGTGGGGAAAAAATGTTATGTTGAACACTGAAGTGATGTTCATAAATAATCAACGTATTATATGCAAAGGGAATCACACCGAAAACTAATTAATTAGATTTCACTGTGAAGAAACCACTAACAATCCCCAAAGAAGTCATCCAGTGTTGTTTCTCTCTTGGATTTGACAAGTAAGAAAATGTTTAACATTTCCCAATATATATATATTTTTTGATCATTTATGAAAAATTTTTGTATTAAGAACATTTTTACACTTTTTTGGCCATTACTCAACGTCAAATCTCAGGAACAAAAGGGGAGACATTTGGTCATATACTGAATTTATGACTGTGCTGATTGTATAGATCACCTGTGCTTCTGGGGGGAAGATGTGTGTGAAGCAAGAAATTTGACTGGGTCTTGATTTTAATATACTGAACTTTAATATACTATACTATACTAAACTATACAGAGTTTTCCAAAATCGTGATTGTGATTAATATTTAACTGTGCAGCACTATGTATAGTATAGTAACACTTTCGAATGTTTTAGTGCCATCTTGGCACGCTGAACTTCAATCTCAGACAGATACATTGCACTCAACTTCACCACACCACAGACTGTCTGGGTTGTAATGTCAGCTGCTGTTGGGAGATTGTGAATGCCACGCCAGGGACAGTTGTGAAGACGGCCTGTTTGTACAACTCTGAAGGCTGCTAAGAAAACCCTGCAAAGATCTTTGGAGCCTCCACATTAAAATGTTTATGTGTTTTGAATCTAGGTGGCCTGGTTGGATGTAGATATTGTTTGTGTTTAATTTCTTGATCCTCCTTGCGCAGTCTCTTTTTCTACTGTTGTCTGGACAATAAGGTCTGCAGCTCAGATTCATCTCCTGCTGTTGCTTCCTGTGTTCTAAGCCTTTTCTGCTCCAGTACCAATAGATGTGCATGTGTTAAAGATGGCTTCTGTTTTGTGGTGAGCTGCCCCATCCTGAGGTGCTCTCCTGGGGACAAAGGTTCACCCCCGCTCTCATCTCTCTTGTTGCTGGGGTCATTTGGAGAGGTAATTCACACATGGCTGGATACTCTCACTATAGCTCCAGCATGGTAAAGGTAGATAGGATTAGGCTCATTGTGAATCGTAATGGGCTCATTTCACAAACCTCTTTTTTTTTTTTTTTTTTTTTTACCAATTAAGCTGAACTTGAGGTGGACTTGTATGCGCTCTAATATCAGGTCTTGTACCCAGCACACCCAGCCCTTAGATGGCAATGTGAACGCCTGGGTGAGCCAGTTTAATCCTGCGTTTTTATTTATTTTTTTATTTTGGTCAATGTCGGCCAGAGGTTAACCTGGTGATAGAATGATTGCCTCACTAAGGCTGCAGCTGTCATTATTTATTTCACTTCACTCCACAAGCCCCGGAGATTGAGTTGAAGTACAGAGCCTGTATTTAGACTTTATTTAAGAAGATTGGCGGTGGCCACCGACAGACTGCTTCAGTCAGCCCTGTGTTCACCGATGGCCAGCTGGATCAATACAATACAATTGAGTTTTCCAATCTGTGGTCTTTGGGAACGCAGCCACAGCACTTACAGGGCGATCGCCTCTGATGAAGTCTTCATCAGGATCTATTGACAGATTCATTTGAGCACCCTTCTTCCACCCTTACTACACTGTAAAATAATGGGACACAAAAACTGTCTTCAAAAAGTTTTCTGGCAGCTGATGGACAGGTTGAACCAACAGAGCAAGTTAACAAACCATTTTTATTTAGCTAAATCCACAAGTTTATGTTCCTCTTATTGCCTTCAAAGGGAAAAGTGTTTATTTTTGCTCTGCTTCAAAACTGCTTTAAGCTTTCACATTTAACAATAACCAAATAAAACACAAGATAAACAAACATTCAGTAAAGCAGTGAGCAAGAGACTTCCTTTTAAAAGCAAAGCCTTTGAATGACCTGGCAACCCATGATGGAACTATGTAAATTTCCAAATCATTTCATATTTAATTTCTAAACAAGCTCCAGGGGTCTTGGATTCCACTAACCAATGCACAGTGGTCACATGCACTTTTGGAAAATGGTTGGACACTTTCCTAAGCGCTTTTAAGGTCCAGGTTGTTTTTTACTTGTCTTGAGTGGAGCTGCTCTTGAGAAAGCCATAATCCTCTCGGTATTGCTGTGGCAAGCACTCCTCTGGCACATTTCACAGCGGCATGCGTGACTCCACTAATTTTCCTCCATTGTTGTTTTACCTGTTTTTTATTTTTGCTTCCCCCTCTTGACCCCCTTTCTGAATTCTCCAGAGAAAGAAAGAGACTTTTGAAGTCAGGGTTGGTTGGCCAAAGCTAATTTCCCAGAGTGAAATGCCCAGCGAAGCTCCCTCTCTGGGAACTAATTACAGAGGAAGATCTGTTGCATCTTTAACTGCAGCTGGATTTAATCAATTGTAAGAATTACTTGGTGTGACTTACTGACATGAATACTTAGGGCTGGGTGATATGGTTGAAAATGTTACCACGATAAAAATTTGATATCATTTGATACCAGTGATTATCTAAAACACTCAAAATCAATATTTCTTTCAATTTAAGAGGTGATTTTTTTTCTCCTGAGTGAAAGTTGAAGATAACAGACATCTAGTTTAATTGTGGTTTAAACTATTATTTTTTGTCAGGACACTTGCCAAACAGAAGGACATTTCACAAATCTGAAGAAGATTGAAAACAATTCTAATCAAAATAATGTCAATAAATAACAACGGAATGGACAATGGAAACAGAATAAATAGACCAAAAAAAAAAAAAAAAAAAAAAGCCACTGTGTCATTTCTGCAGTTCTCGGTCAAAACAATAACAACAGACCGACCTTGATGACATTCTGAAGTAGCATTGGGTCATTCATTGCCGTCGAAAATCTGTCATGACTATGGCAGAAGTCATGTTTATTGACAAGGAAATTTATGAAAGTTTTATTCATGTCACATCACATTCAGTCATGTTATGTCATATGATTCTGATAAAATAGTCGGTTAGTCAGTCATGCTAACATGCTAACTTGTCATTAGTATTAGATAAGTTTACTATACAGCTACTGTAGCTAATGTCATGTAGTAAATTCAATCGTGAGGTAGCATAGCGCTGTTACCTGTGGTCAAAGCAGTCATACTAAAAATAACTTTATGAACGTGTTGAATTTTGTTGTAACGTTGCGTTATCCTGTGCATTAGTGGCCAGTCTTTTTGTTGTCTTCTTCTTATTCTCCATTCCACCTCAATCCTGACATCCCAAATAACTACAGACCCATCTCCAACCTCCCTTTTTCTATCAAAACATCTGGAATGTGCTGTTGCTTCACAACTCAAAGCCCACCTCTCTGTCAATAACCTCTATGAATCATTCCAGTCCGGTTTCCGTTTCCACCACAGCACTGAATCAGCCCTCCTCAAAGTCACAAACGACCTTCTCCTCTCCTCTGATGCCGGCAATCTCAACATACTCATGTTACTTGATCCGAGTGCAGCATTCGACACCATCAACCATTCCATCCCTCTCTCCCGCCTTGAAACCACTCTTAACATCACCGGCACTGCTCTCTCCTGGCTCAAATCCTACCTCTCTTACAGACACCAGTTTATCAGCATAAACAACAGCAAATCCCCCACTGCACCCCTCTGCCAAGGTGTTCCCCAAAGTTCAGTTCTTGGCCCCCTCCTCTTCATCCTGTATATTTTTCCCCTTGGTCACAGAATCCATCGTCATGGACTTCAGTTTCACTGCTTTGCCGATAACATTCAGGTCCACATCTCCACCAAAGCCATCACTCCTGTCACTCACTCTACCTTCACCAGCTGCATCACTGAAATAAAACTTAAATAAACAACCTGGGATCAGCTTGGGTGTGCTGTTCATGCCAGAATTACCAACACAACCACGCTGGCTGACTTGTGACAAATGCTGGTTGAAGAATGGGATGCCATCCCACAACAGTGTGTGACCAGGCTGGTGACCAGCATGATGAGGAGGTGCCAGGCTGTTGTGGCTGTGTATGGTTCTTCAACTGAGGCTCCTGTTTGTTAAATGAATAAATTGTTAAATTGACAATGTCTTGTTTCTTCAGACTTCAATTATCCAATCCACCAAACAACACCAAACAAGAGTCAACAGCAAAAAAAAAAAAAAAAAGCTGCTTGGCATTGGCAGAGAAGATTTGGCAGATTTTTCATTGCCGCAACCCACATACTCAGCTCTGCTGCTCATCCCACAAATGCATGTTCCTTACAAATGTGGCACCATTTAAAAGGGAAATAAACTGCCTTTCTAATGATATAAGATTTATTGCCAAGAAGCATTGTTACAACAAAGAGATAATCTACCAAACACAAATTCCCTTACTTTTTGTGCTTAGTTTATAAATACTTCTCTTGTTTTTGCGTGTTCCCCATAGAACAGTTCAGGACAAAAGTGTGTTAAATAGTTTATTTGGTAATCTCATGATTTTCATGACTGACTGTTGTGTGTGTTTTTCTTCTTTTTCAGAGCTGTCAGATGTTGAACCCAATGTTTTTCTTAGGCCCTTCCTAGAAGTTGTCCGCTCTGAGGACACCACTGGACCAATAACAGGCCTTGCCCTTACTTCTGTCAACAAGTTCCTTTCTTTTGGCATTATAGGTAAGAATTCTTAAAAAAAACAATCAAACACATTGTTAATGTTAAGTTGTGTATGTTTTCAAAAACTCATGGCCCTGTAACTTTTTTACTGGTGAACTTGATGAACTGTTTGCGGAGTTTTGACAATCATCTTTAAAGATATGTACCTACAGTACCAGTCAAAAGCTTGAGACACTTGCCAAACGTGAAAATGAACATGGTTCAGGTTAGTGTTGTCACGATACCAAAATCTTTGTTTCAGTACCCATACCAATATGAATTTCGATACTTTTCGATACTTTACGGTACTTTTCCCTAAGGAAATGTCTTTTTGGCTATGAACCTTTAGAACCATAAATAGTAGGGGTGTAACGGTACCAAAAAATCGTGGTTCGAAAGTACCTCTGTACGGACGTCACGGTTTGGTTGCTCAAATGTTTCACCAAGTTGGTGTTGTCTCGTGTTGTCTCCCTTTGCGAGGCAGACTTTCTCTTGTCTTTTTTTCACGTGCGCCAGCTGCAAATGTTTATACAGGGGTTGTCATACACACCACTTGTGCAATCTGTGCTCCAATAGGAACAAGAAAGGCGTTTGTGTGCATAAATGAGTAAAATAAATTAACTAAATTAATGAATTGAATCAATTTCATAGTACCGGTATTTTCCAAATGCAGTATAGTACCGTTTGGAATACTCTAGTATCGCGGTACTATTTTAGTACCGGTATACCGTGCAACACTAGTTCAGGTCCAGGAAGCTGATTGCTATTTCTGTTCACTCTAATCTATGAAGCTCTAATGTCTTGGTAACATAGAAAAAGTCTTTAAAAAGTATAAACTCCACACAACCAGTGATGTTATTCTCATAAAAGAAGTGCAAGTGGACGATCACACAGATGCACCTGCAGAACCCCTCAATGTCACACATGATCATTGAAAAGAATAACCGTCCTTTAATTAATGATAGGGGATGTTTAAGATAATCTTTTTTTCCTTAAGTGTTTTTTATTGAGCCAAAGATGAAACATATATCATGTTGTAGTTTCAGCTCTCATTTAATTTTACAGAAAACAGTTTTGAAGTGATAAACTGTCAGATGACGGAGGACACGAACAAAAACATGTAAACAAGACAAAACATAGGTGTATTAAATGCACTTATGTAAATAAAGTGGAAATTTAAAAAAAAAAAAATGC